>JARQOC010000004.1:145759562-146228955 GCA_033576535.1 Allobates femoralis
GGGTACTTAGTATATACGTTTTTGCAAAAAGGTAAGAAGCGATCCCAGCACAACAAGGTGTACCCACTTCGGAATGGTACCTACTTTATCCAATTTAAAACCTGTTCATGTGTCCCAAAGTGGGTACACCTTGTAGTGGTGAGATGGATTTTTGCAAAAAAACCTACATACTAAGTACCCTCTTTATTACCATCGTCTGTTTTTCACTTACTTATTCATGGCAGGGTGTTTGTGCACGGTTTGTATACTGTTTTTCTTTAGGTTTTGTGTACCCACGCTGCATTTTTTGGCAAATTTGCATACCTATCCTGAAGCCATCGAAGTCTATGTACGTTTAGAAGTGCTGTGCCAACGTTGCTTTGTTTTTTTCTTGCAGATTTGGTTGCAGGATTGGTGCAGAGAAAAAAATCTGCAGCTTGTCAATTGTTGGTGCAGATTTCCCTGCGGTTTTCAGTCCTTCCAGCCATTGACTTCATTATACAAAATGCAGGGCACAAATCTGCATAGAACACACTGGAACAGGTCAGATATATCACAACTCCTGTGCAGGGAAGGAAGACAGTATTCAGATATTACAGCCAGGGGTCCCAGATTATTCTTCTTTCTGTGATGAGAAACATTTCATTGTCTGTTTCTTGTTTTACATCCCAGAAAGAAACAGCTGTGATCCCCGGCTGTAATGTCTGTATACTCTTTCACTTCCTCCCTGCCCAGGAGCTGTGGTATATCTGAATTGTTCCTGCACGGTCAGACACATACATCACACAGGGACAAATTTATAAAAATATATTTGCACAGGACCATTTTTTAAACATATGTTATTGTGGAACTTATTTTAATTCTAGGATCTATTACCGTATATACTCGTGTATAAGCCAACCCGTTTATAAGCCGACCCCCTACTTTTGCCACCAAAACCTGGGAAAACCTATTGACTCGTGTATAAGCCGAGGGTGGACCCCAGCACAGGTATACAGCAGCCTCCCCAGTGGTATATACAGCAGCAGCCACAGCAGTGTTACAGCAGCAGCCCCAGTGGTACTATACAGCAGCAGCCCCAGTGGTAGTATACAGCAGCAGCCCCAGTGGTAGTATACAGCAGCAGCCCCAGTGGTAGTATACAGCAGCAGCCCCAGTGGTAGTATACAGCAGCAGCCCCAGTGGTAGTATACAGCAGCAGCCCCAGTGGTAGTATACAGCAGCAGCCCCAGTGGTAGTATACAGCAGCAGCCCCAGTGGTAGTATACAGCAGCAGCCCCAGTGGTAGTATACAGCAGCAGCCCCAGTGGTAGTATACAGCAGCAGCCCCAGTGGTAGTATACAGCAGCAGCCCCAGTGGTATATACAGCAGCAGGCCCAGTGGTAGTATACAGCAGCAGCCCCAGTGGTAGTATACAGCAGCAGCCCCAGTGGTAGTATACAGCAGCAGCCCCAGTGGTAGTATACAGCAGCAGCCCCAGTGGTAGTATACAGCAGCAGCCCCAGTGGTATATACAGCAGCAGGCCCAGTGGTAGTATACAGCAGCAGCCCCAGTGGTAGTATACAGCAGCAGCCCCAGTGGTAGTATACAGCAGCAGCCCCAGTGGTAGTATACAGCAGCAGCCCCAGTGGTAGTATACAGCAGCAGCCCCAGTGGTAGTATACAGCAGCAGCCCCAGTGGTAGTATACAGCAGCAGCCCCAGTAGTAGTATACAGCTACAGCCCCAGTGGTAGTATACAGCAGCAGCCCCAGTGGTAGTATACAGCAGCAGCCCCAGTGGTAGTATACAGCAGCAGCCCCAGTGGTATATACAGGCCCCCCCATCGGTATACAGGGCCCCCCCTTGCTGCCGCAAACCTGTAAAGTAATACATCATTATACTTATCCCTGTCGTCGCCGCCATCGCGCTCCTCCAGCTTCCTCCTCTGGTGCACAGACAATGACATCATTGCCTGCGCCCACCGGAGGAGGAAGCCGGAAGAAGCCGGATGAAGCCGGAGGAGCGCGATGGCGGTGGCAGCGACGACAGGGATAAGTATAATGATGTATTACTTTACAGGTTTGCTAAAATGTATGATTGTTTGTGGCACCACACCTTTAAGTAAACTGGACCTGTGCTGCAGAGAATGAGAGTCTACGGGAAGGGGTGGGGAACCTCAGGCCCTAAGGCCAAATGCAGCCCTCAAAGACTTTTCTGTGGTCCCCGGGCAGATTCCTGAGGACAGCATTGTTCAGGCTGGCAGATGTGTTTTGCCAACTGTATGCCCTTTAAATGCAGCTCTCCAGTGATCTCCATGGCCCAGCCTCAGTGTCTCCAGAGATGTATCTGCTCCCAGCTTCTCCTGTGATGTCTAGGACTCTAGCAAAGCTGGAAAAGCAGTTGAGAAGCAACATGAGCAATATCACCGAGGCCAAAGAGAAGCAGCTCCAGCTACCACAGTAGGGTGAGTTGATTGTTTAACCAAATATTGCGGGTAATTTTCAAGTTGATGATTTTGTATGGCCCCCGAAGGATTGTAGAAATTTCCAAATGGCCCTCAGTAGAAAAAAAGAGTTCCCCGCCCCTGGTCTACGGTATGCACACAGAAAGATCAAATTACTGATTGTTCTGTGCATATAGAAGTGCAGTCAGCCTGTCTATACTGCCTATTAACCTATTAGGGTGGGTTTACACTAGTCAGAGGCTAACAAAATGGCTGGTACACAAGCAGTCTAAGGGTATGTGCACATATGCCGGGTTTGTGCCGGTGGGCGGCTGGGCGGACCCGCCAGGAAGCTCTGCAGCCGTCCACCGGCTTCCTGGCGGGTATGTGCGGCGGGTGACGGGCGGGTGACGGGCGGGTGCACAGCGGGTTAGCGGCGGCGGTTATGCAGCGGCTGGAAGCAGCACATGATACTGCTTGCAGCCGCTGCAGAACCGGCCGGTTTATAGAACATGCACATTCATTGCTAACCCGCTGGGAACCCAACGGTTTAGCAACAGATGAGCATGTGTAAACCGCCGGTGTGTGCACACCGGGTGTCGGTTTCCATAGGTTTAATGTTAACCCAAAAGCCGCTTTTGGATTAACATAAATTTACATAAAACTCATGGAAACCGACCGGCGGTTTCCGCTGCTAAACCTGCAGTGTGCACATACCCTAATAAGTCACACAGTGTTAACCAAGACTGGACAATTTTAAAATGCATCAGCTATCAGAGTGGCCCACGGTGGGTGATAAATTTGGTACATTGTGGAACCTGTCCAATGTTCACACCATGTATACATCGACTTACTATGATGTCTTTTTACTCCAAAATACTGGAGCATACCTTTAGTAGCTTTGGTGTATTTTACAGGCACACATAGCAGGTACAGACGCAGTGTAGACTGTGCCTGTTGAGTGCAAACACTTAGGAGGTAGACGCTGATAGCGGGCACAGCCAAGATGGATGCCGAGGAATCTGCCGTCCTTGAGGACTTAGGGCCCTTTCACATCAGCGGTTTTTTCAAATCGCGGCAGATGCGGTGAAAAAAACGCATCTGCGCGGATTACCGCATACCGGCTGCACTTGCGGCGCGGTTGCGGTAAACGCCATACAAGGTATAGGGAAAAAAATGGTGTATCACAATCCGCGCTGCCAGAATCATCCGCTCCAAAAGTAATGCACATGAAGATGGAACTTCAACATAACTCCTTTATTTCCTCCTACGCGTTTCGGCGCCCTCCTGGCACCTTCCTCAGGGACTAGGAGGGCGCCGAAACGCGTAGGAGGAAATAAAGGAGTTATGTTGAAGTTCCATCTTCATGTGCATTACTTTTGGAGCGGATGATTCTGGCAGCGCGGATTGTGATACACCATTTTTTTCCCTAAAACTTGATGTGTTTCTACACTGGAGTGGACGGTGGAAATCCTGCAGCAGCCATCTGGTAATAAGCATTGAATACGCCTTCAAGCCAGTTGTGGGTGACACAACTGCCTCAGGTGAGTGAACCCCCTTTTTCACCACTTTGTACTTAGTGCCATAGTGATAGGGCACTATTGCGCCTCTTGTTCCCCCCCCCTTCTTTTATTTGATACAAGGTATAGGCGTACTTGCGGCAGGTGCGGCAAGTGCGGTTTTGGCACTTGCGGCCGCGAAAAAAACCGCGGCTGACAGCATTTTTTTTCGCGGCTGCACCTGCCGCAAGTGCCGAAACCGCACTTGCCGCACCCTTACGCAAGCCCCATAGACATTGCATGGGGCTTGCCGCAAGTGTGCCGCAAGTGTCGCGGTTATGCGTTAAACGCGGCAGATGCGGTTTTTTCACCGCATCTGCCGCGAATTTCAAAAACCGCTGATGTGAAAGGGCCCACTGTAAAGAAACGTACACTGCATGGCCTCATAGCAGTGTCCCTCTGGAGAGCAGTCTGCTGCACTTTTCTATCCAGTTAAACAGTATGCAATCACACAGTGGCCAAGCAGAGGCTGAAAGAACACACTTGGCCTCTGTCTGGTAAGTGCCTAGCCTTAGTCACACCACCTTTCTAAACACTTTACAATAGTATCTAGTGCAAGATATATCTAAAATGTTAAAAAAAAAAAAAAAACTAATCTGCCAGCAGGATTATTCCTACTAAAGTCACCTCCAGTCCTGCGTAGTGTGGGGATTATTGAGTGACTCTCCAGCTCTGGAGCATGCGCAGTACGTCTTCTGAAGCCGCGGAGTACACCCAATAATTACCACACTGCGCAGGATCGGAAATGACCCGCAGCGGATGGGTCATGCTAGGAAGAAGGTCCACATATTTTAAACTTGGGACCGCGCGTCTACATTAATTATCACACCCAGTGGGGCGTGATTACAAAGGAGCAAGGGGAACATGGAGCCAGAAAAAATAGAATTATTCTTACCGTTAATTCGGTTTCTAGGAACCTTCCACGACAGCATAGGAGGTAGCCTCGCCACGCCCTAATTGGGACAGGAAGCAGAAGAGGTTAAAAGGACCCTCCCACCTCCCACTAGCCAGTGTCTTACAAAGAACCATAGCCTGAGAGCAATAATAACAGTAATACATTCCAGGAAAAATCGAGGAACATAGGGAGGGAAATAAGTGCTGTCGTGGAAGGTTCCTAGAAACCGAATTAACGGTAAGAATAATTCTATTTTCTCTAGTCACCTTCCACGACAGCATAGGAGGAATACCAACGAACTAATACTTAGGGTGGGACTACAGCCTGCAGGACTATCCTGCCAAAAGCTAAAGCCCCAGGGGAAGCCAGGGCCAGACAGTAAAACTTCGGGAAGCATGCAATGAACCCCAGGAAGCAGCCTAGCAAACTGCTCCGGAGAAGCCCCAGCCCCTTTCCTCCCAGGAGACAGAGGGAAAACTGGAGAAACGAGCAGGAACAGCTGGGAAAGGAAGGAGTCCGGAAAGAAATTCCGAAACCAGGAGGCGAAAGAACGTAGAGCCATTGCCTCGCCTGTATGACGACCAAAAGGGCAGCCAACATATAGAGCCACACGCCAGGAAGCCCACACTCCAGAGCACTGCACCATGGACAGAAAAATAAAGGAAGTTCACCACCAACGGAGTCCGCGGAAGTTGACAAAGGGAAGGAAGAAACATCCACTGGGAGCGAAAGAATGCCGAGAAGACCTCGGGAAGAAACGAAGGGTCCAGGTGAAGGATAAAGCAGTCATCCAGGACAGACAGCGACGGGTCCTGGCCAGAGAAAGCCTGAAGCCCCCCCAACACATAGGCCAGAAGCAACCGTCAGCAGAAACGCCAACCCGTTCGACAACAACGGATATCACAGGAGGACAGAAGTCCAAAAGGAAGGGCGAAAAAGCCCAGTCAGGCCAACAATGAGGACCCCGCCGAATCCGTGGCAAACCTAGAACCAAACGCCGAACCCGGCATGTGCCGGATCAAAGACGCCGGCCCTAACCACATGTAGGAGAAAAACCACTTCACACCCGCATGACAAAGTGCCGAAGTGACCGGAATGCGGAATGTCCGCAAGGAGGCCACCAACTCGGCCGACAGGCCCAGAGGCCTCAGCCCTGGTCCTCAGAAACCCTGCAGCTAAGTTGAGCTGCCGAGCATCCGAAGGAACAGAAGACCACGAGATAGCAAGCAGAGGTCCGAATGCAAAAGGACTGGTCCACCGACCTAGAGCGCCATGAGCAGGATGAACCAATACCACCTCGCCCATAGAGGGGCCCTCAGAACAGTGTGGACCCCTTACCAGACCCCCCCAGGAATCTCACGAGAAGGGAGAAGGGGGACAGGAAGCCAGAAGCAATAAGAAAAAACCTCAGTCTGGGAGAAAGAGGTCCATCCCCCACCAGGCCTCAACTCGAGGTGCAGGGAGACATAGGCTGCTACAGTATGAATCGCCCGGGAAGCAAAAAGGACGAGCTCCGGGCATCCCAACTGGCGACCAGGGAGCAGAACACCACTTGGACCAGGCTCCCCCTTCCCGGGAGGACCTCCCGGAGGCTGAACACCCAGCCTGAAGGGGCAGGGATCCTATCAGGCGGACTACAGAAGGAAGAAGAGGAATGCGGTCGGACGAATACCAACAGCATCGCCCAATGGCAAGTGGCCCACAGTTGCCAGGGAACGGGGCCCGCTAGGGGGAGAGCCTGTAGCCAGCAAGTGTCATCCATAGATCATGACTCGGATGATAAGTACAGCTTAGGAACTGAACCCACAGCCACAGCTGGGTGAATGGGGCACGGGGCAGGAGATTCACTGCTCCATTGTTGCTGCCACAGCAGCCACTCGCTAGAATGGCCCATCCCCGGAAAGAAACACGAACAGCCAAAAAGGACCTCAAGTACCACTCTCAGTTCCCAGCGAATAGAGGACCGCGAATGAAGAGGAGACCCCAGACTCCTTGGAGAGGGCGACCCCCGCCCCCCCCACCTAGGTTGGCATCCAGAGGAAAAGCCACCAGGGGAGTCAAAACCCAGGCCACCCCTAAAAGCAGGCCGTTGGATTCAACTACCAGAGGAGGGATGAGGAGGCAATCCCCGGGAGACGAACCCGGGGATTCAGAGGACGGCAGACTGCCCCAACAGGAGAAGACATGGTCCAGATGAACCTGAGTGAGCCTGAGACCACCTGACAGGCAGGATGGAGAACGTCAATGATCCCAGAGCCGACCGTCGCCCGAAAGGAGGGAGACGCCCGACTGCGCAGAAGCGCAGCAGAGACTCCACCACCCTGCACCCGAAGGACAGGGGAGAAGGAGCAAGAAGAAGGAAACAGCCCAGACATAGCACCCAGACAGAGGCTGCAATCCAATAGGAAAGCAACGACCTCCGCCATATTGAACGAGAAACCCCGGAGCCGAGGAGAACCCCCATGAAAAGAAAGCGGAGGACTGTTCCTCTGTACAGGATTGTGAACCTGAGGAGCATCTGGGGGTGAGGGAGAATGGGCACCCGCAGTATGCGTCAGTCCAGTCGAGTGGAGCCATCTGGTGGCGTAACCCTGCCCCCATGAAGGGGGAGGCGTTGGAAGCCGACGATGACACAAGCCCCTCCAGAGGGCTAGTTCGACCAAGAAGAGTCGGGAAAGCCCCCAACCCCTCCTCACAGCCTGGACAGACGAGAAGACCGTCGGGCGAAGGAGATCCTGAACTCCGGAGTACACAAGAACCTAAGTACCCTGAGAGGGCAGGTAGGAACCCGGAGAGCAGGCGGAGGAGGCAACTCGAACACGATGAGGAGGTCTTCGGAAAGACCCTCAGAACCCCCGGCAAGCGGCGAAGTCAGCCACTGGGGGAGAACACCACGAAGCATTTACCGATCTCAGGGAGACCAGTCCAAGAACCCACTGCGGGCAGCAGGCGAAAATGCCCAACACAGAGAATTCCGAGGCGTAATGCCTCCTGGGAAATATGAATATACCACTAGAGCCCGTGGTGCCTCGGGTAGGAGGCTCAAACACAGGACCGGGAAAGAAAGGCTGAGTTCGCCCTTTTACCCCTTCCCCCACCGAGCCACTGAGAGGCAGAGTACAGCAGCTGCAGCGGACAAGGCACGAGGACAACTAGTCTAAGGCCTACAAGGGAACTCCACCGCCCAGGAACCCCTGGCTAGGAGGTCCGAGGTACCAAGTGCCAAAGGGACCACCAACTAGTAGGCCGCACCGGAAGAGCCCTGCGCTCAAGCTGCCTGGTCCATAAAGGCAACAAGGCCAGGTCCAAACACCAAGAACCCAATGAAGGGTAGAGAGCAGAGTCTCATTAAGGCACTCCTCAAAGTCAGCCCCAAAGTCCGTCAGGTGGAGACGGATAGACAGAGATACAGGGTGTCAGACGGACCCAGGCATCTGCAAGCCCCCAGGAAGCTCACCGGAGAAAGGGAAGGAAGACAAGGAGCTCCACCATAGGGAGCCCCTGAAGGGAGCCCAGTTGACCATCGTCCACAGACAAAGGCAGAAGGCCCACAACCATGCAGCCCATCTGGCCCAGGTGGGAGGCAGCCTCAAAGGGGAGCGCAGTCTTGTTAGCTACATGCCAACCTGCACCCCCCCCGGGGACCCCGTGAATCAGAGATGCCACGAGAGAAACCAACTACTGGGATCATCCCCTGAAGGAATTCTCAGGAAAGCTCCAATCCTGAACAATGGTAGAATGGACTGGAAAGCGGACTGGGCTGGCAGCTCCAAAGCCGCCAACATCCCCAGATGGTAGAACTTTCCCATAGAGCTCTGACCAGCCCTAGCCCAAGTTCCTCCAAGTAGAAGAGGAACCTACACAGTTCAGTGGCACTGGAAGATGGAGCGACAGTAGCCCAAACCTGACCTTCCCTCTCCCAGGAGCATCCCCAAAAGGAGCTGCCAGAGAGAATGAGGAAAGGGAAGCCTGAATCTCCAGGAAAACCCGGGATCTCATGCCATACACTAGGCTAGTGTGTGAAGCCCAACCAGGACAACAGGCATTAACGGACCTCCCAGAGGGGGCTGATGCCAGACTTGTCCCCTGAACCAAAGCACAGGTAAGGGGACCAACAATAACAACTGCCCATAGGCAGAAAAGAGGACCCCCCCCACACTCCATCAGACATACACTGTGGCAGGGGAAACACTGGCACTGCAGCTGCAGGAGAAGACCCAGTAGCACACATAGGACAGTACCTTACCGTGGCTCAGAAGTCTTCAGGGCAGCCTTCCTAAAGAAAGGCCTGCCCCCCAGTGTCTGTAACGAGTTCCCCGCTTCCCGCACCGGGTCCTGGCCAGGCCACCCGCAGTGGTGGCGTGGCCGCATGCTGATCGCCAGGTCCCGTCACTGGAACCCGGAAGCGCTACGCTCCCGCCGGGGAGCGCGTGACCGGAAGTCCCGCCCACCAGCGTCACTTCCGGTCGCGCTGGAACAGTAAGAAAGCGCGGGAAGCGGCCGGCGGGCTCCGGAACAGGGGAGGTCGCCGGCCAGGGAGCCCACAGCCCGCTTCACCCCGAGGGGATCCGGAGGGCCAGGGCAGCAGTCCCACATACGTGGGAGCAGCAGGAGGAGGAGCGGAAGCCCGACCAACGCTGCCCGGTCCTACCGCGAAAACCATGCGGTAGGAGCAGCCGGAGGAGGAGAGCCGTAGCACCGACCAACGCTGCCCGGCTAAACATCAGGTATGCTGCAGTCGCCGGCCCCACAGCACAGGAAAAAAACCTCTCCATGCCCCATGGGGACAGGAAAGACACTGGCTAGTGGGAGGTGGGAGGGTCCTTTTAACCTCTTCTGCTTCCTGTCCCAATTAGGGCGTGGCGAGGCTACCTCCTATGCTGTCGTGGAAGGTGACTAGAGAAAAATTCCCGCAGTATCTGCAGTCTTGACAACACCCTGTTTATTAACATAGGAACATGGAAGTTATAAAAGCATTTTTCTTAGCGATTACAGGACACTATTAGCTCAGACAGGGATGCTTAGGAATGTACGAGGAAGCTGCAGGGACAGGTAGTGATAGGTTCCCTTCAAGTCCCATAGTGGGGTTGAAATCATCACAGTAGGTTTTAGCCTTTGAATCGCCTTAGTGAATCTGACCACCCAAGGACGCGAAGATAGAGGGGTGTCAAAGAAGACACAAAGCAGTGAGCTGTACCTTTAGAGTACTTAGTCTAAGATACACACACTGTCCTGTGAGACTGAAACAAATGTCTTCCACACCTTTTTATAGATGACCTGGGTCACAGCTTTCCTGCTAACCTGGATAGTGTAGATCATCTGTTCAGACAACCCCTGAGGCTTTAGGATCCAAGATGACAGTTGCAGTTGATGAAGGTTGTGAAGGACCCTGCTTCAGAAGATCTTACTTCAGTGGAAGAATAACCAGGTCCTCCAGAGACACGTGTTGTAACAGCGAAAACATACTTCTTTTTAGCCAGAATGGAATAATAATTATTACTGTCACCAGATCTTCTTGAATCTTTGTCAAGATTCTAGGAATCAGGGGAATTTGTGGAAAAGAATAGGACAGGCCGTCTCCAGAGTATTGCAACAGACTGTCTACTGCCAGCGGATTGTCCCCTGGATCTAGCGAAAAGAAGTCCCTTGTTTTGCATTCTGCCTGGATGCAAAGAGGTCCAGACGAGGCTGAGCCCATCTGCGTGCTAGCTGTTGGAATACTTTGTTGTCCAACTCCCAATCAGAGGCTTTCATCTGGTGTCTGCTTAGATAGTCTGCCTCCCGGTTTTCTGCTCCCCGAAGGTGGACTACTGAAATTGAGCTGACCATCTTTTCTAGCCATAGGAATATCTCTTCCCCAGGGACTGTAGCAGTGGATGTCTTGATCCCCCTTGGTGTTGAATAAAACTGACTGCTGTTATGTTGTCTGCAACACCTTTATGTGTTTGTCCTTGAGTACAGTCTGGCTCCTTCTCAAAGCTTCCAATATCGCTCTCAATTCCCGGACGTTCGATGACCTAGACTGGATCATTGTAGACCATGAGACCTGGAGATAAAGATCTCCTACATGAGCTCCCCAACCTGACTGGTTTGCATCCATGGTCACCAGAATGCACAGTTTCATGGACCACTGAACTCCCTTCTGCAAATTTCGCCAGTTGATCCACCAATACAGAGAACCACGGGCTTCTCTGGACAAGGTGACTCTCCTTTCCAGGGATTCTTGATGCTTGTCCATGACTGCAAGAATATTCTTCTGCAGAGGCCTACAGTGAAATTGGCTTCAACTAACTCAGGCAATGCAGGATGTAATGATGCCCAGGATACTCATGGCTTCTCTGATTCACGACACTTCCTTCCTCGAAAAGGACTGAACCATTTGCCTTATGGACTCTGTCTTTTATTCCGGGAGGTAAGAAGTCCTCGTCCTGGAGTCTAGACGGACTCCTAACACGACCCTGGAAGTGTTTGGGTTGAAGCTCGACTTCACCTCATTTACAATCCAACCTAATTCACTAAACATTGCTCTGATGAATTCTACATGACGAGTCATCATCTTAGGGGAGTCTGCCACTATGAGGAAACCATCTAGATATGGGATAATTGTCACATTTCTAAACATGAGATAAGCCACCATCTCGATCTTTGTAAATATCCTAAGGCCAAATGGAAGACAGTGGAACTGGTAGTGAAGTACCTAGTCTCCTCTTGTTAAGGCAAACCTCAGATATTGCTGACTGGAGTGATGAATCACCAAGTGGTAATATGAGTCTTAAGTCTATGGTGCACATTACCGAACCTTTCGTCTATCAGGGGTACTGTGGATGTTATGGATTCCATTCAAACGTTTTTGTCTCTGACCCACTGGTTTAGAGGTTTTAAGTTTATTATCGTGTGGTACTCTTCTGAAGATTTTTCTTTTTTTTATTGCGAACAGGGAAGAATAATGGCCACGATAATGCTTGGTTACTAGTACGAGAACAACTGCCCCCTGTGAACGAGGTTCTCAACATCTAGCTATAGCCGATTGAGAGAGGAAGGGGACTCTTGTCAATCTGAATTTTTGAGGAGGTGGTTGGGAAAAATTTTTTTGTGATACGATGCCATTTGACCCTGAAGAGGCGCAACCTCCATCCTACCCAGATAGTGTCATGATCGCTTTCCCTAGGATTTGGGACTAGACTGGAACTTCCTGTCTCTATTGTCCCTATGATAGCTCCTTCTGGCACAACCTTCTTTCCTCTAGGAATTTTGCCTACGAAAGTTATGAGACTTTTAAAAGGATTGACCCTTATGCTTCTCCTCAGGGAAGCCTTTCTCCTTACGAGATGACTTATCTAGAATCTCATCTATAACTGGCCCAAAAACCATAAGACCTGAGAAGGGAATGGAACAAAGCTGTATCCCCAGACCAGGTCTTAAGCCTTCTGGCAGTATTAGCTGGTTGCCATTCTAAGCAATAAGAAACTTAAGTATGGACTCTCTCGGAGCACCATCACGGAGATGACCATGTAGATCAGGGGTGGGGAACCTCAGGCCCCAGGGCCGCCTCAATGACCTTTTCTGTGGCCCTCAGGCAGATTCCTAGGAACTGCAGTGCTCAGGTTTGCAGACACATTTTTCTAACTGCCTGCCTTTTAAATCCAGCTCCTCAGTCATCTCTATGCCCCAGCCTCAGCTTCCCCAGTGATGTATATGCCCCCAGCCTCTGCTGTGATGTCTATGACCTCAGCAAACCTGGAAAAGCAGTTGAGAATCAAGACGATTAGCATCAAGTAACATCACAACCACACAAAAGAGAAGCAGCCACAGCCACCACAGTAGGGCAAGTTGATTATTTAACCAAATATAATGGGGTCATTTTCAAGTTGATAATTTTGTGCGGCCCCCGAAGGATGTTAGACATTTCCAAATGACCCCCGGAAGAAAAAGGTTCCCCACCTCTGCTCTAGATCCTCCAGCCAGACCTTATAGACCTAGCTAAAGATGTGGCAGCAGTATTAGTTTTCATAACCGCCGCCGAGGCTTACCATGCTCTTTTCAATAGACCGTCCACTTTTCTGTTTATTGGGTCTTCAAGACTCGAAGAGTCCTCAAATGGAATGGACGTTTTCTTAACTACTTTAGCCACAGGCACATCAATCTTGGGTACTGTATCACAGGACTTGCCCTCCCCCGGTTTGAACGGGAGACGAGCTTGGAAATCCTGTGGAATAGATATTCTCTTTTTCATGTCTTCCCACTCCTCTAGGATCATGTCCTGGGCTTGGTTGTTCATTGGGAAGACCATAGAGTTCTGAGCCTTAAGCCCCCCAAACATGTCATCCTGAACAGATTTGACTTTTTCAGTCTCCTCGAGCTGCATGGTATTTCAGACCGTTCGCAGAAGGATGTCCGTCTGTTCTGAGCTAAACAGAGAGCTCTTGCTTTCGCCACTATGGGTTAGATTTAGATTTTCCTCCTCCTCATCATCATCTTCAGAACAACAGGAAGGGTTGTCATCCTCGGAGGGTAACTAAGTGTCCCCTCTCAATCTCTTACGCTAAGAACTGCTGTGAAACCTGGAAGGCGGAGATATCAAGAAGGTGATAGATGGCTGCCCCTCTTCCTTGATCATGCTACACATCTCAGACATGAGGGAAACCTGCTCTTCCTTAAGCTTGGATGAGATACACCCTGCAACCATCCGTTTCTGATAAACGTCCGGCAGCTTAATCTTACAATCCAGACATCTCTTAACCGTCGCTTTTCTGCCTGCTTCCTTTTTCTTGGTAGCAGGGTTGAGAACCTCTGCCCTAGAATACACATATAGGGAGTAGTTTTAAGTAAATACTGCACCCTCACGTGACATATGGAGACAAAGCGGATTCAAGTGCCCTACTTCACTGAATAAAAATTGGACTGATTCATTATACACATGTCAGCGGACTCCAAGGCAAGAGCTCAAATGCAAAAACTGAAAATCAGAGGAAAATCGCTGGGTGCTCGATCGCATTGCAGGTGGATCTGAATCATTATCAATATGATTCTGGCCCGTAAAGTGGATTACGGACCGATAGAAAGTCAGCCATGTGCACCAGCTATAATGTGCAGCCTGTGAGTATATACTTGTCTGCAAAGGCCAAATAGGCTGGTACCGATGCACATGGACAGAGTATACACTCATCTGCCCAGGGTGGATAGGAGTATATTGATGCACATGGACAGAGTATACCCTCATCTGCCCAGGAAGGATAGAAGGGTAGCGGTGCACTTTGACGGAGTACAGTCTTGTCTGCCTAGGCCGAATAGGCTGGTACTCAAGCACATGGACAGATTATATACCTCTCCTGTCCAGGACAGAATGGCTGGTACCGATGCACACAGACATACTATACCCTCGTCTGCCCAAGCCAAATAGGCTGGTACTGGTGCACACAGACAGAGTATAACACTCGTCTGCCAAGGTCGGATAAGCTGGTGCACACGGACAGAGTATACACCAGTCCGCCCAGGCCGGGTAACAAAATGAGGTATAACCTGGCTCGACCAGTATGAGGTGCTCAAAGGAAATATTACCAAAGTTACAAAGAAAATTAGCCTCGGCACACTCCAATAAGAAAAATGAAAAGAGAAGTTTTTGTTCTTTGTGTTGCTTTTTATTAACATATGGAGAAATTGTCCCACGTTTCGGCTCAACACGAGCCTTCCTCAGGGAACTGTGTTAAATTAGAGATAATAACATAAAGATGTCACAATTATGAACAGCAAAAATAAAACATCGTATTTTTCAACAGTAGAGGAACCCACATCTGGGTGTCTCACATTCAAATGATCAAAGAAATGAATACCGTATATACTCGTGTATAAGCTGAGTTTTTCAGCCCAAAATTTGGGCTGAAAAGTCTCCCCCTCGGCTTATACACGGGTCAATACGGTAAATGCAATGGTGGGGGCTGTGGAGGCTGGAGGAGGCGGGGGGAGGCTGCTGTATGAGCGGCCCCATCACGTGGGGCCGCTCATTATATATGCACTGCTTCCCCCTGTCAATCAGCGGCAGGGGGAAGCAGTTCATATATGCCCCCCAAAAGCTGGCACTGTCCCCCCTTGTAAGGCCCCCCTGCTGCTTATATATTACCATCCCGGTGTTCTGATCAGCGCCGCTCCTCGGTGCTGCTTCTTCATCCTCCCGTCCTCGCTGCATCCGGGATCTCCGGCCGTCGCAGCGATATGACGTCATCGCGCGACGGCCGGAGAACCCGGATTCAGCGAGGACGGGAGGATGAAGAAGCGGCACCGAGGAGCGGCGCCGATCAGAACACTGGGATGGTAAGAGAAGCAGCGGGGGGGGGGGGCCTTACAAGGGGGGCGAGTGCCAGCATTTTGGGGCTGCTGTGTACTCCCTGGGGGCTGCTGGGTACCCCCAGGGGCTGCTGGGTACCCCCAGGGGGCTGTTGTTTTTTTTTTATATGTTCTCTTACAGAGTACTATAATCCAGTACTTCAAATCACCCTTTAATCTATTATTCATTTGAGATTTTGTCTGACCACCCAGACCGCTACATACCCGATCATATCTACTTTTTGAGTTATTAAGGTATATTTCATACACCTACCTTTGGCTGATATATTCTGTACACTGCCCCTTTGTTTCTACTATATATGTATACAGCTTTTTCCTCGTTTGTCCCTTTTTTTTCCTCTTTTCAATCTCCTCTGACGCCATATTTTTTTCTGCATGCCTACCCTTCTTTTTCCTTCCTACAACTTTTTCTCTCCTCCCCCTCCTGGTCCTTTGCCCCCTCACCCACCACCTAACCCTCACTCGCCATCACCCACTTACGGCCACGCACACGTATCAGGTGTGCACTATTTGTATATATTCATTTCTTTGATCATTTGATTGTGAGACACCCAGATGTGGGTTCCTCTACTGTTGAAAAATACGATGTTTTATTTTTCCTGTTAATAATTGTGACATCTTTATGTTATTATCTCTAATTTAACACAGTTCCCTGAGGAAGGCTCGTGTTGAGCCGAAACGTGGGACAATTTCTCCATCTAATATATATTTACCCTAAGGCCACTTCCGTCATATTCGGCAGTGTTTCCGTCGTCGTATGCGTGGCTGCCACACTCGCAATGCCTTTGCAAGTCCTTCCAGAGTCTCTCCTCACTCGCAATGCCTTTGGCAATGCCTTTGCGAGTCCATGCACAGTCTCTCACTCTCAGGACCTGAGATGATGTCACTGGTATGGGGGGGGCTATATCACATGACTGTGACATCATCACAGGCACTTTCATTGCTGCAGTCAGCACAGGAGACATCATGCCGCTGTCTCACATCAGACGTGTCCTCATCACTGATTCTCTGCCTCTGACATCCTGCCATCACAAGGGAACATAGAGGTGGCAGAGGACCCCGGACTGAGCCCCCAAGAGCTGATCTCCAGGATACAGGTGAGAGGAGGCTGCACAGGAGCAACGCTCTGCAGTGAGCAGCCTGCACAGGAGCAATGCTCTGCAGAGGGGAGGCTGCACAGGAGTAATGCTCTGCAGAGAGCAGGCTGCACAGGCTGCACAGGAGCAATGCTCTGCAGAGATGAGGCTGCTCAGGAGCAATGTTCTGCAGAGAGGAGGCTGCACAGGAGCAATGTTCTGCAGAGAGGAGGCTACACAGGAGCAATGTTCTGCAGAGAGCAGGCTGCACAGGAGCAATGTTCTGCAGAGAGGAGGCTGCACAGGAGCATTGCTCTGCAGAGAGGAGGCTGCACAGGAGCAATGTTCTGCAGAGAGGAGGCTGCACAGGAGCAATGTTCTGCAGAGAGGAGGCTGCACAGGAGCAATGTTCTGCAGAGAGGAGGCTGCACAGGAGCAATGTTCTGCAGAGAGGAGGCTGCACAGGAGCAATGTTCTGCAGAGAGGAGGCTGCACAGGAGCATTGCTCTGCAGAGAGGAGGCTGCAAAGGAGCATTGCTCTGCAGAGAGGAGGCTGCACAGGAGCATTGCTCTGCAGAGAGGAGGCTGCACAGGAGCATTGCTCTGCAGAGAGGAGGCTGCACAGGAGCATTGCTCTGCAGAGAGGAGGCTGCACAGGAGCAATGCTCTGCAGAGAGGAGGCTGCACAGAAGCATTGCTCTGCAGAGAGGAGGCTGCACAGGAGCAATGCTCTGCAGAGAGGAGGCTGCACAGGAGCAATGCTCTGCAGAGAGGAGGCTGCACAGGAGCGATGCTCTGCAGGGAGGAGGCTGCACAGGAGCATTGCTCTGCAGAGAGGAGGCTGCACAGGAGCATTGCTCTGCAGAGAGGAGGCTGCACAGGAGCAATGCTCTGCAGAGAGGAGGCTGCACAGGCGCGATGCTCTGCAGAGAGGAGGCTGCACAGGAGCGATGCTCTGCAGGGAGGAGGCTGCACAGGAGCAATACTCAGCAGAGAGGAGCCTGCACAAGAGCAATGCTCTGCATGAGTGGAGCCAACATGCTGGCGACGGCGGAGTGAAAATGCCGTGGCGGGGAAGACGATGACCCGCTGGTAAGTATGACAGGCAGAGTGCCTCTGTCCTCTGCTGACCACTCTGCCCGCCGCACTGCACTGACCACTCTGCCCGCTGCACTGCGCTGACCACTCTGCCCACCCCACTCACTGCTAACCACTGAGCCACCATACTCCTGCTAACCACTGAGCCACCGCGCAGTGCTAAAGTGCTAACCACTGAGCCACCGCCCAGTGCTAACCACTGAGCCACCGCCCAGTGCTAACCACTGAGCCACCGCCCAGTGCTAACCACTGAGCCACCGCCCAGTGCTAACCACTGAGCCACCGCCCAGTGCTAACCACTGAGCCACCGCCCAGTGCTAACCACTGAGCCACCGCCCAGTGCTAACCACTGAGCCACCGCCCAGTGCTAACCACTGAGCCACCGCCCAGTGCTAACCACTGAGCCACCGCCCAGTGCTAACCACTGAGCCACCGCGCAGTGCTAACCACTGAGCCACCGCGCAGTGCTAACCACTGAGCCACCGCGCAGTGCTAACCACTGAGCCACCGCGCAGTGCTAACCACTGAGCCACCGCGCAGTGCTAACCACTGAGCCACCGCGCAGTGCTAACCACTGAGCCACCGCGCAGTGCTAACCACTGAGCCACCGCGCAGTGCTAACCACTGAGCCACCGCGCAGTGCTAACCACTGAGCCACCGCGCAGTGCTAACCACTGAGCCACCGCGCAGTGCTAACCACTGAGCCACCGCGCAGTGCTAACCACTGAGCCACCGCGCAGTGCTAACCACTGAGCCACCGCGCAGTGCTAACCACTGAGCCACCGCGCAGTGCTAACCACTGAGCCACCGCGCAGTGCTAACCACTGAGCCACCGCGCAGTGCTAACCACTGAGCCACCGCGCAGTGCTAACCACTGAGCCACCGCGCAGTGCTAACCACTGAGCCACCGCCCAGTGCTAACCACTGAGCCACCGCCCAGTGCTAACCACTGAGCCACCGCGCAGTGCTAACCACTGAGCCACCGCGCAGTGCTAACCACTGAGCCACCGCGCAGTGCTAACCACTGAGGCACCGCGCAGTGCTAACCACTGAGCCACCGTATACAGTGCTCACCATTGAGCCACCGTATACAGTGCTAACCACTGAGCCACCGTATACAGTGCTAACCACTGAGCCACCGTATACAGTGCTAACCACTGAGCCACCGTATACAGTGCTAACCACTGAGCCACCGTATACAGTGCTAACCACTGAGCCACCGTATACAGTGCTAACCACTGAGCCACCGTATACAGTGCTAACCACTGAGCCACCGTATACAGTGCTAACCACTGAGCCACCGTATACAGTGCTAACCACTGAGCCACCGTATACAGTGCTAACCACTGAGCCACCGTATACAGTGCTAACCACTGAGCCACCGTATACAGTGCTAACCACTGAGCCACCGTATACAGTGCTAACCACTGAGCCACCATACAGTGCTAACCACTGAGCCACCGTATACAGACGGATAGGAGGGTACCGGTACACAGGGATGGTGTACAGCCTTGTCTGCCCATGCCGAATAGGCTTGTACTGAAGCACATGGACAGAGTATAATGTGCGGCCCGTGAGTATATACTCGTCTGTCTTGGCCAGATTGGCTGGTACCAGTGCACACGGATGGAGTATACCCTCATCTGCCCAGGACGGATAGGAGGGTACTGGTGCACACAGCCTTGTCTGCCCAGGCCTAATAGGCTGGTACTCAAGCACATGGACAGAGTATACCCTTGCATGCCCAGGCCGGATTGGCTGGTACCGATACACACAGAGTATACCCTCATCTGCCCAAGCCAAATAGGCTTGTACCGATGCACATGGACAGAGTATACCCTCATCTGCCCAAGCCACATAAGCTGGAGCATATGGACAGAGTATACACCAGTCTGCCCAGGTCGGTTAGGCTGGTGCTGGTACACACAGACAGAGAAGAGTATACATTCATCTGGCCATGCATGATAGGCTGGTGCAGGCACACACGGATAGAGGATACACCCGTCTGCCCAGGCCGGATTGGCTGGTACCGATGCACATGGACAGAGTACACCCTTGCCTGCTCAGGCAGGATAGGCTGGTGCTGGCACACACGTATAGAGTAAACACCTCTCTGCGTGGGCTGGATAGCCTGGAACCGATGCACAAGGACAGAGTACACCCTTACCTGCCATGACAGATAGGCTGGTAACGATGCACATGGATGGAGTGTACACTTGTATGCCCAGGCCGGATAAGTTGGTACAGGTGAACACAGAGTATACCCTCGTCTGCCCAAGCCAAATAGGCTGGTATGGGTGCACAAAGATAAAGTATACACTTGTTTACCCAGGCAGGATAAGCTGGTGCTGGCACACATGGATAGAGTATACACTCGTCTTCCCAGGAGTGTACTGGTGCACACGGACTGAGTACACATTTGTCTGCGCAGGACGGATAGGCTGGTACCGATGTACACGGACAGAATATACAATGGTTTGCTCTGGCTGGTACTGGTGCACACAAACAAGAGTATACCCTCACCAGACCAGATAGGCTGGTACACAGGGATAGAGTAAACACTCGTGTTGCCCAGGAGGGTATTGGTACACATGAACGAAGTATACACTTGTCTGCCAGGCAGGATAGACGGGTACAGTGCATACGGACAGAGTATACACTCAGTGCACACGAGGGTCTATACCCTCATCTTCCCATGGATAGGCAGACCAGTTACGTGGATTGTGGCTCTACGGTCACAACCATCCCATCTGGAGGAGATAATTGTACAAACACTCAGTGTGCAGCAGTAACCACACTCTGAGCACACACAGCTCCCAGCACAGACACTCCACATTCTGAGCCCAGACACTCCGCACTCTTAGCACACACAGCTCTAGCACTGCCGGCACAGACACCTCGTCTGAGCACACACAGCTCAGCACTGCCGGCACAGACACTCCACACTGAGCACATACAGGTCCAGCACTGCCGGCACAGACACTCCACACTGAGCACATAAGTCCAGCACTGCCGCACAGACACTGAGCACATACAGCTCCACACTGCCAGCACACACACTCCATACTCTGAGCACACACAGCTCCAGCACTGCCGGCACACACACTCCATACTCTGAGCACACACAGCTCCAGCACTGCCGGCACACACACTCCATACTCTGAGCACACACAGCTCCAGCACTGCCGGCACACACACTCCATACTCTGAGCACACACAGCTCCAGACTGCCGGCACACACACGCTCCAGCACTGCGGCACACACACTCCATACTCTGAGCACACACAGCTCCAGCACTGCCGTCACACACACACTCCGCACTGAGCACACAGAGCTTCCAGCACTGCCGGCACAGACACTGAGCACACACAGCTTCCAGCACTGCCGGCACAGACACTGAGCACACACAGCTCCAGCACTGCGGCACAGACACTGAGCACACACAGCTTCCAGCACTGCCGGCACAGACACTGAGCACACACAGCTTCCAGCACTGCGACAACACTGAGCACACACAGCTCCAGCACTGCCGACGACACTGAGCACACACAGCTTCCAGCACTGCCGAGCACAGACACTGAGCCAACAGCTCCACACAGACATCCGCACTTGAGCACACACAGCTCCAGCACTGCCGCACAGACACTGAGCACACACAGCTCCGCACTGCCACACAACAATCCATACTCTGGCACACACTGCTCCAGCACTGCCATCACACACACAGCTCCAGCACTGCCGCACACACAGCTCAGCACTGCTGGCACACACACTCCAGCACTGCTGGCACACACAGCTCCAGCACTGCGGACACACACTCACCTGAGCACACACAGCTCCAGCACTGCCGGCACAGACCTGAGCACACAGAGCTTCCAGCACTGTGCACGACACTGAACACACACAGCCCCAGCACAGCAGCACAGACACTGAGCACACACAGCTTCCAGCACTGCCGGCACAGACACTGAGCACACACAGCTTCCAGCACTGCCGGCACAGACACTGAGCACACACAGCTTCCAGCACTGCCGGCACAGACACTGAGCACACACAGCTTCCAGCACTGCCGGCACAGACACTGAGCACACACAGCTTCCAGCACTGCCGGCACAGACACTGAGCACACACAGCTTCCAGCACTGCCGGCACAGACACTGAGCACATACAGGTCCAGCACTGCCGGCACACACACTCCGCACACACAGCTCCAGCACTGTCGGCACACACAGATCCAGCACTGCCGGCACACACACTCCGCACTGAGCACACACAGCTCCAGCACTGCCGGCACACACACTCCATACTCTGAGCACACACTGCTCCAGCACTGCCGGCACACACAGCTCCAGCACTGCCGTCACACACAGCTCCAGCACTGCCGTCACACACACTTCACACTCTGAGCACACACAGCTCCATCACTGCAGTCACACACACTCCATACTCTGAGCACACACAGCTCCAACACTGCCGACACACACACTCAGCACTGAGCACACACAGCTCCAGCACTGCTGGCACACACACTCCGCACTGAGCACATACAGGTCCAGCACTGCCGGCACACACACTCCGCACTGAGCACATACAGGTCCAGCACTGCCGGCACAGACACCGAGCACACACAGCTCCCAGCACAGCCAGCACAGACACTGAGCACACACAGCTCCAGCACTGCTGGCACACACACTCGGCACACACAGATCCAGCACTGCCGGCACACACACTCCGCACTGAGCACACACAGCTCCAGCACTGCCGTCACACACACTTCATACTCTGAGCACACACAGCTCCAGCACTGCCGGCACACACACTCCGCACTGAGCACACACAGCCCCAGCACTGCCGACACACACACTCCGCACTGAGCACACACAGCTCCAGCACTGCCGGCACACACTCCACACTGAGCACACACACTGAACACACACACTCAGCACTGCCGGCACACACAGCTCCAGCACTGCCGTCACACACACTTCACACTCTGAGCACACACAGCTCCAGCACTGCCGTCACACACACTCCATACTCTGAGCACACACAGCTCCAACACTGCCGGCACACACACTCAGCACTTAGCACACACAGCTCCAGCACTGCCGGCACACACACTCCGCACTGAGCACACACAGGTCCAGCACTGCCAGCACAGACACTGAGCACACACAGCTCCCAGCACAGCCAGCACAGACACTGAGCACACACAGCTCCAGCACTGCCGGCACACACACTCCGCACTGAGCACACACAGCTCCAGCACTGCCGTCACACACAGCTCCAGCACTGCCGGCACACACACTCCGCACTGAGCACACACAGCTCCAGCACTGCCGTCACACACAGCTCCAGCACTGCCGTCACACACACTCCGCACTGAGCACACACAGCTCCAGCACTGCCGTCACACACACTCCGCACTGAGCACACACAGCTCCAGCACTGCCGTCACACACACTCCGCACTGAGCACACACAGCTCCAGCACTGCCGTCACACACACTCCGCACTGAGCACACACAGCTCCAGCACTGCCGTCACACACACTTCACACTCTGAGCACACACAGCTCCAGCACTGCCGTCACAGACACTCCATACTCTGAGCACACACAGCTCCAGCACTGCCGTCACAGACACTCCATACTCTGAGCACACACAGCTCCAGCACTGCGGCACACACACTCCGCACTGAGCACACACAGCTCCAGCACTGCCGACACACACACTCCACACTCTGAGCACACACAGCTCCAGCACTGCCGGCACACACACTCCATACTCTGAGCACACACACTCCGCACTGAGCACACACACTCCACACTCTGAGCACACACAGCTCCCAGCACTGCGGCACACACACTCCGCACTGAGCACACACAGCTCCAGCACTGCCGGCACACACACTCCATACTCTGAGCACACACAGCTCCAGCACTGCCGGCACACACACTCCATACTCTGAGCACACACACTCCGCACTGAGCACACACAGCTCCAACACTGCCGGCACACACACTCAGCACTGAGCACACACACTGAACACACACACTCAGCACTGCCGGCACACACACAGCTCCCAACACTGCCAGCACAGACACTGAACACACACACACTCCGCACTGAGCACACACAGATCCAGCACACACAGCCTCCACTCTGAGCACACACACACTCCCCCATATGCAGGCACGAAGTAGCAGTGTAGTGTGCGGCATCAGTGTGTGAGCAGGAGCGGAGGAGGCTGTGCCCGGGCCGCCGCACTGAACCAGGGCTGCCTGCACTCCCCGCACTGGAGCTCCGCGTACTTACCGGAGACATGGGAAATCCTGGCGGCTGAAGGACCTGCGATGACGTCACAGTCATGTGACCAGAGTATGGGGCGGGGCCTGCGCTGTGCAGGAAGTGAGGAGCACACGAGACCGCGCTCACTGATTGGATACATCATCAGCTGACAGGTTTCTGCAAGTTTTACAATAAGAAAAAATACAATGGTGAAATACAGGCGGCACAACAATGGGCACCACAGGGTTAAATGATGCTGGGTTACTGTCCTACACAGGGAGGCCTCACATCAGGGCACTCCAGACTGGCACTATGGGCTGTATTTGTGGTGACCCAGAGTATGCCATGTAGTGTTCTGTAATAGTGTGTGTAGTAACTCCTACACTGTGGCTCTGAGAGTTGTACCCTGTGTGATCTCACACTGCCCTCTGCTGGCCTAGTAGGACTATACATGGTAAAATCTGAAAAAAATAACCAAAGAAAAGCTAATTAAAGATCCCTGCCAGGGTGGATAAAAATCAATGTTTTTTTTTTAAAAAATAAAAAAAAAATCGGAATTTTTTTATTTAAATCGGATTTTTTTTTATTTAAATCGGATTTTT
Source organism: Allobates femoralis (assembly GCA_033576535.1). Classification (NCBI taxonomy): domain Eukaryota; kingdom Metazoa; phylum Chordata; class Amphibia; order Anura; family Aromobatidae; genus Allobates; species Allobates femoralis. The sequence goes on from JARQOC010000004.1 coordinate 145,783,829, forward strand.
TTCAATAAACTGCTTTTTGAGGATAATATTTTACCATCCAAAGGTTCTTCCATCATGAGATAAAGCTGAGTTGTTTAACTCAGTAGAATAAAGGCTGTATATGTGTAACATTCACAATGCCATGCTCTTCCAGAGGTTTCTGTAGGATTAGTGGGCAGTTTCTCTCCTATACTATTACAGACGCTCGCTTTACTTACACAGTTCTCAAAACTGAATTTGACTCCGCAGAGGTCCCAGCCTCTTCTTCACGGCAAAAATGTTACAACATGAGCAGAGTTGAGAAAAACACCTTAATCCTATTGTTCTACAAACCTATGAATACAGAATCAACCCCTTCAGTGCCAAGTCCAAGAAGTTAGACAATATGTTTCTGATTGTTTGGAGTGGAATAGATCTGCACAACACAAGAAGAATGTGAATCTAAGTGTGAGGAGGAGGAAGGGCAAGCAGACAAGAAAATGAAAGTGAAACTTTGAGCACAATACTGCAGCATAGCCACAGACAGATAAGTCTGGATCTGTTTGTGTGTACGATCTGAGGTTTATTACATTCTTTCCTATAATGGCAGCAGGCCGTAAAAGAGACCCAAACAATGCAACAAAGAGATGCAAGGCCTGGTGGTGCGAATGAGCCAACATCATGTGAAGTGCGGTGATGAAGATGACCAAAGAAACACTTCTGAACAGGCAGGATCTTCAGGTTGGTAAACATTTTTATTGAATCCTATTTCTAAAGACTGAACTGTCATGTGTGAGAAAAATTATATTTCTTATTATTACTGCATGTTACTGTCATTTGGTACAGTTATGAAGAAAAACAAATATTCCTTGTGGGGCAGGGGCAGTGATGTGATGTGTACAATAAGCAGAAATTGTATAATAAACAAAATAACAGCATTGACTTTTTTTGTTTAGGGGAATTCATGGATTCTGGAAACTATCCACCTCCAAGATCACCATCATCCTGTTCTACAGTTTGAGTTATCCATCCAGGATAGTGCTTCATTAGCAGCAGCATCATCATCAGACACTCTCAGCCACATATCACCATCACCCAAAAGGAAGAAAAAACCTTTACCTCCTGGAACCACCATAGATAGGTTTGTGATAAGAACTAGCAGATTAGAAAAAGAGTTGATTGATGAAAAAATTGCCCAGTTTATTTATGCAACGAACTCTTCTTTCCGTCTGACTGAGAACCCACATTTCATTAATATGGTTCAGTCACTGAGACCAGGATACAGTCCACCCAGCAGAGCTGATGTTGCAGGGAAACTGCTGGATCAAGTGTATGACAGAGAAATGGAGCAATGTGCAACAGCTCTGGAGGGTAAAATTGTTAACCTAAGTATTGATGGGTGGAGTAATGTCCACAATGATCCTATTGTATGTGTTTGTATAACAACAGAAGAAGGTAAAGTCTTCCTTGCACAAACAACTGATACGTCAGGAAATGCACACACAGCAGAATACTTACAAGAAGTGGCAGTAAAAGCTATAACGACATGTGAACAAAAATTCAAATGTCTAGTACGCAGTTTGGTCACTGACAATGCTGCAAACGTATCCAAGATGAGAAGAGATTTAGAAGAGCAGGGAGGGAATACAAAGCTGCTAATAACATATGGTTGCAGTGCTCATTTGCTGCACCTCTTAGCCAAAGACTTAAGTGTTCCAGAAATAAAAGCTAATCTTGTTGAAATTGCTAAATACTTCCGTAATAATCATTTTGCTTCAGCAGCTCCGAAAAGGATGGGTGGAACCAAGCTAACGCTCCCACAAGATGTTAGATGGAACTCTGTGGTTGACTGTTTTGAGCAGTATATAAAAAATTGGCCTATTCTGATGACACTTTGTGAAGAAAATCGAGATAAAATAGATGGCACTGTCACAGCCAAAATCCTCAACATTGGGCTTAAGAGAAATGTTGAACATATGCTGAGCTTCCTGAAACCCATCTCTCAAGCTTTAAACAAAATACAGAAAAATAGCTGTTTTATTGCGGATGCTGTTGAAATTTGGAAGGAACTGAGTGAACACTTAAAAACAGAACTACACATGGACAGAATTAAATTACAAGCAGTAAACAAATGAATGGGACAAGCACTGACTCCAGCTCATTTTTTGGCAAATATTGTCAATATCCAATATCAGGGTCAAAACCTAAGTGCTGAGGAAGAGGAGTTAGCTATGACATGGGTATCCAGCAATCATCCATCTTTAATGCTAACTATAATAAACTTCAGAGCTAAGGGGGAACCATTCAAGAAATATATGCTTGCTGAAGATATTTTAAGGAAGGTCACACCAGTAAACTGGTGGAAGTCACTTAAGCGCTTGGATTTAGAGACTGCTCAAGTAATGATTTCACTTTTAACAGCAGTAGCTTCTTCTGCAGGCGTTGAAAGAATATTCTCTTCCTTTGGACTCATTCATTCTAAATTGAGAAATCGGTTGGGACCCAATAAAGCAGGAAAGCTTGTTTTTCTTTTCCAGATTATGAATAGGAACAAAGAAGAAGATGATGATGAAGATGACGACAAGTGAGCTACAGAGGACAGCAGGGACAGTAGTATTTAAGTTTTTCATGTGTCGGCTGGGCTGACAGTCTAAGTTTCTTAAAATATATATATATTTTGTTTAGCCAAATTAGTTAACAAACATGGATGTTTGTTTAAGCAAATAACTTATACTGTAATGTTGTTATTGTTTCAGTTGAATAAATCTACCGTATATACTCGTGTATAAGCCGACCCGTGTATAAGCCGACCCCCCTACTTTTGCCCCCAAAAACTGGGAAAACTTATTGACTCGCGTATAAGCCGAGGGTGGACTCCAGCACAGGTATACAACCCCCAGCAGTGAGGTATACAGCAGCAGCCCCAGTGGTAGTATACAGCAGCCCCAGAGGTATATACAGCCCCAGAGGTATATGCAGCCCCAGAGGTATATGCAGCCCCATATGCAGCCCCAGAGGTATATGCAGCCCCATATGCAGCCCCAGAGGTATATGCAGCCCCATATGCAGCCCCAGAGGTATATGCAGCCCCATATGCAGCCCCAGAGGTATATGCAGCCCCATATGCAGCCCCAGGGGTATATGCAGCCCCATATGCAGCCCCAGAGGTATATGCAGCCCCAGAGGTATATGCAGCCCCATATGTAGCCCCATATGTATATGCAGCCCCATATGTATATGCAGCCCCATATGTATATGCAGCCCCATATGCAGCCCCAGGGGTATATGCAGCCCCAGAGGTATATGCAGCCCCAGAGGTATATGCAGCCCCAGAGGTATATACAGCAGCCCTAGTGGTGTATACAGCAGCCCCAGTGGTAGTATACAGCAGCCCTTAGGTAGTATACAGCAGCCCCAGGGCTGTATACAGCAGAAGCCCCAGGGCTGTATACAGCCGAAGCCCCAGGGCTGTATACAGCCGAAGCCCCAGGGCTGTATACAGCCGCAGCCCCAGGGCTGTATACAGCCGCAGCCCCAGGGCTGTATACAGCCGAAGCCCCAGGGCTGTATACAGCCGCAGCCCCAGGGCTGTATACAGCCGCAGCCCCAGGGCTGTATACAGCCGCAGCCCCAGGGCTGTATACAGCCGCAGCCCCAGGGCTGTATACAGCCGCAGCCCCAGGGCTGTATACAGCCGCAGCCCCGGAGGTATACAGGCCCCCCCCATCAAGCTCCAGGGCCCCCCCCTTGAGGTCTGAAAAATAAAAAAGAATCAATACTTCACCTGTCCGACGCCTTCTGCCGCTGTGCGATCCCCAGTTCCAAGTGAGATCTCTTCTGACAGGACCTGTGGTGATGTCAGAGGGGCGTTCCCGGGCACTCGCGGTCATGTGATACATATCACATGACCGCGAACAGCCAATCAGCGCTGGGAACGCCCCGGGAACGCCCCCCCTCTGACGTCACCACAGGTCTTCTCAGTACAACTCTCACTGAATGAAGCCCGGGATCGCGTGTCGGCAGCTGCGGACGGCGCGACAGGAGACTGGCAAGTATGATATTCCTTTACAGGACGCCGCTCAAGGGGGGGGGCCCTGGAGCTTGATGGGGGGGGCCTGTATACCTCCGGGGCTGCGGCTGTATATATACATATACTCGCGTATAAGTCGAGGGGGACTTTTCAGCCCAAATTTTGGGCTGAAAAAGTCGGCTTATACGCGAGTATATACGGTATTTAAATTGTTATTAAGGTCAGGATTATTTTTCTCCTTCCTAAGTACAACAGAACAGTGGTGTCCAAATATGAATGATTAACCCATTAAACTGGGAGAAAAAAGTAATATAAAAAATGATTCTAAAAATCTTCATCTACTTGCATGTTAAAGTAGCAAGAACTAGTTTAGGTAGAAACTTTGATTTAAATCACTGATTTAAATCAAGCCTTACTGACTAGTGATTTAAATCGTGATTTAAATCAGTTAGATTTAAATCAAATCCACCCTGATCCCTGCTACTAAGAAACTCTCATAGCTAAAGAACTGGGAGAGTTAATTAGATGTACACTTTAAACTCTGCAGTTATTATGGAGTAAATGTTTTTAATCGTTCAAGAAGCATCTGGTGTCCATGTTTCTTACAGGACGTGAACCCCCTCTGCTACTACTCCATAACTAGACTAAGAAACTAGTCCTTGTGATCCCCTGGTTATCTTCCCACTTTGTACATTCTCCTCCCATCTGTGGATTGTCGGAGACACCATGACAGGTTTAAGCTCCAATTTCTCAGGCCCTGCATTCTTGCTGGAGATTGTGGCAAATCGGGAGCATCACGAACAGGATCAATCTTATATGCTTTAATGTTTTATTAGCTGCCGTCATCAAGTTTGTTTTACTGGCGACACTAAAGAGGGAAAGAAAAAAAAAAAGTGTGGTCACACAGAAGAAAACGCCTGAACAGTGAGTCCAGACTGTAGATAGACTTGTGATACTTAACTGTTGTATATGCGATTTCTCTCCTGTAGTCTTAGGGATGAAAGTACTACAAAATGGATTTGACAAAGGGATTTAATTCATGACTTATGTTGGCAACGCTGCTTCCCCTACAGAGAAGAGAACCATCCAAAAAACACTTATTAATCAACAAGAATTCACTAATTCAAGAGAGGAGACCAGCCCTGCCATGATTATGGACTCAAGGCCTATAGTCCTGAAACTTGTACTCAAACTAAGAAGGAATGGTAGTGTGACGCCCCTGCGACCAGGGTGGCCACATAGGGAACTGCAGCCAGGTAGGAGGAAAAGACAGTTTATGCATTAAACACCCTCACAGACATCTCACACACCACTAGTAGGCAGCACCCAACCCGGAGCCCGGAACTCTAGGCAGGCAAGGGGTGGTGGGTTTAGAGGACAGTGGGTGGGAAAGCATGTAGGTCAGGTGACAGAAGGTAGAAATAGAGGAAGAGGAGGAGGCAAGAGTTAGTAGGCCAAGGGTGCCGACCAGTAAAGACCGAGTAGGCCACAGTAGGTTGAGCAGCCAAGACACAGAGAGCTGAAAAGACACAAAAACAGCAAGAAAGACACACGGGTTCTGGAGGAGTGGGGCTGATGGAGATGCAGAATCCACAGAGTCACAGAAACCATGGAGAGAAAGCTCGTCCATAGCCAGCTCCCCAGGAGAGTGTGAGAGCGAGCCTAATCAGCAGCACTGACTAACTAGGAGAGAAGTCTTCCCTACTGAAGCTGGAGTCACACGAGTCAGATGGAGCCTGATAGTGCCTTGCGGGAGAGGACTATTGGAGGCTAGGTACACTGCAGAGTGTTGGCTCAGACGGGGAACCGAAGATTTACCCGGTATCCCCAGATTCACCAGCGGGGAGCTCCAATTCTAAGTTGGGGTTCCCACCCAAAGGACAGAAAGCACAGCGGCAACCACGAGGACCCACAAGGGTCCGAGCTACCGCTACACTGTCTGGAGACACGCACAGAGAAATAGATCACAGCCTGGAAAGGACGCTAGAGAGAGTGAGGGGTCGCAGCTTGACAACCTGGCTGCAGGGAGTTGAGTAGAAACCGGAGTAGAATGCCTGTAACTCGTGTTAAGAAGTGAACTGTACAGAGAACTACTGTGAACTGCTTAAAGAGAACTGCCAAGTGAACCCTGCTTCAGACTCCCGTGTGTGATTCCCTGCAGACAGAACTTTACTATATCTTTACACCCTTGTCTGTGACTACTTTCTTCCAGCAGGACAGCAGAAAGGTCCCACCTGGGGAGCCACAGCCTGTCAGCTCTGCACACTGGCTGGAAGAAGCCTGCAGCAGCAGGAAAGTAAGTGAACTGCACCTTTTGCAACCCCCCATCATAACCACCCTGACCACAAACCATGGGTGGCGTCACAACAAACTGTATCCTTTGTATATATCCCCTTTTACTTGTGATAACCCGGGACACGGTCCGGACCAGGACCTCCGTGACATTCCCAGCAGCGACCCGGTCCGGTACCGAGTACCCCGTCCCAGTGGGCTCGACAGTAGCAAGCCATTGATAGTGAAGAAACCCCCCTCATGCAAAAAAATTGAGCACTAAGAGTTGTTAAAGAATATCCACATGAATTCAGCTATTTTGAGTTTGGGAGAATCAATATGATCAAACACCCTATCTTCATCAATTCCCATCCTCCAATAAAAGAGAAGTACCGAGCAAGCCAATCTAACGCCAATACTGATGCCCTATCCAGGATGCGCACAACAGAAATACACTACAATAAGGATGAGTGAGAAGAAAAAGAAATGCCTGCCTTTTACTTCTATGTCACCAGACAGAATGTGCAGAGAATACAAAGACCCACCGTTGCAGAAACTAGCCCAAGACCCAAGCAGAACCATGATTGGTCTGGAATTCAGAAGTAATGCTGCGTGCCCACCGGGCGACCAACGATAGATTTGAGGTCCTGTCCTCAAATCAAACGATGAACTATCACCTGACTAATCGTTCGTTTGTAGTGTCACACGCAACAATGTCGTTTCAACATCGTTCAAGCGTCACAGAACACGTGACTTTTGAACGATATTGTTAACGTGTGACGTGGCCTTAAGGCAGATTTAATTAACGTCAAATAAATGTAATGCCAGTCAAGTTTCTTGCCCAAAGTTGACTAAATTACTAAATATGCATTTCTGATGATTTCATCATCACTAAGAGTAAATTATTTTTGTTGCCCAATGTAAGATGGATACAGCTGATAAGATACATTGCATACGTATGAGCAAGCATTTTTTTCCCTGGTATGATATTAGTGCTAAATAAATTGTTGGCATAGTATTTTTCTAGCTATGAAAAAGTTAGTGGTGGGTGAGAATGTAGCTGACTTCATTTTAATTGAAGTTATTGGACCAGTGCCCAATTTTGCATATAAATAGAGACATGAACAAGAGAGAATTCAGCTATTCATACATATGTACATATGGCACATCAAGTACTATTAAAGTGATTTTCTATAGTCTATGGATAGATTTAGAGTTAATAAGGGGGATTGTTTATTACTTCACTTTATCATGCACCAGGTTGTGGACTTTACAAATATCAATAACGTTGGCCCTGGTCATGCCTGTGCTCACTCTTTCCATTTCTTCTCCTGTCAGTAGGCGGCACCGCACTTTCATTGCTGGTGTCTTAGGGTGGCACTTGAGCAGTTCTCATGCATTCTAGGACTTGTGGTGCTGTCTAGATAGAGATCTTTTAGGTTAACTCCTCAACTCTGTTGCCTTATTAGCTCCCTGCTGCCAATTTTCCTTTCACTCAGTCTGTTTTTACCCATCATTGACTTTAGCGTATATTTTTGTTTACCTAACTGCTTCTCAAATTAGTCCTGTCTTTAACCTCATGGTTCTCACAAACCTTTTCGGACTATTGTCTGCCAGCCTGCTTCATCAGCCAGCAGGAAGTCTGTTGGAAGTAATCCAGGAGATCCTGTGTAAATCCAGGTCACTGTATAGGGGTTAAAGCATGAAGGTCATGGTTCCTCTGGAACTCAGGAATCAACTATATGATATGGCTTGTGCAAAATCTATCTGTGGAAGCCATTTTAAGAACTGCCAACCATCTACTAAAAGTGCAAAAAGTATACATGGCCAATAAAGATATAGCTCAATCAGATGTACAGTTGTGGCCAAAAGTATTGACACCCCTGCAATTCTGTCAGATAATACTCAGTTTCTTCCTGAAAATGATTGCAATCACAAATTTTTTGGTATTATTATCTTCATTTAATTTGTCTTCAATGAAAAAACACAAAAAGAATTGTCCTAAAGCCAAATTGGATATAATTCCACACCAAACATAAAAAGGGGTGGACAAAAGTATTGGCACTGTTAGAAAAATCATGTGATGCTTCTCTAATTTGTGTAATTAACAGCACCTGTAACTTACCTGTGGCACCTAACAGGTGTTGGCAATAACTAAATCACACTTGCAGCCAGTTGACATGGATTAAAGTTGACTCAACCTCTGTCCTGTGTCCTTGTGTGTACCACATTGAGCATGGAGAAAAGAAAGATGGCCAAAGAACTGTCTGAGGACTTGAGAAACCAAATTGTGAGGAAGCATGAGCAATCTCAAGGCTACAAGTCCATCTCCAAAGACCTGAATGTCCCTGTGTCTACCATGCGCAGTGTCTTCAAGACGTTTAAAGCCCATGGCACTGTGGCTAACCTCCCTAGATGTCGACTGAAAAGAAAAATTGAGAGATTTCAACGCAAGATTGTGCGGATGGTGGATAAAGAACCTCAACTAACATCCAAACAAGTTCAAGCTGCCCTGCAGTCCGAGGGTACAACAGTGTCAACTCGTACTATCCGTCGGTGTCTGAATGAAAAGGAACTGTATGGTAGGATACCCAGGAAGACCCCACTTCTTACCCCGAGACATAAAAAAGCCAGGCTGGAGTTTACCAAAACCTACCTGAGAAAGCCTAAAACGTTTTGGAAGAATTACTGATAATTGTGTATCTACACCTTAAACACTGGAGCTCCCTTATTATGATTGGCAGCTGTCCGCCCCGGGTGATGCCGTGTGTCTGTATACCCTTTACTTGTTAAAACCGTATTCATATGTATCCAATCTCTGTATATATATATATGGGTTAAGCGCACAATCTGGCTAGTGGCTGGCATCTTTCTCTTTTAGGGCCACTTTACACACACCAACTTATCTGTCCAACTTCTGAACAACTCACTGGTTGCAGTGAAATCATGGACACATTGCTCCATTTTGTGGCTGTGTACAAATGTAACTATGTGTCCGTGATTTCACTGCAAGCAGCAAGTTGGTCAGAAGTTGGACAGATAAGTTGGTGTGTGTAAAGTGGCCCTTAGTCTATAGATTGCTCTTGGTCTCGGTGTCTATTAAAAACTCTTTCTCGGGAATTTTATTGAACTTCTTTAAAACTATTTTAAAACAAATAATCACATCTAAAAACAATGATTTTTATAAAGGTTTTTTTAAAACTAGATTTTATATACCTTTGTGTTGGATTTCATTCAATGTGGTCTCTCCTCCTCTCCTCCTTCTAGTTTCTATCTCTCCTCTTTGTTGCCTTCTAGTTGGCTTCTCCTCTATTTGGCGTTTGGTTTCTCTCCTCGCTGTGGAGGTAGATCTGGGTGCGTGATCAAGATGCCGCAGAGCTCCTCTTCTGTCAGGTGAGCGACACCCCATAAGAAGGAATCTTCTAGTAGCAGTCCACAACCTTGAGATTATCGCTCCATTCTGCTGCTTGGCCACACAGACACAGTGACAGAACATCAGCTGATCGCGAAGGCGCGCCCCAGCCACAAAGGCACCCATCTGACAGAAGAGGAGATCTGCGGTGTCTTGATCACGCGCCCAGATCTACCTCCACAGCGAGGAGAGAGACCAAACGCCAAATAGAGGAGAAGCCAACTAGAAGGCAACAAAGAGGAGAGATAGAAACTAGAAGGAGGAGAGGAGGAGAGACCACATTGAATGAAATCCAACACAAAGGTATAGAAAGGTCATAGTATGACCACTGCAGTAGAGAAATAACTTGAATGATAAGGCAATATTGTGATTACAGAAAGAAATAAGGACAACACTGACTGCACCAAGGCAAAAAAGACAGTTATACCATACAGGTTGACACTGAAGCAACAAAGCAAGATGATCATTACAAAAGGAAAGAACCCCAGCAATATAACAAAGGCATACAGAGAGGGACAACGGGAGGAAGCCCCAGGAGGGACTCATAATAATGTATCAAGATCCCTCATAACCCAAAAATCTAGTTTTAAAAAAAACCTTTATAAAAATCATTGTTTTTAGATGTGATTATTTGTTTTAAAATTGTTTTAAAGAAGTTCAATAAAATTCCTGAGAAAGGGTTTTATCAATACATTGTGTTATTAATAGACACAGAGACCAAGAACAATCTATAGACTAAAAGAGAAAGGTTCCAGCTACTAGACAGACTGTGCGCTTAACCCATATATATATACCATGTATACTCGTGTATAAGCCGACCCGTGTATAAGCCGACCCCCTACCTTTGCCCCCAAAATCTGGGAAAACCTATTGACTCGTGTATAAGCCAAGGGTGGACCCCAGCACAGGTATACAGCCCCCAGCAGTGTGGTATACAGGCCTCCCCAGTGGTAGTATACAGTCCCCAGCAGTGTGGTATACAGCAGCCTCCCCAGTGGTATATACAGGCCCCAGCAGTGTTACAGCAGCCTCCCCAGTGGTATATACAGCAGAAGCCCCAGAGGTAGTATACAGCAGCCCCAGAGGTAGTATACAGCAGCCCCAGAGGTAGTATACAGCAGCCCCAGTGGTAGTATACAGCAGTCCCAGTGGTAGTATACAGCAGCCCCAGAGGTATATACAGCAGCCCCAGTAGTAGTATACAGCAGCCCCAGAGGTATATACAGCAGCCCCAGTGGTAGTATACAGCAGCCCCAGAGGTATATACAGCAGCCCCAGTAGTAGTATACAGCAGCCCCGGAGGTATACAGCAGGCCGCCCGCCCGTCACCCCCATCAGTATACAGGCGCCCTCCCATCAGTATCCAGGGCCCCCCTCCTTGCTCCGCAAACCTGTAAAGTAAGATCATTATACTTATCACTGTTCTGTCACTGCCGTCCCCGCCGCTGCCATCGAGCTCCTCCGTCTTCATCCAGCATCTTCCGGCTTCCTCCTCTGGCACGCAGACAATGATGTCATTGCCTGCGCCCGCCGGAGGAAGCCGGAAGAAGACGGATGAAGCCGGAGGAGCGCGATGGCAGCGGCGGGGACGGCGGCGACAGGACAGTGATAAGTATAATGATCTTACTTTACAGGTTTGCGGAGCAAGGAGGGGGGCCCTGGATACTGATGGGGGGGCGCCTGTATACTGATGGGGGTGACGGGCGGGCGGCCTGCTGTATATGACTCGCGTATAAGCCGAGGGGGGGACTTTTCAGCCCAATTTTTGGGCTGAAAAACTCGGCTTATACGCGAGTATATACGGTATACAGAGATTGGATATATATGAATACGGTTTTGGAAGAATGTTCTCTGGTCAGATGAGACAAAAGTAGAGCGTTTTGGGCAAAGGCATCAACATAGAGTTTACAGGAGAAAAAAAAGAAGCATTCAAAGAAAAGAACACGGTCCCTACAGTCAAACATGGGGAGGTTCCCTGATGTTTTGGGATTGCTTTGCTGCCTCTGGCACTGGACTGCTTGACCGTGTGCATGGCATTATGAAGTCTGAAGCCTACCAACACATTTTGCAGCATAATGCGGCGCCCAGTGTGAGAAAGCAGGGTCTCCCTCAGAGGTCATGGGTCTTCCAGCAGGACAATGACCTAAAACACGCTTCAAAAAGCACTAGAAAATGGTTTGAGAGAAAGCACTGGAGACTTCTAAGGTGGCCAGCAATGAGTCCAGACCTGAATCGCATAGAACACCTGTGGAGAGATCTAAAAATTGCAGTTTGGAGAAGGCACCCTTCAAATATCAGGGACCTGGAGCAGTTTGCCAAAGAAGAATGGTCTAAAATTCCAGCAGAGCATTGTAAGAAACTCATTGATGGTTACCGGAAGCAGTTGATCACAGTTATTTTGGCTAAAGGTTGTGCAACCAAGTATTAGGCTGAGGGTGCCAATACTTTTGTCTGGCCTATTTTTGGAGTTTTGTGTGAAATGATCAATGTTTTGCTTTTTGCTTCATTCTCTTTTGTGTTTTTTCATTGAAGACAAATTAAATGAAGTGTGAGGTAGCAACCGGGGAACCCGCTTGCATAACGACAACAAACACGTGTTTATAAGTTAACCAATGGCTACCCGTTTATTTTTCACATATTAATAACATAACCCGGGTAGCATGTTTGACACATATCACATTGATTATAAACACACCATACATTTACATATAACATTACATAACACTTATTGCACATGACATCTTATTGTAACCCGGGACCTGTAACCATCTCTCTGTCCCCATTGGAGCTCTACTAACAGCTCCCGTGGTGGCTACGGCCTCCGGCCTATATACATTTCACATACATTTAACATCAAGTACCATATCAACGGGCCCCATGGGTCCCAATGGCGGAACCAGCCGCCTGGCTCTATTTCCCCAGCTTCATACTACCCCGGAATCAGGACTCCAGCCTGACCGGGTTCTTACATACAATATGTGATCCATCCTATAAGCCACCATGGACCACACACGTCCTTTCACTCGCTCACAGCCCATCATACACATCCATGGACTGTGGCTCCTCTGGGCTCAGAACAGGGATTGGCAAACCCTAGTAACCCGTGGGGTGAACCACACGTTACCCAGTACGGGAGCCCTTCTAACCCCTGCTTCTGACCTCTCGTACACACATTCCGGTTCATCAGGTCCTTTAACTGAGTACTCCGACTCGGACCCAAAGGCGGTCTATGCCCGCCTGGCACACTACATAAAATCGCCTCCCAAAGGGCTACATTCAATCGCCTCCCGAAGGGCTACATACAATCCGGTTCATCAGGACCTTTAACGGACTACACTGAGTCGGTCCCAAGGGCGGTCTACACTTGCCTAGCATGATTTACACACAAGGTGCACAGTTCACACAATCATTCAGGAACTGCTTTTCTTACCGGGCACGGATCTGGGTCTCGCTACCTGTGTCACAGGTTCCACCAGGCATCCCCACGGGCCCCTTCCCGGACGTGAGGTGAACCACGCCCGGACCAGCGTCCACGGGTCAACCACGGCTTCCCCCTCCAGGTGCGGCCACGACCCCGGACCTCGGCACCGGCATGGAGCTAGCATGCTCCCTTCAGGTTCACACAGAGCCTCTGGACTGCTCTGCACTTGGCTGGCAACCAGCCCACATGCTCTCAGGCTGATCTCTGGCTGAGAATGAATCTCTCAGCATGACTTCTGGTCTCAGAATGAATCTCTGAATCACTCAGCTGGCTGACTCTTATCGTGCCGGCCACACCCACACTGAGTCACCCAGCTGGGCTGCTATTCCTCCGGACACACTCACCTGACACACCCACCTGGGCTGTCAGCAATCACTCCTTACATCCCATTCCTCATAGACTCCTCGATTTCATGAGCCACTCATTAGTCACATTAAACCTTGTGTTCAAAGTTGGTTCATACAGCATTATCACAGTCAAACCGGCCAGTGTGAACAGGATCATACCCTGATCCTGCATGTGATGCGCCCCGGCCATGAGGATCATGCCGGCGGTGCCTCACAGAAGATAATAATACCAAAGAATTTGTGATTGCAATCATTTTCAGGAAGAAACTGAGTATTATCTGACAGAATTGCAGGGGTGTCAATACTTTTGGCTACCACTGTACAGATGTTCTGTGTGCAGAATTATTAGGCAAATTGTATTTTAGAGGATTATTTTTATTATTGATCAACAACTATGTTCTCAATCAACCAAAAAGACTTATAAATATCAAAGCTTAATATTTTTGGAACTTGGAGTGTTTTTTTTTTCAGATTTGGCTATCTTAGGTGGATATCTGTTTGTGCAGGTAACTATTACTGTGCAGAATTATTAGGGAACTTAATAAAAACCAAATATATTCCCATCTCACATGTTTATTTTCACCAGGTAAACCAATATAACTGCACAAAATTTAGAAAAAAACATTTCTGTCATGCAAAAACAAAACCCCAAAAAATTAGCGACCAATATAGCCACCTTTCTTTATGATGACACTCAACAGCCTTCCATCCATATATTCTGTCAGTTGCTTAATCTGTTTGCGATCAACATTGCGTGCAGCAGCCACCACAGCCTCCCAGACACTGTTCCGAGAGGTGTACTGTTTTCCCTCCCTGTAGTTCTCACATTTTAGGAGGGACCACAAATTCTCTATAGGGTTCAGATCAGGTGAACAAAGGGGCCATGTTATTATTTTTTCTTCTTTTAGACCTTTACTGGCCAGCCATGATGTGGAGTAGTTGAATGCATGTGATGGAGCATTGTCCTGCATGAAAATCAGGTTTTTCTTGAACGATACCAACTTCTTCCTGTACCACTGCCTGAAGAAGTTGTCCTTTGTCTTCCAGAAACTGGCGGTAGGCCCGGGAGTTGAGCTTCACTCCATCCACAACCCGAAAAGGTCCCACAAGTTTATCTTTGATGATACCAGCCCATACCAGAACCCCACCTCCACCTTGCTGGCATCTGAGTCGGAGTGGAGCTCTCTGCCCTTTACTGATCCAGCCTCTGGCCCATCCATCTGGCCCATGAAGAGTCACTCTCATTTCATCAGTCCATAAAACCTTTGAAAAATCAGTCTTAAGATGTTTCTTGGCCCAGTCTTGACATTGTATCTTATGTTTCTTGTTCAAAGGTGGTCGTTTTTCAGCCTTCCTTACTTTGGCCATGTCCCTGAGTATAGCACACCTTGTGCTTTTTGATCCTCCAGTAAAGTTGCAGCTCTGAAATATGGCAAAACTGGTTGCAAATGGCATCTTGGTAGCTTCACGATTGATTTTCCTCAATTCATGGGCAGCTATTTTGCGCCTTATTTGCCCAACACGCTTCTTGCGACCATGTTGGCTATTTGCCATGAAACACTTGATTGTTCAGTGATCATACTTCAAAAGTTTGGCAATTTCAAGACTGCTGCATCCCTCTGCAAGATATCTCACAATTTTGGACTTTTCAGAGCCCGTCAAATCTCTCTTCTGACCCATTTTGCCTAAGGAAAGGCATTTGCCTAATAATTTCGCACACCTTATATAGGGTGTTGATGTCATTAGACCACACCCCTCCTCATTCATTACACAGATGCACATCACCTGATTTACTTAATTGGCAATTGGCTCTCAAGCCTGTACAGCTTGGAGTAGGACAACATGTACAAAAAGTATCATGTGATCAAAATACTCATTTGCCTAATAATTTTACACACGGTGTAGAACCTGACCCAATTGGGTTAAGGCCTGCAAAGTGGATTCAACATCATCAAGTCACTCAGGCCCAGGCCACTGCAGCATTTTCATTGACAATTTTGAACCTACAGTGAGTTTACTTGAGTCTTTTTTAAATTGACTGTAAAAATGTTTTAGGCTTTAAGGAATGTTGTTGCTTGTACTTCAGGTTCCACTCACACTTATTTAGTTCTGAGAGCCACTGAAATCTGAAATTGCTACATGATTCAGATACCCAGTGGCATTGAGGTTCCCATTGATGAAGAATAGCCCCACTATCATTGTACCCCATACTTCACTCCATAATAATCAATTTTTGTGTTCCAACAGTCTTGGAGGGATCTATCCACTGTGGTTAGTGTCAGACCAATAGTGGTGGTTTTGGTTAACTTCATTATTCACGAAAAAGTTTGCCTCATCACTCATCTGAAGGCAATTGTCTATGCTGTGAAGATACGAGATGTGCAGCATCTGAAACAACTGATACTGGAAGCCTGTGCTAGCATTTCTTCTGCGGTGTTGCTATCAGTGTGTCAAGAGTGGGAGAAGAGGGTTGCACACATTCTATAAGTGGTCATAAACTTGTAAATAACTCATGAAAGAATAACGTTATGTTAAAACCAAGCACACCATTGTTTTTCTTAAGAAATTCTCAATACGTTTGATGTGTCACATGACCCTCTTCCCATTGAAAAAAATAAAGTTGGATCCAAAATGGCCGACTTCAAAATGTCTGCCATGCTCACCACCCATCTGGAAAAGTTTTCCCCCTCCCATATCACCAACTATTCCCATTTTATTTAGGTGCATCCATATAAATGGCCTATCCTGTACAATAAGTATATGATATATGTCCACTGTTAAATGTTTGGAGTGGAGTTCTGCGTATGCCAGCAGTATTTATAGAATGCTAACAGAGGTATTTTGTTGAATGATACTTTTTATTCTGAGTGAATTGATGCTACTTTAGTGCAATCTGGGCATAATTTTTTCAAATGGGGTGACATTTCTTGTGGTGTCTTTGATGTGTGTTTTGTAAATTTACCTAGGCTATCTGAGCACCATGCCTACACCTGTAACTCATCTCTGTATTCCTGATCAACGTTGAAGTTCTTCTTCCACAATATCACTATCATGACAACATTGATTTGAATGTGGTTCAGTATTTCAGTAACCTTTTTGCCGATATAGTGGGCGAACATATGCACGCTTAGCAAACAAAGCACAAATTTTAAAAGGTTTGGTCATCTGTAGTTCACATCATTTTTAAAAGTTAACTTTTTTGTGGAATTTAAGTTGTGTTGCTGTCATTTGGAGGGATTCAATTACAAACTGAGTATAAATCCAGTCCTTCTTGAATTTAATTAGAGTAAGTCTGCTTCATTTTCCGTGGAGAGTCATGTGCTCCTATCAGTAATGATTGATTGCCCCACCGTAACAGAAAACTCGCTCTGACATGACACTAGCAGCAGGGCTGCCCAGAACTTCCGAGGTATTTAAGGAGAGGTGAGGTGAGGCCAAGTGTTCAGCTTGGACACACATTAATTAAAGGGTATTGAATCATCATGAATGACACAGATATGGTCACTTAAGTATCCTTTGAGCATCTTGTTCAACTTCTATCTCCTTGGCATTGTTACAGTCACCGATGGCCCTTGCTGATGGGCTGGTTTGTTGAAAATTACCCAGTTTGTGCACTTTTCCCTCCCACCTCTGTTGTAGCAGATGTTCATGTCTCTCCCCATTAATCCCCATTAATCCTTGCTTTAGAAAAGAGCCGGTACCTCTGGTACCTCATGTTGAAGCTGGTGTTCAGCTATAGCCCTCTGCTGCTCACTAATCCTCAACAACATATAATATGTTCAGTTCAACCACGTGTGCAGGCCACAAATGAGTTGTTGACTTGTCAAATTAAAGCTGTTTTGCAGCAGTGCTAGACCAGCAAAAGCGGTAGAGGAATGGTGTAAATGGGCAATAAAATGGCACACCTTCTGATGTATGGCAAGTCAGGGTATGTTTTTAATAATTTCTGATCAACTAGGTTCCATTTGTGAGCCATGCATATATCTCCCATTATCGCACACAACGACCATGCCCATGGAGGAGGGCCCTCTAAAATGAATAAAGGAGGACACTCACAAATGTATACAGGAGTGCCCTCCCACATATATAAAGGAGGGCCTTCCCAAATAAATAGAAAAGGGCCCTTCCCAAAGTATAGAGGAGGACCCTCACAAATGTATACAGGAGGGCCCTCCAAAATGTATAGAGGACCCTCCTAAATGAATAGAAAAGGACAGTCCTAAAGTATAGAGGACGGCCCTCACAACTGTATACAGGAGGGCCTTCCCAAATATATAAAGGAGGGCCCTCCAAAATGTATAGAGGGCCCTTCCAAATGAATAGAGGAGGAGCCTTCCCAAAGTATAGAGGAGGGACCTCACAAATGTATAAAGGAGGGCCCTCCCTATTGTACAGATGAGATGACCTTCAGTGCCAGCAACTATGGCTTTACTTATGCAGTCTTATTCTTAAGGCAGTGATTTTAGTACCAAAAGAATAGAGGAGGGCCCTCCCAAACATATGTTACAGGGCCACCCATGGGCCCTCATGAAAGTCAGGTTTGCAGGCCCTCTAAACACTTGATTTGAGGGCTACAGAATGACATGGAGGATGAAGAGGAGGAGGAGGAGAAGAGACAGAAACTAACATATGAGTAGATAGAAACCATGATGGAAGTTGGGCCAACTAGTCTTGGCGTGGGTAGGATGTGTGATGTCCCAGGCTCTTATTCTGTCCCACCCTCCACCATGTTCACCCAGTGTGCCATCAGAGAAATTTTTCGTCCCTCACTGTCCACAACAATATCTCCACGTTTCTGTTGCTATGTGGACCATCCCGGTTAAGGTACCTTTACACGCCACCACTGTGCCTAGCAACAGGTATCCACCGCAGGTGCACGTGCACGTTTTTGACAGTGGATACCAATCACCGATGCCGCATATACACGCCGCCATTGCATTGTCAACTGAAGGTATCTTTGTTCCCCGGAAGTTCCAGCAGAGCCTGCGGCTTACTTCCTGTTGAATACCTTCACTGCTTTACACGCCGCTACCACAGAGGAATATGGGCGTACATCTTTCGCGCCGCAAGTACATAGTGTGACAGAGTTGTGTATTCCGTGACGCTAATACGCTTATTGGACAACGCAATAGCGTCATGATTGGCCAGCCTGCGCAGGAAGGCTGGCTATTACATGACGCCATTCCAATTGTGGAGTGTAAATGGATAGCTCTTTAAATATGGCTCCCTGTGAAGGGACAGCCAATCGTAACACAGTAGAACCCACCAATGATCGCTGATGGGGCGTGGTATCCATGACGCTGTGGCACGCCCCTGTGAAATCACTAGGCAACGCAATTTCCATCCCTGTGCCCCGTTTACATGCCACTACCATGGCAATTGTGCCTTTGTGTTGCCTTCGGTTTTTGAGCATGGCTCAGCAACAGGTATCTGAGTCAACTGCAGGATACCGGGAGGAATTTACCTATTTACATGCCGCCATTTCGTTGCAATTTCATGGCAACAGGCATAAATATCCCCAATGCCAGGCAGTTGCTACCTTGCAGTGGTGGCGTGTAAAGGGGCCCTTATGGCGTTGCTGACAGCACGGTTGATATTGTGTAATACATGCTTAAGGAAAGCAGGGTCGGAACACCGGGTACAATAAGGGTTCCAGTGCCTAGAAAACCAGTATCCTTGGGCATCCACAGCCAAGAGGCCACGGAAAGACTTCATTCACACAAGTGTAAAGGGAAACATCTGCACAGGTAGCAATTTGGCAATATGAGTGTTTAATGTTTTTGCCTGTGGGGGAGTGTTTGTGTATTTACGCTTCCTTTCCAAGATCTAGGACAACAGCATGCTTTGCTGGGACAAAAAAAGTGGACATGATTCATGTTGGTTGCTGTGTTTGTGCAGCCACAGCTTGTGGGCAGGAGGTGAGAGTGATTGTTGACTCTATGTAGATTACTTAAACCAACATTGTTTGTGGTCAGGGTGTTACACTAAATGTCTATACTAAACCCTCCTTGACCCCTCTTTGCCAATCATCATTTAAATGGACATTATCCAGGCAGCTTGAGAGTGAGTCAATGAGGGAACAGTCTTATTCCACCAGTCATGAAGTCCCCAATATCCTGCAATGAGGGCTGAGGGTATATAAGGAGACCTGTTGATTAACCCTGGTGATTTTGATTCTGTCTAGTGCCCTCAGTCTAGGGATTTCGGTCCTGGCTAGAGGTGCACTGGATTGGATACAGGCAGCTAATCTAGGATCTTCGGATCCGATTGGCTAGCCATAACCCCAGGCCTAGGCATTTTGGTGCCGACCGAGGGGATCAGAACCTGGATTATAAAAGCACAAGGACTTCAGCATCGACTTATTGGATTAGGCTGGGATAACAAAGACTGCATAAGAAAGACACGCAGGTTTGGACAATCCGGTCACCTGCCTACAGACTTTGCTGTGCTAGCTCAGCTTTCTAAATCTGGCATTATTTATTTCTCGGTGGGTGCCTGCCAATAGCAGGGTGCCACTGGTTCGGAGTAAATAGCCCTGGAAGTTCTGAGGCACGAATATTCTAATCCCTGGTGAGCCAGCGGAAAGGTGAGACTCTGTTGCCTGTTACATTGTTGTGTTTTGCTGGTTATTTGTTATATGCTGATAACTGTTGGGGATCCAATAAAGCCTTAATATTGTTGTTCCCTCACCCTGTGTTGTCTGAGTAGTGTTCCGCCCACGGTTAAGGAGCTCAGGCATTCAGTTTGGGGATGAGCCCTGGTCCACGTTGCCTTGCTAAAGGCGGCTGGGCCAGCGGACGAGAGCACCCACTGACCCTGGGTCTCCACAACAAGTAATTCTGATGAAGGACCAACATTATAGATTAAATGGAAATTTAAAGTCCACTTAGGAGATATATAACTGAAACCTAATGGTTAACTATAACTAACCACTCCTTGGTCAATATTACAGAGCAAAGAGTGGCAGCGACCTGTACCATACAAGCACAAGATAATCCAAGAGCATCACGTAACCACATGGGAAAGGAAGGTAACTACACTGTAGTCAGACCATAATACAAGATTATTGGACAAGTTTGACTGACTTGATATCCATTATATTATAGCACACCACACTGATTTGAAGCCATCAGAGCAAGAACGCCATCACACCTGAATCCCAAGTACAGCTTGGAAGGCTATACAAGTATGTTTCTATACAGGTACCAAAATAATTAGGTTCCAGTTATAGAACCGAACAACTAAACATAACAAATTGTTCTAATCATCATTACAGCATCAGATCACCTCAATGTTGGTACACCCTGTTTAGAAGCCAGTTCTCCAAACCAAGTTATAGAACATAGGCATTACCTCTAGAAGGCAAGAACTAATAACCCAAAACAAAGGTCAACACGACTCTACAGGAGGAACAAACATAAACAAACATTGCATTTCGTTACTTTTATAGATCCTCCACAAACCATCTCCCCAGACAGAAAAGCAAAAAAGGAAAGCTGACAAACAATCCCGTGACAACACTAGGCACAAGTATTGAAGAAGCAACCCCTGCAAGAGTGATACGAAACTCATGTTTTGATTTTAAGAAACCCCATTGAACGGACTTGGTGCATCACAACCATCATATAAGAACGTTAATTACACTCAGAGCACCACTGATATAGGAGGGTTTGAATTTTCTACCATTTTAAAACTTTTTTTAGTGTATTTTCATTCTAACCTTTGTTTATAGTGTATAGCGATTATAATTTTCATACTCATCAGTTGTGATACATGAATTGTGTTAATAAACATCCCAAAGAAGGGTTAAATATAAGTACCTGGCTACATTTTTTATTGGAAGCCATAATCGAATAGAGTTAGCGCTCAGCCCACACATTATAATCTTAGTAGACTCATCCTAAAAGCGTGAAAGACACGCAGTGTCACCCAAGGCTCACAGCAGCAACTCAATAAGTTTAGACGCTAGCTCCAGTGTATGCCCTATTCCCTTGAACAAATTTAAAACACTTAGGCCCGTTGCACATCTATGCGCCAGTGATTTTGCCTACCCTGTGCTATCGCAAATGCAATCTTAGGGGCTAGTGCAGGCAAGCACACAGACGCATAGTTGCCCTGCTCGTGCGCTTGGTGCCCCCATTACCTGCTATAGCCGAGCACAGCCGAGCCCACGCTCTTAAATCCCGGACGCGCGAGTGTAAATAGGCAGATTTCATCGCGTATACGCCTGGTCAGACACACCCGGACACGTCACATTTCACGTTTCCGGGTGCACCTGACTAAGCGCATGCGCAGTGACGTCACCTCAGTCACGCTCGCGCTTTGGGGACGTCAGCTCCTGCGCTCGGCTGCGCTCGGTCATAGAAGGTAATGGGGGTCACGGATTTGTGATCGTTCAAACGATGTACTTTGTGTGTTGTTGCATGTAAACGAACGATGTAGGAAGGAAAAATCATTAGAACGGTCATCACAAATTTGGGATCCGGACCTCAAATCTTTCGTTCGTCGTCCAATTAACGTCATGGGAAGAAGCAACATCGTTCAGTGTGACACCTTTTTGAACGATGTCGTTCATATTTCTCCTATTCCTGCCGCTTTGTAAAATCGTTCAAACATTCTTCTCCAAATAGCTGGCGCGTTGCCAGATTTAAGATCGTTAACAATATCTTTGCGTGTGACAACGCACTAACGATGTCCGTCACGTGACATAGCTAACGATAGCGTTGTATTCTAGCGTGTGAAGCGGCCTTAAGACATAATCATCAACATTAACAGAAATAAACACTTGTTTAAAGATCAACGTGTTTGTAATGACTCCATATAATATATGCATTTCACTTTATGTATTGAATTGCTGAAATAAATTAACTTTTTAATGATATTCTAATTTATTGACATGCATTGTATTTAGCCATGTTGATTCTTTCTGCAACTGAAAATAGTGTGACAATATAATTCAGACAATATTATTTAATCTTAACATATTCATTCTTCAATCTTCCCTGGAATTATGTATACAAGAACGACTCAAGTAATAAAGGGAGTCTGTCCTCAGTGAATGCTCTTAAGAGGGTGGTCTTTGGGGTATACAATAGCTGTGGCTTCTTAGAGTTTAGTATGAAAATTCTCACTGGATGTTCATTATGTAATGCTTGACAATGATTTAAGAACTCTATATCTTAGATTAAATATTACCATAAGAATTATTAATGTGTTATTTTATCAGTTCTTTTGCAGTTAATTTCACATAGAATTTTCAGCCTGCTATGTAATTCTCTTGTCTTTCATAGCCCTATTCTTCAGGTGTCAAGCATACTTAAGAATTTGAAGGATAAACCATGTAGGTAGAATAGGGCCTTTATTTTATCAAATGGAATAGGAATGACAGAGAGAGATATCACCATATACAATTAATTTAATACGTCATTAACTCTACATTTCAGACAAGCATAAGTTGACTTTTTTAGTATTTTTACTTCATTGGGACTACACAGTGACAGCCGAAATTTTTGCTGTTCTACAAGGTGACTTCTATTTTTTATGCTTCTGGGGAATATCAATTTGCTTGTGATTTTTAGTCACCATGAATTTATCTCATGCTTTTAAGGAGTTGCATAGAACTACAATAGCAAATTTATTTTAAGGAGCCTTGCATTGGGCTTCCTAAGCAGAAAAGACACCTTGGATTCTGGTAAGCAAGTGATGGTTTGCTAGTTCCCATCATAGGACTTGCTGAAAGCTAATATTCAGTCCTGGCCAAATATTTTAACTAATGACAAGTTGCATGATGATCTACAGGTACTGCTACCTGTGGCTGCAAGAACCTCTAACGCTCACTCTCTGCCCCCCTATGCATGTTCTGCCCCCATGTGCTGCCTTTCTGCCCCTCTGTGGTGACTCTCTGTCCCATCTATGCACACTCTCAGCCCACCTGTGGTCACTCTCTGTTCCGCACTGTTGTCTCTCTCTGTCCCCATGCACATTCTCGGCCCCCTCTGTACATACTCTCTACCTCCCCTGAACTTGCTATCTGTCCCCTCTGGTCACTCTTTATTTCCCCTGTGGTCACTTTCTGGTCCCTTTTGTGGTCACTCTGAGCCCCCTGTACTTGCTCTCATGCAACAGCATGAGGAAGATGATGATGGCATGAGGAACTGTCGCAGTTCTTCATTCAGCGGGCTGTGGGTGAGTGGGCTGAGCAGGGTGAGCGGGATGAGAGGACTGCGGGGTGAGCGGGCTAAGAGTGGTGAGCAGGGTGTGGGGGCTGTGGGCTGAGCAGGGTGAGTGGGCTAAAGGTGTCAGGAGTCAGGAGCTGTCCATGGTCCTGATCGTTATAGCTGGGTGCTGACCAGCTTCAGTATGACAGACCGTGGACAAATCCTGCACTGTAAAACCGAAATTTCAGGACCAAGGACAAGTAAGTGGGCTCAGGGGTGAGTGGGGTGAGCAGGCTGTGGGGTGAGTGGGGTGAGCGGGCTGTGGAGATAGTGGGCTGTGGGGTGGGCGGGGAGTGCATGCACAGTTATTTTCAGTGCTGTCATCTGGCTGTACCAAGATGACAAAAGTCTGATTAATTGTACCTGCACGAACCTGAGGAGCGTATGCACAGTTAAAGTGACCACTGTCATCTGCCTGTACAAAGATGGCGGTGGTCTGATTAACTGGGCCTGCACGTGGGGTTTGCGCATGTGCATTTAATCACTTTGCGGCGTCTGTGCACCTGGCGTTCTTTGGAACGGCGGGCGGTGGGTGCGTGGGTGGTCAACGGGGTTTGTAACATCAGTTTCCCATTGGGGTACTGCCATATTGCGACACCCATCACTTGGGTGCCCCAATATGGCTTCCGGCATGCTTCTTGCAGCATGGTGCCTTCTAGGACATGGTGTCATGCAGACGAAAGTTGAGGATGGATGCCACTAGGTAAGTAATATATTAGATCCACAGGCTAATGTACTGACATCTAGATTTTTTACTATATATTATAATATTAACATTTAAAGTTAAAATCTTCCTTCAGGATAAAAAAACAAGATGAAATGAATGAAATATATTTAAAAGTATACTTCATGAAAAAATGTAATATTTAAAATAGTCAAACACACCTTTTCAAAATTGATAAAGTATAGAAAAAAATAATAAATAACATGCACATTTGAAAGCAGATGTTTAGATACACTATATAAAAAATACATATTCATGTTTTTCTCACTATCTGACATACAAACAGAATAAACCTTTCCTGTTTTAGGTCAATTAGGATTACCATAATTATTAATATTTTCCAAATGCCAGAATAATGAGAGAGAGAATGTTTTAAGGCATATTTAATACTTTCTGCAAAGTCACAAAATAACATAGAGTTCATTAGTATTTGGTACATTGCCCTTAAACTGTATGACTTGGGTCAAATGTTTTGGATATCCTTCCGCAAGCTTCTCACAATAGTTAATAGAGATTTGGACCCATTCCTCTAGACATAACTGGTGAAACTGGGTCATGTTTGTAGATCGCCTTGCTCACACCTGCCTTTTCAGCTTTGCCCATATATTTTTAATAAGATTAAGATTAAGGCTTTGTGATGGCCACTCCAAAACATTGACTGTTATCCTTAAGCCACTTGGTAACCAGTTTGGCACTAAGCTTTAGTTCATTGTCCATTTGGAAGACCTATTCTGCCCAAGATTTAACTTCCTGGATGATATACCGTAATATTCTCTCCTCTCAATGTCATCTATTTTGTGAAGTGCACAAGTCCCTACTGCAGCAAAACAACCCCACAAGATGATGCTGTCACCCAGGGGCGTAACTAGAAAAGGCAGGGCCCCATAGCAAACTTTTGAACGGGGCCCCCTCCAAGACACACCCCCAATGACACGCCCCTCCAAGACATGCCCTCAATGACACGCCCCTTCAAGACACACCCCCTTACAGGCCCCAGCAGTATATACAGCAGCCCCAGTGGTATACAGCAGCCTCCCCAGTGGTATATACAGGCCCCAGCCGTATTACAGCAGCCCCAGTGGTATACAGCAGCCTCCCCAGTGGTATATACAGGCCCCAGCAGTATTACAGCAGCCCCAGTGGTATATACAGGCCCCTGGTGGTGGTATATACAGGCCCCTGGTGGTGGTATATACAGGGCCCCTGGTGGTGGTATATACAGGGCCCCTGGTGGTGGTATATACAGGGCCCCTGGTGGTGGTATATACAGGGCCCCTGGTGGTGGTATATACAGGCCCCTGGTGGTGGTATATACAGGCCCTTGGTGGTGGTATATACAGGCCCCTGGTGGTGGTATATACAGGCCCCTGGTGGTGGTATATACAGGGGCCCTGGTGGTGGTATATACAGGGCCCCTGGTGGTGGTATATACAGGCCCCTGGTGGTGGTATATACAGGCCCCTGGTGGTGGTATACAGGGCCCCTGGTGGTGGTATATACAGGCCCCTGGTGGTGGTATACAGGGCCCCCTGGTGGTGGTATATACAGGCCCCTGGTGGTGGTATATACAGGCCCCTGGTGGTGGTATACAGGGCCCCTGGTGGTGGTATATACAGGCCCATGGTGGTGGTATACAGGGCCCCTGGTGGTGGTATATACAGGGCCCCTGGTGGTGGTATATACAGGCCCCCTGGTGGTGGTATATACAGGCCCCTGGTGGTGGTATATACAGGCCCCTGGTGGTGGTATATACAGGGCCCCTGGTGGTGGTATATACAGGCCCCTGGTGGTGGTATACAGGGCCCCTGGTGGTGGTATATACAGGCCCCTGGTGGTGGTATATACAGGCCCCTGGTGGTGGTATACAGGGCCCCTGGTGGTGGTATATACAGGCCCCCTCACAGTGTCCCAGCAGCACACACAGACACAGGGTATATACAGGCCCCCCCATGCTGCCGGCTGCTCACTGACACTGTCAATAAATATTGTTATTAGCGGCGCCTCTCACCTCCGGGCTCAGTGCAGCAGCAGCTCCTGCTCCTTCCAATCCTGGCTTGTTGTCTGCTCTGTGTGCTGTAAAGTGACCGGTCACTCGGTCAGTAAGTTAGCAGGACAAGTCAAGGAGGACTCGGAGCGAGGTCACAGGCCGGCCAGGGGGCGGAGATCTGCAGAGAACAAACACACAGCGTCAGGCAGGCAGGCAGCCCCTTGATCTCTGTGTGCGGCGCCTGCGGCCGCTTTGAATAGGAGCGGCTGCGGCATCCACCTCGCCAGGGGGGGCCCGTCGGGCGCGGCCACCCCCGGCCGGGCCCCCACCCCCACACCTGACGGCCACACACAATGACAGGTATCGCAGGCGCAGCTGCCGGTATAGCAGCGGCTGCGTAGCAGGTGCTGGGTCCGGGCCCCCCACAAGCGCCGGGCCCCAAAGCGACTGCTACGGCTGCTATGCCAGTAGTTACGCCACTGCTGTCACCCCTATGTTTCTCAGTTGGGATGGTGTTCTTAGGCTTACAAGCATCTCACTTTTCCTCCCATTATAATGATGGTAATTATGGCCAAACAGTTGAATTTTAGTTTTGTCAGACCACAGGACATGTCTCCACAAATTTTGGTCTTTGTTCCTGTGCGCATTTCCAAAGATTAATCTGTCTTTTTAACGTTTCTTTTAGAGTAATTCCTTCTTCCTGGTAGAGTGGACTTTCAGTCCATGCTGACACAGTACTCGTTTCACCGTGGATAATGACAATCTGTACCAGCTTCCACCATCATCCTTACAAGGTCTTTTTCTTTTGTTGTTGGGTTGATATGCACATGTTGAACCAAAGCGCGTTCATCTCTGGAATACAGAAACCAACTCCTTCTTGAGCGGTATGATGGCTGGACATTCCCATCTTGTTTGTACTTGCATATAATTGTTTGTAAAGATGAATGAGGCACCTTCAAGTATCTGAAAATTGCACCCAAGGATGAACTAGCCTTGTGCAAGTCCACAATTCTCTTCCTAATAGCTTGGCTGATTTCTTTACACTTTCATACAATGCTACACAAAGAAGCAGTGTGTTTCAGGTGTGCATTAAAATACATCCATAGGCATTTCTCTAATTAACACCGATTTTGCCAATAAATCTATCATAAGTTTCCGAACACATGAAATCATAATATGGGCTGTGCCAAATTATTTAAAAGGCATAGTAATCTTGGTTTATGTAAATTTGTGACTATGCAGAAAGTAATAAAAATGCCTTAAAACATTCCCTCTCTCATAATTCTGGAATTTGGCAAATGTAAATAATTATGGTAATCATAATTGACCTAAAACATGAAATGATTATTCTGACTTCATGTCAGATTGTGAGAAAAACATGCATATGTGTCTTTTTATATAGTCTATTTGAACTTGTGGTTTCAAGTGGATTTAATAACCATAAATGACTTTAAATACATTTCTGACAAAAATGCACCAAAAAATGCAACCTACATAAAATACATTGGAAAAATGATTGCGTTTCTAGCTTCCCTCCTTTTCTCCCTATTTACATGCCTGCTGCCATCCTCCAGTCGCTGATGGACAGGTCATTCTTCTCTCAGTGACCTGCTCTCCCTGCCCAAGATTCTGCGCTAGGGTCATCATTGTCTGAGGTTGTCTTGCCAGAAGTAGCGGCGCATGCGCAGACCAATAGATTGTCTCTCACAACGTTATTAGGAGTTTATGCATATTTACCTTTCCCGCTGATAAGACAACCCCAGTGACTGAGCGTCTGGCAGGACACTGAGAGAAGAGTGACTTGTCTATCAAGGACCTGTGATTTGTGGGGAAATAAGGAGAGAATCTGGAGAGATGGAAGTGCAATGTCCCTACACTTGTGATAAAACATTTAATGCTGAATTTAGCTATAATTTCCAAATAAAACACTACCCGGTATGAGCTAATAAAAACAAAATGCCGTTAGTTAGTTAGGTAGTCTATTTTGCTTTGATGAGACATGAAAAACACCCTTGATTTGTGACGGTAACCTACCCTGGTAACAGATTTGTGTTACTGGCAGATTGCTCATGAGCATATTCTGAAGGTCTCGGAGCAGGTGATTCTGGCATACACATAAATTAATTTAGGGATCATTCTCAGGTTACTTAACTTAAAATGTCTTTGAAAGCATCAGGTTATAAATATGGAAAAATAAATAGTTGCCAACAGATGAAGAAAGAATAAATTGTTCATTGATGTCCTTCATATGAATGCATTGTGGTAGGTTTCTTATGCTGACCCCTCTTACATTAACAGTATTGTTGATGTAAATGTAACTGTAATCCCACTTTATTCATGAATCTTTTAATTCATATGTAAATACATGGAACCCCATTAAGTGCAGGAAATCATGTGTATTGGTAGCCAAAAACTAACAAAATAAATGAGCTGGAACATTTCTATAATATATAATACAGCACACATATATGTCATAATCTGAAAATAGGATAATCATATAATAGAGCTATTAAAGGACTATTATTTCTCCGTTTTACAGCTTATTTTTACTGTTGGTTTGCCACCCACATAATAGGGCAGTGAAGAATGATTGTAGCAGTGTGGTCTATAAAGAGTGTGTACCCTGAAAGAGATGGAAATTCATAGGCAGCAAATGATTCACGTAGTATTAGCTCAAATGGCACAATATGGAATTATATTGTTCAAAATTAAACTGAGTTCAATGTAGTAATAAAGTACAAAAAACCAGTAGTGTAAAAAAAACATTAATACGAAGGCTCGTTAAATAGGCAATATTACTATTATTCATTAAGCAGATATCTATAAACCAGAATATTTAAGGAATCTTATTGCATGTATATTTATTGATGGGGATCTGTCACTAAAGAGCCATATATCATCCATCATTTTGTCCTGAATTTTACATCTGAGTTAAGGGCCCCTTACACGCTACAATATCGTTAACGATATCATTGGTATGTCACGGCTTTTGGGGTGGAGCAATGACATTGTAACGACGTTGTTGCATGTGACACATAGATATGATCAACGATTAGTCGGCTGATCGTTGATCGGAGGTTTATGATCATGATCAGTCATTGATGATCCGTCCAACCTGCAGCATTGGTGTGTGTGACACCTTTATAACAATGTCATTAACGACTTCGCCTATTCAGAACTGAAGGATGTGGGAGATCAAACGACCGCAAGTGTTGTTCGCTTGTCGCAGAACTGTTGCTGCATATATCTGTACATGTGATACCTCACTAGCGATCAATTGACAACGTTCCAACGATCTAGGTCAAGTCAGGTCATTGGTCGGATCGCTGAGACATTGAAGCGTGTAACTCGGGCTTTAGGCTACGTTCACATGTTCACTTTTTGGTGAGTTTTTAACATCAGTATTTGTAACCAAAACCGGGAGTGGATGAAAAATACTGAAGTGGTGACGTCTTTCTATTATACTTTTCTTTTGATTGTTCCACTCCTGGGTTTGGTTTGTAAATGCTGATGTAAAATACTGTCCAAATACTCAACGTGTGAACAAGACCTAATTAAAAGCCATAACCACTTCTGTATTTTTCATCCTCTCCTGGTTTTGGCTTAGGCTACTTTCACATCGGGATTTTTTTCTTTCTGTGGGGATCCTGTTTTTTGCAGGACCCCATGGACAGGAACGGACATGATCAGATGTTGTGCCTCCGGATGCCATTTCTGTGTCTGGATCCGTGATCTTCAGGGATCTGGACACAGAAAGCTGGGAGGCGCCCGAGCCTACAAAGCGTAGACTCTGACTCTGACTCTGAGACTCTGACTCTCTGAGACTCTGACTCTGAGACTCTGACTCTGAGACTCTGACTCTGAGACTCTGAGTCTGACTCTGAGACTCTGACTCTGAGACTCTGACTCTGAGACTCTGAGTCTGACTCTGAGACTCTGACTCTGAGACTCTGACTCTGAGACTCTGACTCTGAGTCAGACTCTGACTCTGAGACTCTGACTCTGAGACTCTGACTCTGAGACTCTGACTCTGAGACTCTGACTCTGAGACTCTGACTCTGAAATTCATGAAATAATTAAAAAAAAAATGCGTGGGGCTCCGCGCAATTTCTATGTCTAGCCAGGTACAGCTAAGCAGCTGGGGGCTGGAATCCGCAGCGCAGGGATGCCCAAGCTTTCTGGGCACCCCCCGCTGTAAATTGCAGCCCGCAGCCACCCCAGAAGATGGCACGTTCATTGAAGCGCCATCCTCTGGCGCTGAACCCCGCTCTTCCAGCGGCCCTGGTGGCGGTGGCACGCTGGGTAATAAAGAGGTTAGGGCCAGCTTTGTATTATCAGCTGGCCCTAAGCCCGAAATTTATGGCGGTCACGCCAATATTAGACATGACTGCCATGAATTTCTATTAAATTGTTTTAAAAAAAACACAACACAGAGAAAATTTTTTATTAGAAATAAAAAAAAAAGCCATTAGGGACTCCATCTTTAATTAAAAAAATCCTCTTCCGTCCGACGCAGTCCAAAACGCGATGTCCTCTCTGCTCATCCCTGTGCATAGATATAGATGTCTATGCACAGGGAATGAGCAGACTGAGAACAATCTCAGCTCTGCTACATCAGGCAGCAGGCGAGCTCTAGGACCTTGGAGCTGCGGCAGCCAGCACACAGAGCAGACAGGACTCTTATCTGTGCGAGTTTCCCAGCGATTACTTGCAAAGTAAACGAGTCCAATGCAAATCAATAGCAGAGACTCTGACAAAACTAGGATTGCTTCAGGCTGAAGCTTCCGAGACACATCTGCGATGTGTAAATCTCACACTACTCGCTATTACTCGCTTCCCCATTCATTAACATTGGACTCGCTAGACTCGCAACGAATAGCGAGTCCTGTGCTCGGACTCGCTAGAGTCAAGCGATTCCGAGTAATTTAGGATTCGCCCATCACTAGTGTGAGAAAAATGTGTGGCACATGGACCACACACAGATTGCACATGGACCGCACACACAATTCATATTTTACATACTCTAAAAAGCTACCATAGCTAGATACATGGATAGGCAGACAGATGTCAAACAGCTATATAATGTCCCACCCCCCCTATATTGTAAGCTTGCACCCTTTAGTGACTTAATGTGGCACTAAAGGGTTTTTAGCCTTGAATTTAGCAAAAAAAATTAAGGAAAAAAACAATGTGGGGCCCCGCCTATTTTTGATCGTCAGCTAGGAAAAAAGCAGATGGCTGGAGCCTGTAGACTACAGCTGACAGCTTTATCTTGGCTGGTAATCCAAGATAGAGGTCACCCCATGCTATTTTTTTCAAATTATTTATTAAAAAATAAATAAGAAATTTGAAAAAAATGGGGTAGGGTTCCCCACATTTTGGAAAACCAGCCAAGGTAAAGCTTTGTTGGTGTCTGGTATTCTCACGGTGGGAAGGCCATGGTTATTGGCCTTCCCCAGCCTAAAAATAAAAGGCCGCATCTCCCGCAGAACTGGTGCTTCCATGAGATGCACCAATCCTGGTGCTTCGTCGCTGCTCTTCCCGCTACCTTGGTGCCAGTGGTAGTTGAGGTAATGGTATTTGGGGTTAATGCCAGCTGGCATCAACTTCAGTGGTTAGTAATGCCGAGCTGTCAATTAGATACCAAAGATTACTAACCAAATCAATAAGGACACAAATAAACACATGAAAAAAAATATGTTTTTGAAAAACACTCCCCAGCACAAACCCTCTTTCCCCAATTTATTGAAAGAAAATGCCCCCAAAAAGGTCCAGCGTCGTTTATTCGTATGTCCTTTGATGAATCTCAGTCTTACAGCAAATGGGGGCATCCCCTATATGCTATAAGAGCAGGTACCCTGTCAGGAGTCTGATGTATGATGACCTCAGTGAGGTCATTACAGGTCATGATCCTCGGGTCACATAGGTGTTAATTGTGATCCTATGATGATTTCCAGAGCAAGTACTGGAGATTACCGTGGGATCAAAATTGACACGTGTCACCTGAGGATTGTTACCTGTAATGATCTCATCGAGGCCTTCCCAGAGACTGCTCTGCTCTGCACAGGCAACTGCCATCTTCATAGAAGAAGACAGCAAAGGAGGAGAGCCACAATCAGGGGGATGGAGGTACCCGAGGGGGTAGACCAGAAGGTGGGGGATAGGAAAGGATATTCCTCTTAGAACCATCGAATAGGACATAAAATCACAAAAAACTCACCGAAACTTTGCTCGGTAAATATCATTGCACCTAGCAGCAGGCTGATAGCTCCTCCGAGAGGCAACACAGGTGTCCGTATACCTATGCTCAGTCACCTACAACCCACCGATGGGGGCGGTTGTAGCACCAGCGTCCGGCCATGCAGTCAGGGAAGTGACTGGTGGCATCTATAGACACAATGTTACCACAGGGCTCTGCCACTCAGGTACATGTGAAGCATGGTGTCAGAGCAGCCTATTGGTCATGCCCTCCTATTAGATCAGGAGGGCTGCTCCTCACTGATTGCAAGCCTCACAAGTGAGAGACGCCCCCCAGAAGGCCCAACCTCAAACTGCAGATAAAAAAAATGCAACAAAACTCTAAAGATGAAAATGTGAGGAGTTAGTGATATTTTGGGCCAAAGTACGTAAGCTCGTAACCCACCATCAAGGGCCCTCACGCTTACGAGTCCTAACCATATGTCTGCTGCCATATGTTTGTTTAATCTTTTAGAATCACCAAATAGGACATAAAATCACAAAAAACTCACCGAAATTTTGCCCGGTAAATATCATTGCACCTAGCAGCAGGTTGATAGCTCCTCAAAGAGGCAACACAGGTGTCCGTATACCGGTGCTCAATCACCTACAACACACAGATGGGGGCGGTTGTATCACCAGCGACATATCAGATAAAGAAATCAATAGGGGCAGTTTTTTTTAGCTAGCGTCACAGCTCGCACCATTTTGAAAATGGGTGGAGGGGACTTTTTCTGTGCTGGAGGATTCCGGTGGGACCAGGCAAGTACACTTCGCTGTCATCTGACATGTTTGATCATGTCAGATGGTAGAAAAATAATTTTTATACTGTATATACCAGCAATCAAGTGATCAGGAATGGTAAAAAAAAAAAACGGGCCGATTCATAGTCTCCTTGGTCTCACCTACCCCTGGTAGCTGAAACCCTG
Source organism: Allobates femoralis (assembly GCA_033576535.1). Taxonomy (NCBI): domain Eukaryota; kingdom Metazoa; phylum Chordata; class Amphibia; order Anura; family Aromobatidae; genus Allobates; species Allobates femoralis. Next base: position 145,817,422 of record JARQOC010000004.1, read on the forward strand.
GAGATTTTCTGACAATAGGGGGCACTACAGGACTTTTTCCTTTCCGACATCTCCGGACATCGGAAAGGAAAAATTACCCTCAGATGCTGATGTGTAGAGTTGTGCCACTGTCATTATGGGGTTAAATCTTGTAAATGGCATTTGATAAATATGAAGTGGTGATATTGATGTGAGTAGAATAAAAATTTGGCACAAATTATGCCATTTTTTTTTATAGATGTGGGACAATGCTTACCGAGAATCAGGCCTTTAAGTTTCACATGAACTTCATATGGTCAAGATTTTTCCAATGGGGGTGGGATTTAATTTGTTATAAATCTGCACTAAACTTAAAAGGAGCTTACAACATTTTATATGGCAGAAAACTATTGAGAAACCTATGCCAGGATACTAGTAATGTTGTTCCTTTCGTCCTCTTTGTGATTAGCCATATTTTTTGTAATATTATTCCTGGATTTTTTGCATCAACTAAAAAACTCAAAACAAATGTTTGAAAAAGAATTACTAGAGTGAAACAGTGCCGCGACTACCAGGTGAGCGGCGACACTTCAGAGACATACAGACCGTGTGTCAATTCAGACTTCATACTAAGCCAAAGATACCTATTAAATGTAAAATATTGATCTGTAAAACGTTAAAATCAGACGAGACGAGATATGAGAGAGATCGGAAAGCTGCACACTGCAACATCTGCTACAAATGCAGGATGTAGTTTATTTGCTGTATGGTCGAAAGATTGGCAAGCTAACGATTTCTGTTCTTGCTCACTTAAAGGTGTGCAACACTCATTGAGCTCTCGATTAGCTTGTGACCTTCGTGCAGCAAAACAACTCCCGACGGAAATGGCTTACAGCGCCTTTCATGGAAAGTATAAACTAGTTAGTTGGAAAAGAGCCTCAAGAGATTCATTTAGGATCTTGACTTACTGATATATGATAAATAAACAAGTCTACTTCATTTATAACACAAGGTCTATTCTGACAATGGGGTCTAGTGGTCATTAATTGCCATATAACAGTGATGTAATCAAAATAAATCTTTATACAAAGACATCTTGAGAGCATTCAACTGTTTATGTTTTAAAATATAAGTGGTAACATAGAATTTTAGTATTGTTAATTTGATTATTATTGGAAGCTTGCTCTTGTAGGTAAAAAGCAATTTTATCAGTCAAACCATGGAATGGTTAACAATCACAGTTAACGACAGTGCAGTTTTGGGAGTAAAACTACTGTTTACCTACGATCTTGTAGCTTTTAATAATGTTAATAATTAACTTTCTCAAACCATATCTCAACTGCATACTGCTGCTACCATGCAGTTTTCGGCAGCTCTGTTTGTTCCCCAATTTTAAGTTGTTTCCCCACCAGCAAATTTCATTTCAACAAATAGATCTTGGAATATTAATTTCCATAATTAATGTGTTTAAAAAAATGTTCCTGTGATGAGATAACTTATATATGTGTCCCTGCTATGTACTGTGTAATGAATGTGTCTGACTGTGCAGGGACATGGTCTGATCATACCACATCTTCTGTGCTGAGATAATCTTATATATGTGTCCTTGCTATGTACTGTGTAATGGATATGTCTGACCATACAGGGACATGGTCTGATCATACCACATCTCCTGTGCTGAGATAATCTTATATATGTGTCCCTGCTATGTACTGTGTAATGGATGTGTTTGACTGTACAGGGACATGGTCTGATCATACCACATCTCCTGTGCTGAGATAATCTTATATATGTGTCCCTGCTGTGTACTGTGTAATGACTGCTTCTGACCATACAGAGACATGGTCTGATCATACCACATCTCCTGTGCTGAGATAATCTTATATATGTGTCCCTGCTGTGTACTGTGTAATGACTGCTTCTGACCATACAGAGACATGGTCTGATCATACCACATCTCCTGTGCTGAGATTATTATTATTATTTATTTATATAGCGCCGTTGGTTCCATGGTGCTTTACATAAGAAATGGGGGTGACAAGAACAGGTACAGTACATATGAACAGTCAAGGCTTGCTGATACACGATGGGAGAGGACCCTGTCCACGAGGGCTCTCAGTCTACAGGGGTGGGAAGGACACGATAGGAGGGGAAGCGCCAAGCGTGTGGTGGAGCGGCGCTGGGTCTCATCGTAGGTTGTAGGCTTGTTGGAATAGATGAGTTTTCAGGTTCTTTTTGAAGCTCCTAAGGGTAGGCGAGTGTCTGACGTGCTGGGGAAGAGAGTTCCAGAGTTTAGGGGAGGCGCGGGAGAAGGCTTGTAAGCGGTTGTGGGAGGATCTTATATATGTGTCCCTGCTGTGTACTGTGTAATGGATGTGTCTGACTGTGCAGGGACATAGTCTGATCATACCATATCTCCTGTGCTGAGATAATCTTATATATGTCCTGCTATGTACTGTGTAATGGATGTGTCTGACTGTGCAGGGACATAGTCTGATCATACCATATCTCCTGTGCTGAGATAATCTTATATATGTTTTCTCAACACCTTGAGAAAAACCTCTGCGTAAGTCGAAATGTCGCACCACTTGGGGCTGGATTAAAGTCCACGTTTTTTCTACATGCTGAAGTGCTGCCTGAATTGTCTATTTTATGTATTATGCGCTGGACAATCGCATGACTCAAGAAGCAATGCACCTAAAATCTGCTCAAGTTTGTGCTGTTGCCTCTTTCTACCTATCTATCTAAAACAGAAAAAACTGCACAGCACTCACAGACTAATGTGAACTGGTGCCAGCAGGGACGCTGGATCAAATAACTAGAAAAAAATACTCTGCAGCACTCAGCTACTACCAATGATGTACATATGTTAACAAGCTATATATATATGAGAAAAAAGTTTAAAAACTTACGTTTTTTTCAAAAAGCTCAAAATTTTATCTTTTTATTTCTGAAGTTCTTGGTACACACATTGGCCAATGTCTGTTTGCTCATCAACTGCGACAAAGTGACTTCAGGTCTGATGAGTCCTAACGCTGACATCCCTGTCCTCCTTGTCCACCCCCCACTTCTCAGTGGGCAGACTCCATCTCGACCCTAGATCACCTGTGGTCAATAAGGGTGCAAATTGCAGCATGGAGCCAGCAACTCCATAAGATACAAAACAGAAAAAAAACTGCACAGTACTCACAGACTAATGTGAACCAGTGCCAGCAGGGCTGCTGGATCAAATAACTAGAAAAAAATAGTGTGGCTGGCTCCATGCTGCAGTGGGGGGTGGACAAGGAGGACAGGGATGTCAGCGTTAGGACTCATCAGACCTGAAGTCACTTTGTCGCAGTTGATGAGCAAACAGACATTGGCCAATGTGTGTACCAAGAACTTCAGAAATAAAAAGATAAGATTTTGAGTTTTTTGAAAAAAACGTAAGTGTTTAAACTTTTTTCTCATATATATATAGCTTGTTAGCATACGTACATCATTGGTAGTAGCTGAGTGCTGCAGAGTATTTTTTTCTAGTTATCTCTCTATCTATCTATCTATCTATCTATCTATCTATCTATCTACACATACATTTTTGCAGATAAACACCTGCCTGTTATAGGCTACTGTTTTCAGTAATTTTGTCTCCCATGTAATTAAATGACAAACGTATGTTTGAAATTAACACAACGATTAAAAACAGAAAAATCAGATCCAGCACACTGATAGAAATTAGTCAATTTTTATGTAGACAAATTGAAATAATTTGTTAATCCAGCCTTAAAGAGCATTGGTTGGCTGCTGTCGTTAAATGACCATCAATCGTTACATGTTAGCCAATTGGTGATGGTTAAATAGCCTGTTTAAACAGGTCGGCTGCATTTTCATGCACACAGACTGATTGACACTATGATTTTATTTGTGTGTATATATAGGCTGTCATTGATCTCGACAGATGTTCTTTTTTTAAAGGACAATGTTCTGCCGAAAATGATGAAAAATAATTTCATCTGATGAACGAGCATTTTGCTTGTTCATTGAGTGACTAGCAGACTGTGTATACAGGACGGTGATCAGGAAGAAAGATACTAAGATTGATCGATGATTCACGATTCATTTAAATGCATTTAAAGTGACTCCTGCTGATTGACTCCTTAATATCTGCTTAATTTTGTAATTTCACCTTTAATTAAATGTTTACTGTAATGTAATACTTCAGGACTCTAAATGCGTCCAGCAGATAATATATTGACAGAATTTCTAATTTAAATGTCTTTGCAAGACACAGAGAAGCCTGAGTTTTAGTTCATGGTCCTGTCAGCATGACTGATAGAGGTGAGAGAATTGAAGTTGCAAATGACATCAGGAAAAAAGATCTTCCCTGTTTCTGACATCACTTCCCTGTCCAAATGTGGCGCCCCTACGACTAGGGTGGACACAGGGTGAACTGCAGCTAGACGAGGTAAGACGGCCAACTCAGGAAACACACACACACCGACACACTCCGACCCTAAGCCAATCACTCTATATAGGGCAGGGGGTGGCGGGAGTTTAGAGCAGTGTGGGTGGAGAGAGAAAAGACACCACAGACAAATGGGTGGAGGAACTGGACACACAGACGATCATAGTTCCATGACATTAAGTTGGGCAGACAATCGACCGAGGAGACCTGAAGGTAGCATGCCCAGGAGGCAGAGCGGCAGTGAGTCTCCCAGATAGCCTGGAGGTAATTGCCCAGGAGGGAGCTTGCCCTGGAGGGTGGAGAAGGGACCAATCCCCAAGCCAATACACCCTGAAGTTAATGTAACCGTGGGAGACAGAAGGAGCCTGGTGAGCCCAATTTACACTTGGGTCACTGGAAGGCTAGGCCAGGATAGCCAGAGCGCCGGTTCTGTAGAAGTGACTGGGGAAACTTCACGACCCTAACCACAAGACATCTCGGTGTGGTACGGGGACTCTATGACCCATGACATAATTACCGCAATGGACTAGGACAAGCCATCGTACTTGGGCTAGTGACACACAGAGAGGGAATTACTCACTACAAAGCCCGTGACGGCTGCACCGAACCCGTGTGCGAAGACAGAGACAGAGTGGAGAGGCCTGAAAGGTACATTGAGGAGAGTGATGCAGAGGACCCGTCCATGCTGCAGTAAAAGCCCTGGTTTGGAGCAGTGTTGTGAACTAACTGGTAAAAGTGTGGAAAGAACTGTATGGTGATTGAAACTGTTGCTGTATGTCAAGTAAAGTACCCAGTCAACTCACAAGTGCCTGAGACTGTTATTCCTGAGCGTCTCAGTACCTCCGTCTGCGGAGCCACACACGAGCTGTCCTTGCGTGCCGGCTGGACATGCTGCAGAGAAGAGAAGTAAATGCAGTATCCAAAGCCACCTGACCCCAATCACACCTGCTCTGGGGACATCCAGCCCTAGGCTGCCCCTCACCATTGTCCCCAGCAGGAACACGGCAGCAGTGGTCCCCACTGACCACACACTATGGGTGGCGTCACGAAAACTCTATTCCATTGTAAATAAAAACCTTTCTATTGCCGCACCTGGGGCCACAGAGCTGGGCCACACCACCATGGCCTTCCCCAGAAAGAGAGAGAGACAGTACGGTCCGGCTCTAAGTACCCCGGTCCCGAGCGGGTGCATCAACCTTGGCATCACAAACAGCATTACCAGCTCAGTAAAACCGGGCGGGCCGGGAAGCAGCAGGAAAAGAAGGACCTGCCCCTGCTATCCTTCGCTCCGTGGGAGTGAGCTGCTGCTCAAGATGAAGAGGCCTGGGGGTGAGTTGGCCAACAACAAAGAGAGAATCGGCAGCACCCACGAAGGGTGAGCGGGAAAGAGAGTGTGCAACACCCATGGTGGCTCCCTGGAGGAAGTTTGTCACAACCTGGCAATGGAGATCCGTAGAGGGATCCTACATCTTGTAGCAGCAGGCGTGCGGCAGCCATGGAGGAGCCAGGGCGCAGAGCAGAGCAAGCCCACCTGCAGGGAAGAGGAGATGGCACCCGGATGGATGATCACGGTCTAACCACCTGGCTTCCCAGAGAACATGCAGTCCTAGTGAGGGAAGGAGACCCATTCGGAGCCTTGGAGGAAGGGTCCCCAGGCTTGGTGGAACTTTTGATCCCGGCACCGGCAATTCAGGAAGTTCACATAGAAGTGCCCCGTTGTTGGTGGGAGAAGTTTGCAACTGACCTGATGGGGTTCCCCGGAGGAGCCAGAGCTGGTGGAGGCAGCGTGGAGTTCCTCACCCGGGAGGAGTATCAGAGACGGTGGTTCGCCAGATGGGAAACCAAAGAAGCCGAGCGGAGGGCCCAGAGCTAGGCGAGAGTGGCCAGAACAATAGAGGCCATGGATGCCGCGAGGAAAGACCCGGTTGTGCAGAGGATTCTACGTCGCGAGGGAAAGATTGTGGCAGTCAAGGACAAAAGAGGCTATGGTTTTATCCAAGAGCCTGGAGTGGTGCAAGAAACTTTTGTGTCCCGCAGGCATGTAGAATCGCACCTACCACAAGGACACCCGGGCAGGGATCTAAAAATTGGAGACTGGGTTTCCTTTGTACAGCAACCATGAGAGCGTGGTCCCTATGCGATTCGGGTAAAAAGATTGCCACACAACCTCCAGCAACTCGAGGGAACAATACAAGATCTTTCCTATGTGTATCTCCCCCTCACCAATATTAGCTCATTACTGTCATCAACCAGAACTTTTCCTTCATGTTCTAGCTCCTTTTATTATTCAGGGTGTGACATATTTTCAACACAACTTATTGGAGTATTTCTCCCAATAGTGGGTCACTCATATCAATGATAAACAGCAGGTTAATAAACCAGTGACCTACAAAGCAATGAAACCTAAAACTCAAGTTGTAATCTTAAAAGCATAAAAACTTGGTTCGTTTGAACCTTAGAAAAATTAAAATAAGTGCGCAAGTGTTCAGCAAATCCTGATGCGAACACCAAGACCACATGATCACACGACAAGATCACTCAATTTAGTTATGTCCAAAAGCTTACAACGTTGAGTTACCACTTAGCTTCAAATATAGTGGGTTCTCAACCTTATTATATGATTACAGCTTAGACTAACTCCTGAGACAATTATCAGCTATCTCACATTTCTAGCCAGACTGGAACGATATCACAGTTTACAGTCGCTCCTAGAGTAATTCATCAGCACTGGAGTGTTTCTGAGCAGGAATGTGTCCTATTCTTCTTGACAGCATACCCAATCACTCCAGGTAGCATTCAGTGTTCAATAAGTGCGCTCTCCTGACGCGTCTCCATACATCAGTATGCCATCAGGGGAGTTCTGCTCTAAGGGCAAGCTGACACATTCTCACTGGCAGAACAAACAATGCCCAACAGGTGCATGTGTCCACAGATCCTTTGCTGCATGATTCACATTTCCAGTGGCATTGAGGTTTCCTTTGATGAAGAATGGCCCCACTATCTTTGTATCTCATACACAACACCATACCATCAAGTGTTGTGTTCCAAGTCTTGGTGGGATCTATCCACTGTGGGTTAGTGTCAGATCAATAGCGGTGGTTTTGTTCATTAACTTCACCATTCAGAAAAAACAGTTTGCCTCATCACTCATCTGAAGGCAATTGTCTATGTTGTGAAGATACGAGGTGTGCAGCATCTGAAACAACGGATACTGGAAGCCTGTGCAAGCATTTCTTCTGTGGTGTTGCAATCAGTGTGTCAAGATTGGGAGCAGAGGGTTGCATTGACAATCCAACACAATGGGCAGCACTTTGAACACATTTCATAAACTTGTAAATAACTCTTATGAAATTCTCAATAAGTTTGATGTGTCACATGACCCTTTTCCCACTGAAAAAAATAAAGTTGGATCCAAAATGGCCGACTTCTAGATTGCCACCCATCTGGAAAAGTTTTCCCCCTCCCATTTACTAATGTGCCACAAACAGGACGTTGATCTCACTGACCGTTCCCATTTTATTTAGGTGCATCCATATAAATGGCCTACCTTGTATATGTGGAGAATGGAAGGAAAGAACTCAAAAGCCATTTGTGATGTTATGACAAGCGTTCTGTGTCGGGACCAATATGCTACACCAGCCAAGTGTTTCAAAAAGCATATTTTTATGAGAAAAAAATGGAAATAAAAATCAAAATGAAAATTGTGTGGTTGTGTGTTTGAAATAGTGCATTGCTCCAGTGGTAAAATATTCACTGGTAAAACTGATGTGTTTATGTGGAGATGTGAAGAAGTGAAAGAGAAATAAGAGCAGGAGAATGATGAGACAAATGAAGGTGTTTATACTTTTCTCAAACATCACAATTTTTCCCCTGTCAATCGTTGGTAACATAGTAACATAGTAACATAGTTTTTAAGGTTGAAGGAAGACTTTAAGTCCATCTAGTTCAACCCATAGCCTAACATGTTGATCCAGAGGAAGGCAAAAAAAAAACCATGTGGCAACACTAAGCTCCACATTGGGGAAAAAATTCCTTCCTGACTCCACATACGACAATCAGACTAGTTCCCTGGATCAACGCCCTATCAAAGAATCTAGTATATATAACTGGTAATATTATAGTTTTCAAGAAAGGCATCCAGGCCCTTCTTAAATGTTAGTAGTGAGTCACTCATTACAACATCATGTGGAAGAGAGTTCCATAGTCTCACTGCTCTTACAGTAAAGAATCCGCGTCTGTGATTATGATTAAACCTTCTTTCCTCCAGACGTAGAGGATGCCCCCTTGTCCCAGTCTCAGGCCTAAGAGTAAACAGATCATTAGACAGGTCTCTGTACTGTCCCCTCATATATTTATACATTATTATAAGATCACCCCTAAGCCTTCGTTTTTCCAAGCTAAATAACCCCAAGTTGAATAACCTGTCTTGGTATTGCAGACCCCTCAGTCCTCTAATAACCTTGGTCGCTCTTCTCTGGACCCACTCTAGTTCAGCTATGTCTTTCTTATACACCGGAGACCAGAATTGTACACAGTATTCTAAGTGTGGTCGCTAGGGATGAGCGAGTCCTAAATTACTCGGAATCGCTAGACCCGCACGAGTCCGAGCCCAGGACTCGCTACTCGTTGCGAGTCTAGCGAGTCCAATGTTAATGAATAGGGAACCGAGTAATAACGAATAATGCTATTTCCAAATCGCTGATGTGTCTCTGAAAGTGTGCGAGTCCAAACTCGCAGGTTTTTCTCTTATTTGGAGCCGAGCTGCAGGCAGGACACCGTACAGCAACGCACTGGCACAGGAAAAAATTGTTTAGTACGCAGAACCAGGCACTGTTAGGGCTCCTTCACATTTGCGTATGGTAACGCAGCGTATGCTGCGTTCCCATACGCATCCAAACGCATGCGCACTGCGTTCCTATGTTTAACATAGGAACGCATAGTGCCTGCGTTTGGCAGCGTTTGCTGCGTTCGGGTGCGGATGCGGACGATATCTGCTCTCTTCAGGGTCCAGCGTCCGCACCCGGGACGCAGCATGTTGCATTTTTTGGGCGCTCGGGGACCTTGGAAGATCAGCAAGCGTCCCCAAGCGCACAAAACCTGCATTGTCTTCAATGGGTCCGCAGTGTTCTGCGCTTGACAGCGCAGGAGAACGCTGCGGACCCATTGAAAAATCTCCCGGTGGCCGCCGGTGATGTCACAGGAGCTCACCGACGGCCACCGGGAGATCAGCTCAGCCTCTGCTTCTTCTCTTCTTCTTCCCTTCTTCTTGTCTTCTTCCCCGCCGGCGGTAATCTCCTAGCGATGTCGGCGGGGAGAACAGCTGATTTGACAGCTGTTTGAATCTTCCCGCGCCGACATCTCCTCTCGGTGTCGGCGCGGGAAGATTCAAACAGCTGTCAAATCAGCTGTTCTCCCCGCCGACAGTCCCGGAGCTTACCGGCGGCCGGGGGGCGGAGATCTCCGGCGCTGATCTCCGCCCCGGACCGCCCCCGGACAAAGCCGATTGGCTGGCCGGGCTCCCTAGTGATGTGTCCGCAGGCGGACATTATCCGCTGCGGACACATCAAAAGACCATGCTTTTGACAGCGTTTGTGTCTGCATGCCATCAGCATGCAGACACAAACGCAAATGTGAAGGTAGCCTTAGGCTGCGGTGCTGGCTGCGTGCAAGTTTACAAGTACCGTGCTGGATGGTGCTGGATTCACTGTAAGGCTGCTCCTATCTCCCCTTCCTTACAGTCCTGTACAGCAATCCTCCGTCCTGGTAGTTCTGAAAAGAACTTTTGGGTTATGTGTGAGGAATCTTGACTCCTACACTCCGTCCTGTTAGTTATGAAAAGAACTTTTGGGTTATATGTGACTCCTACACTGCCTAACTGTCCCTAGATCTGCTCCAAGTCTCCCTGCACTAGGTCAGCTCTTCTCAGGAATGTGCCCAAAATGGCGGGGGCAAGCCTTATATACTGCCTTGTCTGTCATAGATGACATAGGCATCACGATGGACAGCAGCCAATCATAGTCCTGACACAACCAAAGCTGCTATGGCATTACTGACTATGATTGGCTAAGATGCTTGTCCTTCTTCACAAGTTTTCTGACCTAACACGCAATGCTGACTAGTAACATAAAAGATTCTGGATTCGCGAGTCCCGAATAGAGAATACAGGACTCGGAATCGCAGACTCGCTAGGATTCGGACTCGTAGACTCGCTCAGACTCGCTGCTGTTTGGGGAGATTCAAGCTATATAGCGATGTGATAGAGCGAGTCTAGCGAGTCTAGCGAGTGAGATAAAGTAAACTCTGACAAAACTAAGATTGCCATTGACTTGCATTGGACTCGTTACTGAGCGAGTATTCGCTAAAAGACTCGCCGATTACCGAGTCCAGCGAGTCCCTTAAGAATCGCCGAGTAACGAGTCCTAGCGAGTAGACTCGCTCATCCCTAGTGGTCGCACTAGTGACTTGTATAGAGGTAAAATTATGTTCTCCTCATGAGCATCTATGCCTCTTTTAATGCATCCCATTAGTTTATTTGCCTTTGCAGCAGCTGCCTGACACTGGCCACTAAATGTGAGTTTGTCATCTACCCATACACCCAGGTCTTTTTCCGTGACAGTTTTGCCCAGTGTTTTACAATTAAGCACATAATTATACCTTTTGTTTCCTCGGCTCAAGTGCATGACCTTACATTTATCCCCATTAAAGCTCATTTGCCATTTATCAGCCCAAGCTTCTAGTTTACATAAATCCTCCTGTAATATAAAGTTGTCCTCCTCTGTATTGATTACCCTGCAGAGTTTAGTGTCATCTGCAAATATTGAGATTCTACTCTGTATGCCCCCTACAAGGTCATTAATAAATATATTAAAAAGAAGCGGGCCTAACACTGACCCCTGTGGTACCCCATTGTTAACTGTGACCCATTCTGAGAGTGTTCCATTAATAACCACCCTTTGTTTCCTATCGCTAAGCCAGTTTTTAACCCACTTACACATATTTTCCCCTATTCCTATTGCTCTCATTTTATGTATCAACCTTTTGTGTGGCACCGTATCAAAAGCTTTTGAAAAGTCCATATACACCATATCCACTGCATTTCTTTGGTCCAGTCCAGAACTTACTTCTTCATAGAAGCTTATCAGATTAGTTTGACAGGAACGGTCCCTCGTAAAACCATGTTGATATTGGGTCATGAGGTTATTTTTCTTCAGATACTCCAGTATAGCATCTCTTAGAAAACCCTCTAGGATTTTACCCACAGTAGAGGTTAAGCTTACTGGCCTATAATTTCCAAGTTCAGTTTTTGTTCCCTTTTTGAATATTGGCACCACATTTGCTATACGCCAGTCCTGTGGTACAGACCCTGTTATTATGGGATCTTTAAAGATTAAAAATAATGGTCTATCTATGACAGTACTTAATTCCTGCAGCACTCTGGGGTGTATCCCATCAGGGCCCGGGGATTTGTCAATTTTAGTGATTTTTAGACGATGCCGTACTTCCTGCTGGGTTAAGCAGGTGACATTTAATTGACAGTTTTTGTTATCACTGATCATATTGTCTGTCATGGGATTTTCTTGTGTAAACACTGTTGAAAAAAAGTAATTTAGCAAATTGGCTTTTTCCTCATCCTCATCCACCATTTTACCCAGATTATTTTTAAAGGGGCCAACACAATCATTCTTGGTCTCTCATTCAACACAGCCACACATGCAGCACATCGATATATTACAGAACCACTTCTGATATATTCGTCTACAGGTTCACTAAAACTTCCGAGTTTGATTCCCATCACTCATTTTTCTCATTTTTTCGTTTTTTTCTTCTATATTGCTCATTTTTTTAAAATTTCCCAGCGATCTTCATATTTCTATCACCGTATTTTTCAGCCTGCTTTCTTTTATAATCTTTTGCTTCCTTATTTTCCCTTTTCTTTTCGCTGTTCATGTCATTGTGCTTGAGGATCAAGTTACAAATGATGTCAGAGTAACTTCCACCCAGTAATACGTAATGATCATGTGCCCTGACTTCGGCGTCTATATATTGGGCACCTCATGTTATGTACTGTATTATATTGGTTCCCTGAAGAAGGAGTTGGAATATTACTCTGAAATGCATTGGAATAAAGCCATCATTGCCTGACGTTTGTGATCCTTTTACTGTATGAACAGTGCGGATCAGATAAACACTATGCCCCTTGGATTAGGCTTCTTAATCAATCACAGTAAGGCCGCAGACATCTTGGTTGTGGCATTACTGTAATTGGCTGGCCGCCAAGCATCATAGGGTCTTTTTAAGCTCTGCCACTGCCATTTTGTGCACAATGCATCCGGAGCCTGCATTCTACAAGCATAGGGAGAGATCGCTGAGCTGCTAGGGAGAGTGTTTAGGCCTCTTGATAACATAAAAACCCTTTTGAGGGCTACCTGCAATGTACTGTTGTGGCCAAAAGTATTGACACCCCTGCAATTCTGTCAGATGATACTGAGTTTCTTCCTGAAAATGATTGCAATCACAAATTCTTTGGTATTATTATCTTCATTTAATTTGTCTTAAATGAAAAAATACAAAAGAGAATGAAGCAAAAAGCAAAACATTGATCATTTCACACAAAACTCCAAAAATGGGCCAGACAAAAGTATTGGCACCCACAGCCTAATACTTGGTTGCACAACCTTTAGCCAAAATAACTGCGATCAACCGCTTCCGGTAACCATCAATGAGTTTCTTACAATGCTCTGCTGGAATTTTAGACCATTCTTCTTTGGCAAACTGCTCCAGGTCCCTGATATTTGAAAGGTGCCTTCTGTAAACTGCCATGTTTAGATCTCTCCACAGGTGTTCTATGGGATTCAGGTCTGGACTCATTGCTGGCCACCTTAGAAGTCTCCAGTGCTTTCTCTCAAACCATTTTCTAGTGCTTTTTGAAGTGTGTTTTGGGTCATTGTCCTGCTGGAAGACCCATGACCTCTGAGGGAGACCCAGCTTTCTCACACTGGGCCCTACATTATGCTGCAAAATTTGTTGGTAGTCTTCAGATTTCATAATGCCATGCACACGGTCAAACAGTCGAGTGCCAGAGGCAGCAAAGCAACCCCAAAACATCAGGGAACCTCCGCCATGTTTGACTGTAGGGACCGTGTTCTTTTCTTTGAATACCTCTTTTTTTCTCCTGTAAACTCTATGTTGATGCCTTTGCCCAAAAAGCTCTACTTTTGTCTCATCTGACCAAAGAACATTCTTCCAAAACGTTTTAGGCTCTCTCAGTTAAGTTTTGGCAAATTCCAGCCTGGCTTTTTTATGTCTCGGGGTAATAAGCGGGGTCTTCCTGGGTAACCATACAGTCCCTTTTCATTCAAACGCCGACAGATAGTACGGGTTGACACTGTTGTACCCTCGGACTGCAGGGCAGCTTGATCTTGTTTGGATGTTAGTCGAGGTTCTTTATCCACCATCTGCACAATCTTGCGTTGAAATCTCTCGTCAATTTTTCTTTTCCACATGTAGGGAGGTTAGCCACAGTGCCATGGGCTTTAAACTTCTTGATGACACTGCGCACGGTAGACACAGGAACATTCAGGTCTTTGGAGATGGACTTGTAGCCTTGAGATTGCTCATGCTTCCTCACAATTTGGTTTCTCAAGTCCTCAGACAGTTCTTTGGTCTTCTTTCTTTTCTCCATGCTCAGTGTGGTACACACAAGGACACAGGACAGAGGTTGAGTCAACTTTAATCCATGTCAACTGGCTGCAAGTGTGATTTAGTTATTGCCAACATCTGTTAGGTGCCACAGGTAAGTTACAGGTGCTGTTAATTACACAAATTAGAGAAGCATCACATGATTTTTCTAACAGTGCCAATACTTTTGTCCACCCCCTTTTTTATGTTTGGTGTGGAATTATATCCAATTTGGCTTTAGGACAATTCTTTTTGTGTTTTTTCATTGAAGACAAATTAAATGAAGATAATAATACCAAAGAATTTGTGATTGCAATCATTTTCAGGAAGGAACTGAGTATTATCTGACAGAATTGCAGGGGTGTTAATACTTTTGGCCACAACTGTATACTAGGTCAGTGTAGAGTAGGGAGGGAAAGATACTCGAGCAGAGACAGTTTAAAGGAGCTGCTCACTAGCTCCATAATAAGAGAAAACAATAGCTCTTTTTAGAGATAAAAGCACCGAACAAGCTCAGAGTACAGGGAGGGAGAATTACTCGAGCAGGGTCAGTTTAAAGGAGTCAGTCAGGATCTCCATAATACCACCAAAAAAATTGTTCTTTTCAGAGCTGAAGACACGCAACAAAGTGAGATTACAGGGAGGGAGAGATTGTGTATTAGGTAGGGAGAGGTTAAAGTGTTCTTCCAGTGTCCATCTTGAAACACCTCTTGTTAGAGGCAAAGCTCTATTTTTATAGCACACAGAGTACTAGCATTTTGTGCTGCCTTTTTATTTTAAAGCACTGGTCTATTTTCACTGTTGTTTTTGGGGTCACAGCTTGGCTTCTGTGGTCTACATTAGTCCACTTAAAAAGGCAGTTAGTGCCCTAGGCAATCAGTAGTCCAAACATTTCCTACTGCCGGCTACAAAGCACACGCCAGGGTATTTTCCACACTTTTTTGGTGGTGACAGCCTTCCTTCTGCTGTCCACATTACTATACTATACTTAAAAATGAAGATAGTGCCCTCCACAAAGCAGTAGTCCAAACAATTTCTACTGCCTGCTACAAAGCACGCACCAGGCTATTTTACATGCTATTTTGGTGGTGATAGCCTGCCTTCTGCTGTCCATATTACCACACATAAAAAGACAGTTAGTACTCTCTGCAAAGCAGTAGTCCAAACATTTCCTACTGCCTTCAATACAGTATACACCTGGCTATTTTCCATGAGGTTTTGGTGGTGACAGCTAGAAAATCTGTCAACAAAATCCCAAATGCCAAAAAAGCCTGCTGTTAAAGGACAGGGACGTTGACATGGATGTGGTGTTGTTAGTGGTGTGCAAGAAGGCACTGAGTCTGTGTCAGGTCAGAATAAGCTTCATGCATCCACTATGTTCTTGGAAAAATTTCCCGGTCTGGAACGTAAACGTGTGTGGAAGCCAGAAAAGTGAGAGCACATTCTGTCTTGGATAGCAGACAAGGCCTCTACGCATTTGTCAAGCAGCAACAAATCTTCCATACAGTCTACTGTTGATACACAGAAGATCATGAAGCTGGTTCTCCTTCCTTCTGCCATTATCAGTCACAGGAGACATATGACCCCAAGCTTGGCCACTCTGAGGATCTGTTTGGTACATATTCTTTGGTTGCCTCTGGCCTATCACTGCGCAGCTTTGAAGAGGGACATGAGGAGGTGATGTGTGTGTTCATGCTCAAGTATTTGAGGATCTATGGCTGGAAGAAAGCCACTATGGGGAACATCATTTTCTGTCACCGGAGGTGGAGGCTGATGATGATGAGACACTGTTGTCATCAGGTCTGACTACAATGTCAGCAGGGAAGGAGGATGAGATGGAAGATGAGGTGGTTGATGATGAGTCCACTGATTCGACCTGGACAGTTGGCACGCATAGCCATCACAGCAACACAAAGGAAGATGGATATGTAGCACCAACACAGGCACCAATAGGTTGTGGTTTGTCCAGAGTGAGAAATAGGTCAAATGTTCCCCAGAACACCCCCGCTGTGGGCCAAGTCAAGGCAAGGGGGCGTTCAACTTCTGTGTGGAATTTTTTTCTGAAAGTCCTTCAGAAAAAAACATGGTAGTCTGTAGCATCTACCATTCCAAGTTGAGCAGAGGCCAGGGTAAAGGCAACTTGAGCATCACCAGTATGTGAAACCACATAGCAGTCAAGCACTCCAGTAGGTGGGCAAAACTCCAGGGTAACAAATCAGCATCTGTGGGTCAAACCACTGCCATGTCGCCTGGGCTATGTCCTTCAGAATCTGCAGTTGAGGAAGCAGGGGCTCATACTTACTGCCCACAGGTTGTGGTTGCTCAAACCAAACAAACAAACACCACATCTACTTCCTTGTCCCAGCGAAGCATCCAATTGTCCATGCCTGAGAGCTTAGAAAGAAAGCTTAAATACACAGCCATGCACCCACAGGTACAAATACTATACTTCCATATTGCTAAATTGCTAGCTGTGGAGTTGTTGCCATTTAGGCTTGTGGAAACACAGTCTTTCTGTGATCTCTTGGCTGTGACTGCTCCACGATACAGTGTTCCTAGTAGCCACTATTTTACCCAATGTGCCGTCGCTGCACTACACAAGCACAATCTGAACCATGCTCTCACCAACGCTGTAACCGCAAAGATCCACCTGACAACAGACACCTGGACAAGTTGTTGTGGACAGGGACGATACATTTCTGTTACACTGGGTGAAACTGGTGGAGGGTGGGACTAAGGTGCAAACTGCAACATCACACATCCTACCCAAGCCAAGAGGGCCCAACTTCTGTCAGGGTTTCGGCCTGTTCATATTTCACTTTCTCTTTCCCCTCCTCCAGCTCCTCATCCTCTGCAGAATTACCCTCGCCATCATTGCCAAGCTCGGACCTGTCCATCAGGGCATTGGCAAAGTGGCAACACTATCTGCTGAAGCTGATTTATTTAGGTCAGAAACTACATACTGCAGCAGAGCTGTGGCAAGCTTTAAAACAACAAACCGATCAATGGCTCTCCTAGCTGCACCTCCAACCCAGTCTGGTCATCCGTGATAATGGGTGTAACCTGGTGGCGGCACGCTGGTACACGTGCCATGCATGGCTCGAGCTGATCCTAGTTGTTAAGAAATTTATAAAAACGTTCCCTGACTTGCCGTACCTCCTTGAGAAGGTGCGCCGTATTATCACCCATTTCTGCCATTACTCTACAGTCCCTGACAAACATTATGTCGCTAATTCTCAGCTGGACTCAGAGGTGTAAAGACGTGCTGTCTGCTCTCTGCCAGACTGTGGAGACAATAGGGCGCCTTGCTAGTGGCAGCCCATTGCAGCAGCTATTATTTTGTTTGTTACAGTTTTGCTACAGTATTTGTACCTTTCCTGATGTCTTTTTGGACCTCTAATTTCAACCTTGGATCTATGCAATGTTTTTCATCTCGTGGATTGCGACGTTCCTGCACGCTGGTCTGCTGTGGGATGGAAAATGCAGCACACCCCACACTTTCTACTGCCGCTGGGCACACAGCATATGGTTTTCACCTGGATCCTCCACTACCACTCACAAGTCCCCTGCTGGCATGGCCACTTTGGGGTACGCTATATGGTCCATCTCAGCTAATACTACCGATGGATGTATGCTGTTGCCCACAGCCTGTGTCAGTGATACAGCCATATGTGCTCGGCGGAGAGCACCGTATACAATATGCCACGGAGAGGCTTCGTGGGATGGATGGAATCACTGATCGGAGGGTTGTCCCTAGGTCTGTCGCTAAACGAGTAGTGTATTCAAGGAGTCGTCTTCTGGAACTGCGCAGGACAAAGTCTTCTCCAGCAGTTGCAATACCACATGTTCCACGGGAAATGAGGAGACCTTTCAGAGGTTGCAGAGCAGGCAAGAAGATCAAGTCCTGGAGGAGAAGGTTTAAACCTGCGGTCCCATCCATCATCATGGGTAATGTACGATCGCTTGGTAACAAGTCGGATGAACTGCTGGCTCTGAGTAAGACCCAGAAGGAGTTCAGGGAATGCAGTCTCATGTGCTTTACAGAAACCTGGTTGCATGAGGACGTCCCAGATTCATGTGTATCGGTACCAGGGTTTCATATGGTTCGGGCTGACAGGGACAGAGTAAAGTGCGGTACGAAGAAGGGTGGAGGAGTGATACTGTACATTAACAACAGATGGTGTAATCAGGGGCATGTAACAGTAAAGGAGAGACATTGTTGCCAAAACATTGAACTATTCGCAGTGGGCCTCAGGCCTTACTATCTGCCTAGAGAATTCTCTCTTGTTATTGCAGTGGTGTCGTATATACCACCATCTGCAAATCCAGAGGCAGCTGGGAAGTACTGTCTGGGGTGATTGCCCGGCTTCAGACGAAACACCCTAACTCACTAACTGTCATTTCTGGGGATTTTAACCGAGCCAAGATCTCATTACCAAAGTTCTATCAATATGTCAAATGTTCTACACGGGACAATTATATTTTGGATCTCCTCTATGCCAGTGTTAAGTATGCTTACTCATCATCTGCATTGCCCCCCCTGGGGAAATCTGACCACAACCTCATACTATTGTCTCCAGCCTATCAACCAGTTGTCTGCAAACAACCAGTGACAATTAAACAGATAAGGAAATGGTCTCCGGCAGCAGAGAAGAGGTTACAAGACTGCTTTGATTGCACAGACTGGGAGGTGTTATGTGCCAGGGAACATAATGATGATGTTAATGAGGTTACCGAGAGAGTTACTGATTACATCAACTTTTGTACTGACAATATTGTACCTATTCATGAGATTCAGTGTTATGCAAACAACAAGCCTTGGATTAAAAAAGAATTGAAACATCTACTAAACAGGAAAAAAAAAGCTTTTAAAAGGAAAGACAAGAAGGAGATGAAAATTGTACAGAGAGACTTAAAGGGGAAAATTAAGATTGCCCGTGAAGCATTCAGAATTAAATTGGAAAATAAACTGTCACACAACAACTCCAGAGAAGTGTGGGCGGGAATGAAGCTATTGACTGGGTTTAAGGCAAGGTCAGATCAGGGGGGTGGGGGGCTGATCATGGCTAATGAGATGAATGAGTTTTTCAACAGATTCAACGATAAATGTGCAATGTCAACAGGGGAGAAGGCCGGGGAGCAACAAGCAATATCAACTGGGAGGAGGAAGTTGGAGACTTTCTTGATCTCAGAAAATGATGTGAGGGAACAGTTTAGTAGGCTGGTCATTGGAAAAGCAGCAGGGCCTGATGGTATCTGTCCACGTGTCCTCAGAGTGTGTGCAAATCAGTTGTGCACTGTCTTCCAGCACCTGTTTAACTGGAGCTTACAATCACAGAGAGTACCAGTTCTATGGAAGACTTCTTGCCTGGTGCCGGTTCCCAAGACTACCTTCCCGAGCTCCCAAAACGACTATAGACCGGTGGTCTTAACATCGCATGCGATGAAGTCCTTGGAGAGAATTGTACTTGCCTACTTGTGTCCGAGGGTGTCTGCTTTTATTGACCCCCTTCAGTTTGCGTATCGGCAGAGTCTAGGGGTGGACGATGCTGTAGCATATCTGCTACAAACAGTACATTCCTTTTTGGACAATGATGGAACCACTGTACGTGCCATGTTCTTCGATTTCTCCAGTGCATTCAACACCTTAGAGCCACTATTATTACGTAAAAAGCTGGTTGAAATGGCGGTTGATGAGGGACTAGTGAATTGGATCATTGATTACCTGTCGAACAGGCCACAGTTCGTAAGGTTGGGGGCGGCCGTATCGGATAGTGTTCGGAGCAGTGTTGGAGCCCCTCAGGGAACGGTGCTGTCGCCATTCCTTTTTACGTTATACACAGCTGATTTTCAGTATAAATCAGACCTTTGTCACCTTCAGAAGTACTCTGATGACTCAGTGATAGTTGGAGGTATTGAGAGAGGCCGGGGGGAGGAGGAATACAGAAGGGTGGTCTCGGACTTTGTTGACTGGTGCCAGGCTAACCATTTAGAACTCAACGTAAAGAAAACCAGGGAGTTGGTGTTGAGTTATGGAAGGTGCATGAAGGATTGCTTACCTATCACTATTGATGGTCAGGATGTGAAGATGGTGGAGAATTTCAAATATTTGGGGGTTCACCTGGACAGCAAGCTTGATTGGAGGTGCCATATGGAGAAGGTTTGCAAGAAAGGGATGAGTAGACTTTACTTCGTAAGGAAATTAAGGTCGTTTAATGTGTGTAGCAAAATGCTTGAAATGTTCTACCAATCTATTGTGGTGAGTGCAATCTTTGCAATATGCTGGGCAGGGGCGGAACTACCGTGGTACTAGGGGGCATGGGCGTACCCAGCGTGGGGCAGGGGGGGCAGGTGCCCCCCCCAAGAGGCTGCCCCGGATGAGCGTGGCACTGTGCGCACCCGCCCTGGCACCTACTCTAGTACTGTGAGGCTTTTTTTGTGCCAGAACGGCCGCCGCCGCCGCCCCCCCCCCCCCTCTTTGGGAGTGAAAGCACTGTCTCCCGGCCGAGTGCAGTGCTGAGTGAGGGGTCAGTCAGACTCAGTGCTGCTGAGGGCGGACTCCAGAGGAGCGGGCGGGAGCCGGCCGCACAGTGTCAGCGGTGAACGGACGGCAGAGGAGAAGGAGACAAAGAGATGACAGCAGAAGAGAGCAGGTGGTGAGTGGCCCCAAGGAAAGAAAGTGCAGTGTGCTGTGCAGAGTGACAGTTTGTGCAATGTGTGTGTGTGTGTGCAATGTGTGTGTGTGTGTGTGTGTGCAATGTGTGTGTGTGTGTGCAATGTGTGTGTGCAATGTGTGTGTGCAATGTGTGTGTGTGCAATGTGTGTGTGTGTGTGTGTGTGTGCAATGTGTGTGTGTGCGCAATGTGTGTGTGTGCGCAATGTGTGTGTGTGCGCAATGTGTGTGTGTGTGTGTGTGTGTGCAATGCTACACAGTGCACGCTGCAGTGCCGGCCCCGGGAGCAGAGGAGCCTGTGCAGCTGCCCTGTGGACTGTGGGGGGCTGGAGGCAGAGACAGAGCAGCCGGAGGATCACAGTGAGTGTAAAATAAATGTAATGTAAATAAAGATAAAGTTGGCTGCACTGTGCTTGTGATGGAGGCCTCCAGCCTCCGTCCTCCTGTGCTCACCCCTCCAGCCTCTGTCCTCCTGCCCTCACCCCTCCAGCCTCCGTCCTCCTGCCCTCACCCCTCCAGCCCCCGTCCTCCTGCCCTCACCCCTCCAGCCTCCGTCATCCTGCCTCCACCCCTCCAGCCTTGTCCTCCTGCCCTCACCCCTCCAGCCTCCGTCCTCCTGCCCTCACCCCTCCAGCCCCCGTCCTCCTGCCCTCACCCCTCCAGCCTCCGTCTCCTGCCCTCACCCCTCCAGCCTTGTCCTCCTGCCCTCACCCCTCCAGCCTATGTCCTCCTGCCCTCACCCCTCCAGCCTCTGTCCTCCTGCCCTCACCCCTCCAGCCTCTGTCCTCCTGCCCTCACCCCTCCAGCCTCTGTCCTCCTGCCCTCACCCCTCCAGCCTCTGTCCTCCTGCCCTCACCCCTCCAGCCTCTGTCCTCCTGCCCTCACCCCTCCAGCCTCTGTCCTCCTGCGCTCACCCCTCCAGCCTCTGTCCTCCTGCGCTCACCCCTCCAGCCTCTGTCCTCCTGCGCTCACCCCTCCAGCATCTGTCCTCCTGCGCTCACCCCTCCAGCCTCTGTCCTCCTGCGCTCACCCCTCCAGCCTCTGTCCTCCTGCGCTCACCCCTCCAGCCTCTGTCCTCCTGCGCTCACCCCTCCAGCCTCTGTCCTCCTGCGCTCACCCCTCCAGCCTCTGTCCTCCTGCGCTCACCCCTCCAGCCTCTGTCCTCCTGCGCTCACCCCTCCAGCCTCTGTCCTCCTGCGCTCACCCCTCCAGCCTCTGTCCTCCTGCGCTCACCCCTCCAGCCTCTGTCCTCCTGCGCTCACCCCTCCAGCCTCTGTCCTCCTGGCGCTCACCCCTCACTCCAGCCTCTGTCCTCCTGCGCTCACCCCTCCAGCCTCTGTCCTCCTGCGCTCACCCCTCCAGCCTCTGTCCTCCTGCCCTCACCCCCACCAGCCTCTGTCCTCCTGCCCTCACCCCACCAGCCTCTGTCCTCCTGCCCTCACCCCACCAGCCTCTGTCCTCCTGCCCTCACCCCACCAGCCTCTGTCCTCCTGCCCTCACCCCACCAGCCTCTGTCCTCCTGCCCTCACCCCACCAGCCTCTGTCCTCCTGCCCTCACCCCACCAGCCTCTGTCCTCCTGCCCTCACCCCACCAGCCTCTGTCCTCCTGCCCTCACCCCACCAGCCTCCGTCCTCCTGCCCTCACCCCACCAGCCTTCGTCATCCTGCGCTCACCCCTCCAGCCTCCGTCCTCCTGCGCTCACCCCCCAGCCTTCATCCTGGTCTAACCGCCTGCCCACCATATACTGTGCTGCTAACCACTGAGCCATCATACTTTGCTAACCACAGAGACATCGCGCAGTGCTAACCACTGAGCCACCGTACAGTGCTAACCACTGAGCCACTATACAGTGCTAACCACTGATCCACCGTATACAGTGCTAACCACTGAGCCACCGTATACAGTGCTAACCACTGAGCCACCATATAATGCTAACCACTGAGCCACCATATACAGTGCTAACCACTGAGCCACCATATACAGTGCTAACCACTGAGCCGAGCCACCGTATACAGTGCTAACCACTGAGCCACCATATACAGTGCTAACCACTGAGCCACCATACAGTGCTAACCACTGAGTCACCATACAGTGCTAACCACTGAGCCACCATATACAGTGCTAACCACTGAGCCACCGTATACAGTGCTAACCACTGAGCCACCGTATACAGTGCTAATCACTGAGCCACCATATACAGTGCTAACCACTGAGCCACCGTATACAGTGCTAACCACTGAGCCACCGTACTGCGAGTGTATGCCCCTGCGAGTGTATGCCCCTGTGCGTGTATGCCTCCCCCCTGAAAATAAGACAGGGTGCAACGTTCAGAGCAAATATATTAAATATATTAATCTCGCCCGGCCCCTGACAGCAGCCCGCCATGTCATATACAGCCCCTGGCCCCCATAGGGCTCCCCAGTGGAGCAATAAGTCTGATGGGCACAGGTGCGCAATTTGGCCCCCCACCTTCCGCGTGCACGTTGGTCAGATGTATGGGCCCCGTGTAACATTCTAAATCCTATACTCACAAATTGACCCCTCTCCCCCTTCATTATGTATTAATGTCCCTTATCCTGCTGTATATGGTCCTCCTCCTGGAATATGGCCTTTATCGTGGTATATATGTCCCCCATCATGGTTTATATGGTCCTCCTCCTCAGCCACCATAGTCCTCCAATTATTATAATGCATCCCCACATTCCTTCATACATTACAATGTATTCCCATAGTCCTCTATGTATTATAATTCACCCCATAGTCCCCCATTCATAAGGTACCCCCATAGTCATCCAATTATCATAATGCAACCCCACTATCTAGTAACCCCTCTATATAGTATAATGTAGCCTCATATGCCTCCATACATTATAATGCACCTCCATACAGTATAATGCACTCCTATAGTTCTCCATATAGTATAATTCACCCCCATAATTCTCCATATAGTATAATTCACCCATAGTCCTCTATACAGTATAATGCACCATCAATAGTCCCCCATGTAGTATAATGCACCCCCATAGCCCTCCACACATTGCACTCATCAGAGTTTCACCCCAGTGTGTCCGTACCTAATACTAAAATCCATATAGTAATCCTACTGGTGTGGGGAGGGTTTATGGCTCAGTTAGTACACTCCATACTTCATGGTATGAGGGGTTTATGGCTCAGTTTGTACACTCCATACTTCTTGTTATTAACCAGTTAATGCTCTCTTGTCCACCGCACTGCAGTGTCAAAAAAGGACGACAGCGAGACAGACAGCAACATGGCATCAGAGAGCCCCTGACCTCGAAATAGAAGATCCTCAGATCCCGGTATTGTGACATAATATTAAGAATAAAGGTTTTTTGCATTTATATTACATTATGAACTCCACAGCACGGCGGCGAAAATTGCTCCGGCCCCGGGCCCTCCTTCACTCCTGCTTGTTGCCATACACTGGGGTTGTGCAGAGGTGGCAATTGCACCCCTTCTCTTTGTGTTTTAGTATAGTAGTTATATTTTTGTATATAGGGGCAGACAGTGTATGCTATGTATACTTCCAGATTATCAACAACCAAAGTGGCGGCAAATTTTCGACCGCCCAGGGCGCCACAAACAGTTGCTACGCCGCTGGCTGTGCTGCACACCCGCGGCACTATTCTGGCACTGAGATCCAGGAGGGGGGGCCCCAAAAAATTTCTTGCACCAGGGCCCACTACAGTCTGGGTCCGCCCCTGATGCTGGGGTAGTAGTGTGCGCACAGCTGATGCTAATAAGCTGAATAAACTTATCAAGAAGGCTAATGCGGCGGTGGGTCTACAACTTAGGACTTTTGAGGAGGTATTAGAGGATAGAATTAATAAGAAATGCAAGGCTATAATGAGCAACAATACACACCCGCTCTCTGAACTGTTTGCGAAGCAGAAGAGCACATTCAGCAAGCGTCTAATCCAACTAATGTGTAAAAAGGAAAGATACAGAAAATCGTTTGTTC
This sequence comes from Allobates femoralis, assembly GCA_033576535.1. NCBI lineage: Eukaryota > Metazoa > Chordata > Amphibia > Anura > Aromobatidae > Allobates > Allobates femoralis. The sequence continues at coordinate 145,842,158 of JARQOC010000004.1, forward strand.
CGACAGCTGTGTGGATGTTTAACAAATGTATAAGTGTAAAGCGTCCCAAGACTATGTGAAGTTCTATGTGTATGGGGGGAATAGGTGAGGTACATGTACAGTCTACCCACATCTGCTGTCCATATAGACTTATTTTGTAAAGTGTGAAATGTTCTTGATCTTTGTTCTGCTGCTGTAATACTGTAATTTCCTTCGGGATCAATAAAGTTTATCTTATCTTATCTTATCTTTAATCCATATTATGTAAATAAAAGCTTATAACCTGACTTTAGATTCATCCATTGGTTTTATAAATGACTCTTTTGAAAGTTGAAACCCTCCAAAATATGGTTTAAGTCAAGAAAATAAATTGGCAGCAATGCTGAAATATTGATCATTTAATGAACACAGAATGGTCAAATTTTGGCAAGACAAAGGTTTTGTCGCCTGGTCATATAACGCACCCAATCCTAGTTTACATTCTCACCTGATCTGTTAATTAGTGGGTGTGTATAAAAAGAAACCCACTACCCCAGACCTTCACTTGAACTGAAACTTGAGCTGTGACAACATGCCAAAATTCCACCCTGCGACCAAAGCCTTGATTATCAAGAGGCTGAAGACCAGATCCACTGCAGAGGTAGCTGGCACCATTAATGTGTCTCAGCATTAAGTACAAAGAATTAAAAAAAGATCTGAAAAGACTGAAGATGTGTTTGACAAGCCCAGGTCCAGAAGACCCCGCAAGACAACTGCTCAGGAGGAATGTTTGTTGGTTAGAAAATCCAAAGCAAGCCCCTCTTCCACTGCAGCCGAGCACGAACAGGCCTGGTCACCTCAAGTCCCTGTGTCAACTAGAACAGTTTGTAGGATCCTGTCTCGAAATGGCCTCCAAGGTTGAATCAGTGCCCAGAAGCCAGCACTAAACAAGAGGCAAATAAAAAACTGTTTGGGATTTGCAAAGTCCCACAGCCTGCTAAACAGATGGATGCTGGAAAAGTGACAGAAGGTAGATTTCTCTGATGACTCTTCAGTAGAGTTACACCACAGCCGCAAATACTGCAGGAGACCTACTGGATCCCTTATGGATTCAAATTTGATGGTGGAAAGATCATGGTCTGGAGTTACATTCAGTATGGTGGTGTGCCAAACATTTGCAAGGTGGAAGGCAATATCAATAGCCTAAAATATCAAGAAGTATTAGCTACCTCTTACATTCCAAATAATAAAAGGGTCAAATTCTGCAGCAGGATGGTGCTCCATCTCATACATCTATCTCTACAACAAAGTTCTCCCAGGCAAAAAAGGTCAAGGTGCTCAAGGACTGGCCATCCCAGTCACCAGACATGAACATCATTGAGCATGTTTGGGGAAGGATGAAAGAGGAAGATTGGAAGACAAAACCAAAGAATCTAGATCAACTCTGGGAGGCATGCAAGACTGCTTTCTTTGCTATTCCTAATGACTTCATTAATAAATTGTATGAATCATTGTTGAACCCCGTGGATGCAGTCCTTCAAGCTCATGGAAGTCACACAAAATATTAAGTATGACTCTAATAGCAGCACAACTTCATTCACCAATGTTATGCAATATATATTTGTATTTTAAGTTAATTATTTGCTTGAATATCACATTACTTTCTGTGGGCGACAAAACTTTTTTCTTACCAAAATCTGACCATTCTGTGTTCATTAAATGATCAATATGTCAGCACGTCAGATTCTGTCTGTTTCCATCTGCATTGACGGTAGTAATTTTAGTAACTGTTCACACACACAGTTATCACACTCTGCCCTTAGGCCAAGTTTAATTTAGCTTCATTCACCTGAACCTAACTTTGCTTCTATCCATGAGTGCTGGTGTGGCCTGTTGAGGGTTAACTGTGAAATAGTCCAAACATTTGTGGTGTAGGCTGCAGGTGTGGGGGCCTCAGTTGACTTCTATTCACTGACCTAACCAGACACCTTGGAAGCATGGTCTGATATGCATAAGGTGAGTGATTGCTTTATATGGTACATTTTATATGTATTTTGCTGTTTTAGGACACAACAAAAATTTAAAATTTATAGAATAGGACCACGCTATCTCAGACTTTCCATGACGTGGAAGAGTGGCTCAAAGGATTATTTAATCTTTTGCGAAATGTCTCATCACTGTGCAGTATGGAAACAATATGTGTATTTACACAATTTATTTATTTATTTTTTTTTTCTGACTGTGCTGGCTCCCCCCTTTTTTTCTTCATTTTAGCATTGATGCCAATTTATTTTCTTAACCTAAACCACATTTGGGAGGGTTTGAGCGTTCAAAAGAGTAATTTATACAACCAATGGATGAATTTAACTTCAGGTTATAAGTTTTTATTTACATAACATGGATAAGCGACATAAATTTTGTCAGGGACTGTACTTCTTTAGCTGCTCTTACAGTGCTGTAAAAGTACTTGAATTTGCCAAGTCACCGACTCATTTGCGACCTATCCACGCGGTGGAACTCTACCTATCATATGTTGGTGAGGGTTAGTGAACAGCAGAGGGCAGTAGCTGAATACCAGTTTCAAAATGCCTATCAGACTGAGATTCAGCCACTACACATAACAGTTGAGTGGGTGTGGCTTACTGACACTTGTGAGGTTCTTGAGAACTTTGACTACTGCACCAACCTAGTGAGCGATGATCAGGCTATTATCAGCGTAACCATCCCGCTGCTGTCTCTTGAAACAATCACTGCATGATCTCAAAGAGGAAGCTTTGAGTGGCCAACATGTTGGTATGGAGCCAGATTTCCCAATGGGTGATACTACCATGCCCAGCCACTATTCTAAGGCAACATTGGGTGATGCAGAGGAAGATGATGAGGATGAGGATTGAGAGGACTTATTTTTCTGTGGTACTGAGGGGACTCCTAATGCTACAGAGGGGATACCCAACCCAAGCTTCATGTTCGTCCCTGCTGGATGGACTGGAGAGGAGGAGGTGGAGGAGGAGGTACGTCACGATGAGCAGAGGATGGGTACTGGGCCTTCTGTTGGGGACACAGTAGTTTTGACTTTTTGCAGCTTGGCCCACATGGCAGAGTTCATGTGTAACTGTGTGTGGCAAGAGTCTCACGTGATGCACAATTTATCCAACAACCTATGCTGGATGGCCACCTTTCTCGATCCATGGTACAAGGAGAAACTTCCTTCTCTCCTTTTGAAGTTACCAAAGAGTTTTACAATGGAATCCTTCAAGAGGGTCATTGTAGATTAGTTGCTGAAAACATCACCCTCAGACAATGCTGCCGGCAGAGGTACCAGCTCTTTTCAACACCAAGGGATATTGGGGAGAGACACAAACTTCAGGTCCAACAGAGGTGGTGGGGAAATGTGAAGAAATTGGGAATTTTCAATAAACCAGTACAACAGCAAGGGCTATCTGTGCCTGCAGCAATGCCAAGGAAAGAGAAGTTGCAGAACATGGTCAAGGGTTACTTAACGTGACTATTCATGCATTCTTTCTGATGCTTCAGTTCCCTTTAATTATTGGGTGTCCAAGCTGAACACTTGGCCCAACCTCTCCTTATTTGCCTGGGAGGTGCTGGCTTGCCTGACTGCTAGTGCGACGTCAGAGTGTGTTTTTGTGGCACCCCACTGGTCAGGCAAGTGGGGTACTACACCCAAAAATGAGCGTGTGGTCATCCCTATTGTAAGTAGAATGCAGAACACTGTGGAAGGATCTGATCCCAAAAACACACCCACCAATATAACCTGGAGAGATCCCAAAGTTAGTTGGAGAGTTGGAGGAAAGTGTGAGAGGAGCAAGGTGGAACAAACGGGGAGTCTTCAGGAGTGTCTGCCCCGAGGAAAGACGGAGATCGGGAGCTTACCCAAGAGAGAAAGGGGGCTTCAAAAGAGGGCTAGAGAAAGACATTGCCCAGACAGAAAGGTCCTGACTTGTACACCCGGAGTACACGGGTCTGACAACGCGGCCTGGAGTATTCATGCTCCGACCGTACTCGTCCTGGCTCCAAAGACGCTCTCAGGGTGTTTATCCCCTGGGTCATACTACTACTCGCGAAGCAGGCACCGAAGAGACAAAAGAGACAGGCAAGGGTAGATCCAAGAAGGTACCACCAGAGACTCCCACAGATTCTGCATTCTGCTGCAACTACCCGGCCGGCCATCCTGCTGGAGTACTGTGAACTGTACCACCATTTTGTTCGGTTTGGTCCTACAAGTAAATTACCTGGAAGAGTGAAGTGCCTCTGTGTCTCTGTCCTGCTTCATTGACTTTTCTTAATGGTTTGCATTGTGCTGGCATCAGGTAACACTGCCCCGGAGGATTAGCTCTACCTGTAGGGAGATGCTCCACCATAGCCGCAATACCACCACCCTCCGGAGGACGGTGTTGCCGCTGGTGTCTAGTCACCAGGCACTACAGGTGGTGTTACTTGATAAAGACTGCAACCACTTAATTGGAGGCTGTCTCCCCCTCGGGGCCACGGGTCTCGGCAGGCCACCAGTGAGATTCTCCACCGAAGCTGAGGGCCCAAACATCCGAGTTCCCATACCCCGTGGCGGTACATTTTCATTTCTGCTGGGTCAATCATCACTGATAAGCACACACACCTCTCAATAGAAAATGCAGACAGACTTACTCTAAATAAATTCAACAAGTATTGGACATCTCCAAAAGTGTGTAATCCTCCTAGATGACAACAAGTAGGGATGGGCGAGTCTACTCGCTAGGACTCGGGACTCGGCGATTCTGAAGGTACTCGCAGGACTCGTTACTCGGTGAATCTCCCAGCTTGGACTCGCACAGTGACGAGTCCAATGGAATTCAATGTCAATAAGCTTGACTCTTCACAGATACCCGCTGTCAGCAGCGAGTCTGAGCGAGTCTACGATTCCGAGTCCTACGAGTCTACGATTCCGAGTCCTGTATACTGTATTCGGGAGTCGGACTCTCGAATACAGAATCTGTTATGTTGTGAGTCAGCACAGCGTGCGTGTTAGGTCAGAAAACTTGTGAAGATAGCCAATCATAGTCAGTAATGGCATAGCAAAGTTGGTTGTGTCAGGACTATGATTGGCTGCTGTCCATCGTGATGCCTATGTCATCTATGACAGGCAAGGCAGTATATAAGGCTTGTCCCCGCCATTTTGGGCACATTCCTGAGACGATCTGACCTAGTATAGGGAGAGAGAGATATATGCTGGAGCAGATCAGGGATTGTCAGTGTAGGGAAGATTCCTTATATTAACCCAAAAAGCTCTTCTGAGAGCTAGGAGGAGGACGGAGTAGTGCTGTGTAGGCAGGCAGGCAGGCAGGGAGGGAAGGAAGGAGAAGCCTTAGAGTGCACACAGGACGGACCTCATAGTTTAGCTTACTCACTCAGCTTTGCTAACAGCTGCAGTCAGAGGCTTAGCTGAGGTGCTGTTTCCTTTTTGTTTTTGCACCAGATCGATTTTTGTTCCTAATAAGCCATAGAGCGTTATTTTTTCTGTGGCAGACCAGTGCGTTGCTGCTAGCACGTACACCACCTTAGGGAGTGTAGTGTGCGGCTTCACTGCCAAGTGTGAGTGCGCACACTTACCCCGCCAGCAAGTGACGCATTCAGCAACACCTAACCACATCTCGGTGGCTGTGCGCACTTGAAACTAATTTTTTTAGGGAGTGTAGTGTGCGGCTTCACTGCAAAGTGTGAGTGCGCACACTTACCCCGCCAGCAAGTGACGCATTCAGCAACACCTAACCACATCTCGGTGGCTGTGCGCACTTGAAACTAATTTTTTTAGGGAGTGTAGTGTGCGGCTTCACTGCCAAGTGTGAGTGCGCACACTTACCCCGCCAGCAAGTGACGCATTCAGCAACACCTAACCACATCTCGGTGGCTGTGCGCACTTGAAACTAATTTTTTTAGGGAGTGTAGTGTGCGGCTTCACTGCCAAGTGTGAGTGCGCACACTTACCCCGCCAGCAAGTGACGCATTCAGCAACACCTAACCACATCTCGGTGGCTGTGCGCACTTGAAACTAATTTTTTTAGGGAGTGTAGTGTGCGGCTTCACTGCAAAGTGTGAGTGCGCACACTTACCCCGCCAGCAAGTGACGCATTCAGCAACACCTAACCACATCTCGGTGGCTGTGCGCACTTGAAACTAATTTTTTTAGGGAGTGTAGTGTGCGGCTTCACTGCAAAGTGTGAGTGCGCACACTTACCCCGCCAGCAAGTGACGCATTCAGCAACACCTAACCACATCTCGGTGGCTGTGCGCACTTGAAACTAATTTTTTTAGGGAGTGTAGTGTGCGGCTTCACTGCAAAGTGTGAGTGCGCACACTTACCCCGCCAGCAAGTGACGCATTCAGCAACACCTAACCACATCTCGGTGGCTGTGCGCACTTGAAACTAATTTTTTTAGGGAGTGTAGTGTGCGGCTTCACTGCAAAGTGTGAGTGCGCACACTTACCCCGCCAGCAAGTGACGCATTCAGCAACACCTAACCACATCTCGGTGGCTGTGCGCACTTGAAACTAATTTTTTTAGGGAGTGTAGTGTGCGGCTTCACTGCCAAGTGTGAGTGCGCACACTTACCCCGCCAGCAAGTGACGCATTCAGCAACACCTAACCACATCTCGGTGGCTGTGCGCACTTGAAACTAATTTTTTTAGGGAGTGTAGTGTGCGGCTTCACTGCAAAGTGTGAGTGCGCACACTTACCCCGCCAGCAAGTGACGCATTCAGCAACACCTAACCACATCTCGGTGGCTGTGCGCACTTGAAACTAATTTTTTTAGGGAGTGTAGTGTGCGGCTTCACTGCAAAGTGTGAGTGCGCACACTTACCCCGCCAGCAAGTGACGCATTCAGCAACACCTAACCACATCTCGGTGGCTGTGCGCACTTGAAACTAATTTTTTTAGGGAGTGTAGTGTGCGGCTTCACTGCTAAGTGTGGGCGCGCACACTTACCCCGCCAGCAAGTGACGCATTCAGCAACACCTAACCACATCTCGGTGGCTGTGCGCACTTCAAACCAATTTTTTTAGGGAGTGTAGTGTGCGGCTTCACTGCCAAGTGTGAGTGCGCACACTTACCCCGCCAGCAAGTGACGCATACAGCAACACCTAACCCCAACTCGGTGACTGTGCATTCGTCAACAATGTCTCAAAAAAAAACAATTAACAAAAAGGATGTTGCAAAGGGACAGGGACGAGGTCGTGGCCGCAGCAGTCTTGCCCAAGAAGGCACTGGTACAAGTACACAGCCTAGGATTGATAGAACGTCCTTTTTTCTACCTAGAAATCCCAGTACTCAAAGAAAACGTGTGTTGAGGCCGGATGAGCATGACAAGATAACATCTTGGATGGCTCAGACGCCCTCGACCACTGGTTCTTGCAGTACGCAATCATCCGTGGCAAGACATTCTAGTGTCGCTACAGACAATGCAGCGCCATCCAATCCTCAAAGTCTTCATATTGCCTCAACCCATCGGCAGCCAGAGGAAAATTTGGATATGGACCTTGGTCACTCGGATGACTTATTCGGTTCTTATCAAGGGGTTTCTTTGTCACTGCCTGACGAGATACTTGAAGTAGACGAAATGTCTACTCATGGCCAAAGTTTGGAAGTACCGCGCGTCCTGAAGAAAGACACTTTCACGAAATGCAAACAGTATCTCAGGAGGTGGATGATGATGAGGATGATGAGACACACATCTCATCTGGCCAGCCTGCTCAGTCAGTTTATCCAGAATCCTTTGAACTGGAAGGGGTGGATGATGACACCACAGATCCTACCTGGATTGCTGAATTGCATAGCCAAGAGAGCAGCCAGGAGGACGAAAGTGGCTATGTACCACTGGCAAAATCACAAAGGCGTACTGTCTCCAGAACACAAACTGTGAGAACAGTTGCCCAAATAGCGTCAACTGTGGCACAAACTGTGCCAACTGTTGCACAAACTGCAAACACAGTTGCCCAAAATGTGTCCACAGTTGGTGTTGAACAGAGTCATCCTCCTCTTCCTCCAATTAAAAATAAAGGACGAACAGCCAGTGTGTGGCAATTTTTTAAGGATAGCCCAACAGTACCAAATATGGTTATCTGTAAGATGTGCCAGGCAAGGCTTAGCAGAGGCACGGTAAAAGGAAACCAGAGCACCAGCAGTATGCGCAAGCATATGTCTCTTAAGCACCCAATTCAGTGGGCACCCTATCAGGGTTCAAAATCAGTGCCTTCTGATCCAAACACTTCCAGGCCACCTCAGATCCATCCTTCACCAGCAAGTGTTCAGGCTTCAGCTCCTGCTCAAGCGTACTCCTCCCAAGGTGCTTTACAAGACAGACATGACAGTAGTCAATCCTCTTGTCAGTCTGGTCCAAACGTGCAGTTGTCTGTGCCACAGCTGTATGAAAGACAGCGGAAGTTCCAACCGACACACCCATATTCCCAAAAAGTGACTGCGAAAATAGCCAAGTTGTTAGCTGTGGAAATGCTGCCGTTTAGGCTTGTGGGTACAGAGTCTTTTCGGGAGTTGATGGCTGAGGCAGCACCACGATACTCTGTACCCAGCCGCTACTTTTTCTCACGTAGTGCCGTTCCCGCCTTACACCAGCACGTGGTTAACAACTTAAAACGTGCTTTAACAAATGCTGTCACCGCAAAAGTCCACCTAACAACGGACACGTGGACAAGTAGTTGTGGACAGGGCAGATACATTTCACTAACGGCTCACTGGATCAACCTGGTGGAGAGTGTCCCAACTTCTAAAACTGTACCATCTGACATACTTCCAACTCCAAGAATAGCGGCCCAACATCATTCCGGGTGTCTGCCTCCTCATATATGTCCAGTGCCCAATCTGCTTCTGCCACTTCCTTGTCCACTGCTGAGCCTCACGCACCATCACGTCCGAGTTGGGAGCTTTGCAGTACTGCTTCTGCAAGGCGACAACAGGCTCTTCTGAAGCTTATCTGCCTAGGTGACACACGTCACACTGCAACAGAGTTGTGGAAAGGTCTCAAGCAACAGACCGATGAGTGGCTGGCCCCACTGGAACTACAACCAGGTCTAGTTGTGAGCGATAATGGTGCAAACCTTGTGGCGGCAATAAAGCACGGTAAACTTGTACATGTGCCTTGCATGGCTCACGTCCTGAACCTGGTAGTTCAGAAATTCCTCAAAATATACCCAGAGTTATCTGAGCTACTGGATAAGGTGAGGCGAATTTGCGCCCACTTTAGACATTCGTCCACAGCAGCTGCAAGTCTTTCAGCCCTTCAAATCCAATTTAACTTGCCGAAACACAGGCTAATTTGCGACATGCCTACGCGATGGAACTCCACCTTCCATATGCTGGCAAGGTTTAATGAGCAGCAGAAGGCAATAGCGGAATTTCAGCTGCAACATGCCCGTCAACCTGGAAGTCATACCACACACATCAGTACTTTCGAGTGGGTCTGGATCGCTGACCTTTGCGAGTTGCTGGATAACTTCGAATACTGTACCAAACTTGTCAGTGGGGATCAGTCGATTATAAGTCTCACCATCCCCATGCTCTGCCTGCTCCAAGAATCCCTATTGAATCTCAAAACAGATGCTTTGAGAGCACAGCGGATGGCTATGGAGCCAGAATTGAACATCGCTGATCCTAGCCACCCAAGCCAATATCAGCAGGCTACATTGGTTCAGGAAGATGGTGATGAGGGTGATGATGAAGAAGATTTATTTTTCTCTGGTACTGATGTGAACCCTGATGGACTCCCAACCCTACGTTTATGTCGGTACAGCATGGGTGGGCTGAAGAGGAGGAGGCGGACACCGATTTAGAGGCCACGACGCGTAGTGATCTTCATTCTGTTGTAACCGAGGAGATGAGTCTTTGCAGCTTAGCACACATGGCTGAAGTAATGTGTCAATGTGTCTCCAAAGATCCACGCGTCATACACATCTATGACAGCGACCTCTACTGGTTGTCAACGTTTTTGGACCCACGGTACAAAGACAAATTTCAGTCGCTGCTGTCGCACTCATCCAGGGGCTTAACGATGGATCATGTAAAGAGGGTTCTTCTTGATATTTTGCTGGCAATATCACCGTCTGAATCCGCTATACATCGAAGAACCAGCTCTTTCCAACAGCAGCCTTTGGTTGGGACACAAACGCCATCAATGACAAGAAGAGGTGGGGGTAAGATGTCCGCCAACTGGGCGATGTTCAACAGACCTTCCAATCAAGAACGGAATTTGCCTACGGTGACCTTGAGTAGGAGACAACAATTGTCCAACATGGTGCAGCAGTATCTCAGTGACAGTACCAGCTTCCTAACCGACCCTTCTGTACCCTTTAATTACTGGGTTTCCAAGCTGCACACTTGGACTGAGCTGTCATTGTATGCCTTGGAGGTGCTGGCATGCCCAGCTGCTAGTGTGACATCAGAGCGTGTTTTCAGTGCCGCTGGGGGTATAGTCACTGATAGAAGGTCCCGCCTCACCACAGAAAATGCCGACAGGCTCACTCTAATTAAATTCAACAAGGATTGGATATCATCACAGTTCCTAAGCCCTCCTGACGACAGTACACAATCCTAGATTAACCTAATCATAATTTATATGATTGGGATATTGCGCTGTTAACAATATGCCCATTTTGGACAGGAATTAATGACATGTCCCTTAGCTCTGTTGATTTCATTCGGCACCCAGTCCAAGGAATAATATGCTATGGGCCAAGCGCCCTGCTTTATGTAAAAAAATACTTTATTAAGCCCTTTGGGCTAATTTTTTGAGGCACCAAGCCTAGGCCTGCATAGTTGGCCTTGCTTGTTCTATGCTCCTAGTACAAGCAATAATATGCTATGGGCCAAGCGCCCTGCTTTATTTAAAAATAGACTTTATTAAGCCCTTTGGGCTAATTTTTTGAGCCACCCAGGCTAACAAGCTTATCATGGTTTGGGAGACACCCTGGCTAACAAGCTTTTTATGGCCCTTAGGCCTACATTTATACCAAAAATGGCAAACAGCCCCTTGGGCTAATTTTTTGAGCCACCCAGGCTAACAAGCTTATCATGGTTTGGGAGACACCCTGGCTAACAAGCTTTTTATGGCCCTTAGGCCTACATTTATACCAAAAATGGGCAAACAGCCCCTTGGGCTAATTTTTTGAGCCACCCAGGCTAACAAGCTTATCATGGTTTGGGAGACACCCTGGCTAACAAGCTTTTTATGGCCCTTAGGCCTACATTTATACCAAAAATGGCAAACAGCCCTTGGGCTAATTTTTTGAGCCACCAGGCTAACAAGCTTATCATGGTTTGGGAGACACCCTGGCTAACAAGCTTTTTATGGCCCTTAGGCCTACATTTATACCAAAAATGGCAAACAGCCCCTTGGGCTAATTTTTTGAGCCACCAGGCTAACAAGCTTATCATGGTTTGGGAGACACCCTGGCTAACAAGCTTTTTATGGCCCTTAGGCCTACATTTATACCAAAAATGGCAAACAGCCCCTTGGGTAATTTTTTGAGCCACACAGGCTAACAAGCTTATCATGGTTTGGGAGACACCCTGGCTAACAAGCTTTTCATGGCCCTTAGGCCTACATTTATACCAAAAATGGCAAACAGCCCCTTGGGCTAATTTTTCCAGGCACCAATCCTATGCCTGCATCGTGGGCGTTGCTTGGACTATCATCCTGCTGGAGCCTGTTGAAGGGTCCCACTGTACGCTCCATACAAAACGCGTAGACGCGATGTGTAGCATGTAGACGTCCCAGCCTCTCACATGTGTGTTCATAGTCTTGTTGCCATAGCGAGGCATAAAGTAACCCCCCAAACACAGGCACTGTTTGTCAGCAACAGTTGTATGTGGAGTCATGATTTGACACTTAGTAACCAAGGTGACTTCATGCGCCATGCGGGCCGTAAAGTACTTGCTAATGATGCTCTCTCCCCTGTCCCCCACGCCAAATGTCTCGGGGTAATCCTTGACTCCTCCCTCTCCTTCAAGCCCCACCTGTAGTCCCTAACCAAGTCCCTGTGACTCCAACTCAAAAATATTTAACCAATTCGGTCGTTCCTCAATCCTGACACTGCTGAAACACTCATAAATGCCTCATCATCTCCCGCCTTGACTACTGCAACCTCCTTCGCATAGGTCTCCCTGCCAACTCTCTTGCACCTCTCCAATCTATACTAAACTCTGCTGCCCGACTAATCCATCTGTCCTCACGCTACTCCCCTGCCTACCCCCTCTGCCAAGCCGTTCACTGGCCCCTCCGGCCCACAGAGAGCTCACTTTAAAACACTGACCATGACATTCAAAGCCTTACACAACCTATCCCCACCATACATCTCCGACATGATCTCCCGATACCATCCCTCACGCAACCTGCGTTCATCCCAAGAACTTGTCCTACAGTCCACCCTCATCTCCTCTTCCCACAACCGCATACAGGATTTCTCCCGGTCATCCGCCATGCTATGGAACTCCCTGCCCCACCTCATCAGTCAGTCGCCTACCCTCTGAACCTTAAAGATACTTCTAAAGACTCACCTCTTCCGACAGGCCTACAACCTGCCATGAGACCCCGCTACACGCCCCACGACCGACACCTTCCCCACCCTATTGTATCCCCACCCACCCCTCGTAGAATGTGAGCCCACGCGTACAGGGTCCTCTACTATTGTACCTGTATGACCTTATTGTCTATGTTTATTGTACTTGTCCTTGTCTACCTTTTCCTCATGTAAAGCGCCATGGAACCTATGGGCGCTATATAAATAAATAATTATAATAATTATGATGACTTGAAGCCCAACCACAAAAAAAACTCCACATTCATTCCTTGAAAAAAGACAGACACAAAGCTGGTTTTTAAAACTGTGTTTCAACAAAAAAATGGCAGCACTGTTTGGACATTCCCAAAAATACTACCTTTTACAATTAAGGTATTACCCAACAAATGGAGCCCTACAGGTCCTGGTAGGTGGGCTGTCCGTCCTGCAAAAGGTCAAGGGCCCCACGTATGGCCTGGCCGAACCCTTCAGGGTGGATCCTCTGAACAGGTGTAGGGAACGGTGGTAGGTCCCTGTTAGCTGGCCACTGGCAGTGAGGCAAAGCCCTGTGGAACATGGCTGTCCCGTGTTGTGGGCCTGCCTAGCCTGTTAGAGGCCGATATATTCCACCCATCCAAATATTGGAACACATCACCTGGGTCGTTATTTGGCTGACAGGCTTCCAGCACTATCTGTAATGCTGACCTTGCCCGCAGTAGCCTGTCAAATGGAATATTATCCATGAATGGTATAATACTGTGGGCAAAGTCAGCATTACTCTGTTGAACCCTTAAATGTGCTAACCCCGGGATCGGACCATAAGCTGGGCCTGCCGCTGGTGGCGGTGGTGCTGGCCCTGCCGCTGGTGGTGGCGGTGGTGGTGCTGGCCCTGCCGCTGGTGGTGGCGGTGGTGGTGCTGGCCCTGCCGCTGGTGGGGGCGGTGGTGGTGCGGACCCTGCCGCTGGTGGCGGTGGTGGTGGTGGTGGCGGGGACGGCGGTGGTGGTGTTGATGGCCCTGCCGCTGGTGGCGGCGGTGGTGGTGCTGGCCCGGCCGCTGGTGGCGGCGGTGGTGGTGCTGGCCCTGGCGCTGCTGGCGGCGATGCTGGTGGTGTGGTGGTGGCGGCGGCGACGGCGGTGGTGGTGGTGGCGCCGGCCGTGGTGGTGGTGGTCGGTTTTCTCCACGCCGCCTTCTGTTTGGCGGTGGAGGGTTAACAGCACGCCGCCCTCTGTAGTAAGCTTCTCTGTGGGTAAAGTAAAAAAAAATTTGGTGAATGCATTGCATTTGGAAACAAAAACATAGGTCAAACATTAAGTTGCACGCTTTTTAGACTCTGTGTATCTGTGTATTCTTAATCAGATATTTGTTATTATTATGAAAGAATAACCAACTGTACATAACATAAAGGAATACGTGACTTTCTTTGCTAATTCCATACTAATACATAATTTTTCAACCCCTGATTACCACCACCCCCCCCCATCCCATCTAATCTAGACGATCAATAACACCAATGGTTCACATGAAAAAAAAAAGGCCCCCTGACTTCACTTTTAACTTGACATACTTTATTCACAAAACTTTTAGCTTATATCATCTATATAAAGCAGGGAAGGGGTTGAAAGGTATACAATATATATATATATAATCTATTTATATAATCGGGAGTTTGAAATTCCGGCACTGTAGCCGAATCCCAAACTCCTTAGCGTCACTGCGAGCGGAGACGCGTATGCGCCTTCGCGAGCCGCAGACGCTTAACTCACACAGCCGCTATAGCGTTTTCTCGAGCGGCCTCGCGCCCTCCGCTCACAGCAAGACCTGCGCCCCTCACAGCGCCCCATCCGCCCCGGCATGCTGGCATTTGTACTTCCCCCGTCTGTGCACGCACAGGTCTTAGCAGATCACTGATGCTGACAGCGGGGGGGGACAACACAGACAATCAAATCAGGAGGAGGTCAGTGTCAGGAGGAGATGACAGCCGCCCGCCGGGGCCTGTGACACTGCAGAGGTCACAGCGGGGCTGTGTGTGCGTACAACGGGGAGGCCGGGGGCTACGGATGTACCGGACACGTCCTCTGCTCCTGGGATGTGCCGCGGGTCCGCGCTCGCAGCGTATCTGACGCAGGAGCCGCGCTCACCACGCCCACACCACGCCCTCTGCCAAACAACCCACACCTCTCACTAACCTCCTGCAGCTAACCACACCCCATGTTTACCTTTGCCATGATGTCATTTAGCTGCGGCCGCTATCTTTAATAAGGTCAGTAATGATGGCAGTAATCGGATCTCTGCTCCCTCTAGCACGCCCCAACACTGTAGCACCATCTATTAACCCTATTCTCATCACCTATATACTCTGCTACCCACTGAGCCGCCTGTATACTCAGCTACCCACAGACCCGCCTGTATACTCTGCTACCCACAGAGCCGTCTTTATACTCTGCTACCTCAGACCCGCCTGTATACTCTGCTACCCACAGACCCGCCTGTATACTCTGCTACCCACAGACCCGTCTTTATACTCTGCTACCCACAGAGACGCCTGTATACTCTGCTACCACAGACCCGCCTGTATACTCTGCTACCCACAGAGCCGTCTTTATACTCTGCTACCTCAGACCGCCTGTATACTCTGCTACCCACAGACCCGCCTGTATACTCTGCTACCCACAGACCCGTCTTTATACTCTGCTACCCACAGAGACGCCTGTATACTCTGCTACCTCAGACCCGCCTGTATACTCTGCTACCCACAGAGCCGTCTTTATACTCTGCTACCTCAGACCCGCCTGTATACTCTGCTACCCACAGACCTGCCTGTATACTCTGCTACCCACAGAGCCGCCTGTATACTCTGCTACCCACAGAGCCGTCTTTATACTCTGCTACCTCAGACCCGCCTGTATACTCTGCTACCCACAGACCCACCTGTATACTCTGCTACCCACAGAGATGCCTGTATACTCTGCTACCCACAGAGCCACGTGTATACTCTGCTACCCACAGAGCCGAATTGGAACCTAATGTATATATTAATAAATAATACTAAATGTACACAACAGTGCTGCAGACACATACCTTGGCATACGGGTCACCGGGTGAAGGAAGGACAGCCGGTCGTAAAAGTGGTAGTGGTTCAGCAATGGAGCGGCTCCCGGTTCTCTCTCTGAGTACTGCCGGTACTGCTTCCTATGCTGGTCCCGGCAGCTCCTCCACTGTTTTTTAAGATGGTCAACTGTGAAATGATTGCAAACCGGGTTTAGAGATGTGTAATATTTGAAACAACAAAAGTATGTGTACAAATCAACAATAACATTTTATTCATTTTGTGTGTGTAATGTGTATACAAGGCACAGTGACACGACAGTGTAGAACATCATCAACAGCATTACGGACATTGAGCTCACGTGGCCACAATCACAAATGAGGCAGGACACATGTCAACGCATAGAGAATGTAATAGTGCGGGCACCAGACTCTGGTCATTAGTGGTATTTATATACACCCAACCCCTTGGCCGAAAGAGCCAGGAGGATCAGACCTTAAACTAAGTGTACTGTTGTGACCCCATCCAAATATAGGCAACTATGCAGTGGAGCATGATAACACATTCAGGGTACTGTATACCCTGCTATGGGGGCCCTGTATTCCCACTGCTGGGGGCCCTGTAAACCCACTGGGCCACTGTCTACCCACTGCTGGGGGCCCTGTATACCCACTGCTGGGGGGGCCTGTACACACACTGAGGGCCCTGTATACAGGGACTGACTGGCACCCTACAGTTTGGGTCGCAACCCTCCCTCACCGGCCCGACACAGGTGAGGACGGGGGTGGGGGGGGTGATTACTGGCGGCCGCCTCACAGTCACCGCAGCTCCCGCATTCTCCTATGGCTCGCTCCCAGCCGCAGCCTCGCGCTCCTCACAGCCGCTTGCTAACAGTCGCAGCCTCGCGCTCCTCACAGCCGCTCGCTAACAGTCGCAGCCGCACGCCACTCACAGACGCTCACTCCCGGACGCAGCCGCGCGCTGATGACGTCATCGTGCGGCCAGGAGCTTCCGTTTCCGCCTGCTGCTTCAGGGACATGCAGATTATTCAGGCTCCTGCAGCCGCATGACCCGTGGCACCTGGGCCAGTCCGCCCCTGCCTGTATACCACAATATGGGGCATGTATACCCTTCTGGGGGCCTGTATACTCTGCAGGGGGAGGTGTATACTCTGCTGGGGGGCTGTCTACCAGTGATAGCCGCTGTATACCAGGATGGCGGTCAATATGTTTTCACAGTTTTTGGGGGCAAAAATAGGGGGGTCGGCTTATACACGGGTCGGCTTATACACGAGTATATATACAGTAAATGCAATATATAACGTGTGAACTCATTTAACTTACTTAGATTGCTCTGTTCCTCATGGTCACTCCGATGGAACGCAGGGAACATCTCTTGGGCGATCTCTCTCCAGGCTGTATTAATTTGGGTCGTATCCCCATAGTCAGGATCTGTAGGGAGCCATAGAAATGGACGAGCCTCCACAAGTGCAATAAGACGCAGTGTGTTCACCGTGCCACGGCCTGCTGCCATGATTGCAATGATGAATGGATTGCTCTGTGTGTGCGCCTGTCAGCGCGACTCGTTTCCTGTTTCCTTAAAGCATGGTGTGTGCTGGAGAATCGCTTCCCTCGCATCATCGGCTACAAGCCTCAAAATAAGAGAAAAACCAGCGAGTTTGGACTCGCACACTTTCAGAGACACATCAGCGAGTTGTAAATGTCATTATTCGCTATTACTCGGATCCCTATTCATTAACATTGGACTCGCTGGACTCGCAACGAGTCCCGAGTCCTTGACTCGGACTCGTTGGGGTCTTGCGATTCCGAGTCTTTTAGGACTCGCCCATCTCTAACAACAAGCCCATCTAAATTCACCAAAAATGCTGATTCATGCTGTTAAAGGGATCCTGTCACCTCCAGAACGCCTCCTAAGCTACCAAAACATGTCCCTACAGCATATTATCACTAATATCACACTTCTTTTGTCTCCTAAAAGCATCCTGTGAAAGTGCATAAACACGTTTTAATACTCACTGATTAGTGATTATAATTAGCAGGGGCTATGTTCTTTAGCCCTTAGGGCGTGTTGTTTTGCAGGCTCCAGGATCCCTCCCCCTCTGTCTGTGTGCTCTTCTTGTGCAGGCTTTACCCTCCCCCCTTTCTATCACTCACAGAATGCAAATCATTAGTCCTACATTCAGCTCCACATGACAGCAGCACAGACAGAGAGAGGGTGGATCATTCAGGGCGTGAAAATGTGCACCCAGGGAGGGCTTGGAGTCTCACAGGGGACGCCCTGTGAGACTTTTTCAGGGACAAGAAGTCTCAGAATTGTAAGTGTATATTGTGCATTATTCCAATGTTACAGAGCACTTTTTTTTTTTATAGAATAGGAGCACTAATACTGATATGTTAGGGTGCAGGGACAGGTATTAATAGGGTTGGGGGTGATTTGGAGGGGTCAGGTTCCCTTTAACATCAACCCTTTCCCACAAAAACATGTTTCATTCATTCGTCAACCATGACTCAGCCCAAACGGCTAATTTTTTCAAACCCTATGCACATTAGGCAGTGGACAAACTAGTTTACAACAGTATTCCTACTCCAGCCTAATAAGTGGTATTGGTGACAGGAGGCCATTGGTATGGTGGATTCCTGCATCAACCATGACTCAGCCCATAGGCTAATTTTTACAAACCCTATGCACATTGTGCAAATCTGGAATGTACTACCAACTAATATTTGTTATTGGAGGCCCTTGTGACAGGTTGCCCCACATTGTGATTGTGATAGGGGATACATATTCAATCGAAATCTACTGTCAGTCACCCTATTTGGAAAAAAAACATGCCTGGCTTGTGCCACATTGTGACTGAGATAGGGGATGCATATACAATCAAAATTTACACTGACTGTTGATGCCCTCTGAAAACGTTAATTGAGGGCCACAACTACTACAGTGGTCCATCATAAATAATGTTTGTCAAGAAAGGCCCTTGTCTTGGTATCTTCCTGCACCTATGACACTGCCCGCAAGAGTAATTTTTGGAAATATGATGCACATTTTGCAGTGGACCAAGTAGCAGAGTATCAAGAAGTCTTCTCTTCCTAAATAACCTGGGAAATATTGTCAATCAAAACCTCTGGA
The DNA here is from genome assembly GCA_033576535.1 of Allobates femoralis. Lineage (NCBI taxonomy): Eukaryota > Metazoa > Chordata > Amphibia > Anura > Aromobatidae > Allobates > Allobates femoralis. The sequence continues at coordinate 145,860,874 of JARQOC010000004.1, forward strand.
CCATTTGAAGAAGATACTCCAACCCATCCTGAAGGGGGGGGCACCATTTATCCTTTGTCCATTGACTTGCACAAGAGATATATTTGAGCTCGTCATTGAGTTGACTAGTGCAGCTTTATTTTTCTGGTTCACAGAGTTCAGCCAAACCTGGGAATCGTAGGCCACCCCCACTGCTACTTTCTATTACTCCATGTCTCTTGCCCTTTTTTCATGTATTCTCTGCCCTTAAATGAGTTACATAATAGAGTGAAGGTCCTACAAAATGAATAAGTGAGAGCACTCTGAAATGTACACAAGAGAGACCTCAAAAATTTCTAGAGGAGGGCACCTCCAAACATATGTTACAGGGCCCTATGAGGGCTCTCATTAAATTCAGGTTTTCTGCCTAATGCATACCCTCTGAAGATTTGAATTTAGGACCACATGACATGTATGAATTCTACCCATTCTGATCCTTATTTTTGGTGTGTTGTGTATCTATGGAGATCGTGGGTTTTAGTGCTTAACTAATGAAATATTATCCTTCCATGGAAAATTGGATGATTCTAAATTTGTGGGTCATGTATCAGTTGTTTACTTCCATAAACTATATGTATGTAGAGGTGAAATATAATTTTTATATTGTATAAGGCGGCCGTCACACGCTACGATATACATAACGATGTCAGCAACGATGTCAATATTTGCGCATCGTCCGTACGATGTGTAAAGTCGATCGCCCGCACGTTGCACTCACAGACATTGTTAAATCAACTCAACGATGTCTCGATTCCGCGGTCGCGTGGACGACCTAGCTATCGTGTGTGCACATCGTTATAACGCAGTCACACACAAGCCTCATGAACGACTCGGTGGTAAATGTGGGCGTGCCTGTTGGTCAATTTGAGCAAATAGGTGTGCTGCATGGCTTTTAATCCGCGCCCCTCTCTCCATTATTGGTGGCCACTACTGTGTTCCCATTGGTCAGATGTGCCTGCAAACAGGGCACTATGTGTTTCCTCTTGTCCTGTGATGTATGTCTCACTCCAAATGTACAAATACGGACTGATATAAGGAAACCTTTACATGACGCTACTGAAAAGTAATCCGTCACAATTCAAGATCTACTACGTCGCGTCTCCACCATCCGCCTTGTGCGCCGTGCACAATATGAACACTTGTGTTGGGCAATGCAGCAACGTTCTCCAACAGGCGTTGCTCCAGCTTTGTACCACACCCAACCACGATGTAGCTTTCTCCAACAGGCGTCGCTCCAGCGATGTTCCACACTCAACAACGATGTGACGTCCTCCAACAGGTGTGGCACCTGCGATGCATTAGCACATCGCACCTGTGACCATCACATGGCTGGTGCTTCATTTAGCATAAATAATGTATGCAAACATGTTTGGCTTCCCTGCTCTTGTGTGCATCCCTTCCCACTTGTGGATTTGACTCCCCAGCTGCTGCATCAAGTTCCCATAGGACACTGTGTCTTCTGAAGCCAAGGTTTGTTCATATCAGATGAGGCAGCCATATCTAAATCTTGTTTCTATTGGAGTCATAACACACATTCGGATTGTCACTGTCACACAAGCACACATCCATGGCTAGGACACATAAGTATCGAAGGCCACGTTACACACACAGATATATTGGTCACAGATCTCTGGTTGCAGTGAAATCATGGACACATTGCTCCATTTTGTGGCTGTGTACAAATGGAACAATGTGTCCATGATTTCACTGCAACCAGAGATCTGTGACCAATATCTGCACAATTATCTATGTGTGTAACGTGGCCTTAACCAATGCTGCTGGAGTGAATTTGCACATCATAATTGGTCGTGGCTAGGGATGGGCGAATCTATTTGTTGGTACTCGCCGAGTACTAAGGGATTCGCCCGAATTGTTACTCTGCGAGTAATCGCAGGGATTACTCGCACAGTAACGAGTCTGCACCCCTCCCCTCCCCCCCCCCGGTCCTAAGTTAGGACTGGGCTGGGGGGAGCGAGCGGGAAGCAAAGGAAGGGAAGGGGGAGAAATGCTCCTTACCTCTCTTCTGGCTGTCTGCTGTGTGCTCTGTGCTGGGCTCCGGGTCCTGCGGCCTGCGGCAGCTCCAGGGTCCTAGAGCCCGCCTGCTCTCCCTGTGTACAGACATGTACATCCATGCACAGGGATGTAGCAGAGTGGACATCACGTTTTGGACGACGCTGGAAGGAAGAGGATTTTTTAAATTAAAGATGGAATCCCTAATGGCTTTTTTTTGTTAGTTCTAATAAAAAAATGTTATCTGTTTTGTGTTTTTTTTTTTTTTAAAACAATGTAATAGAAATTCATGGCGGTCATGTCTAATATTGGCGTGACCACCATAAATTTCGGGCTTAGGGCCAGCTGATAATAAAAAGCTGGCCCTAACCCCTTTATTACCCAGTGAGCTACCCGGCACCAGGGCCACTGGAAGAGTGGGGTTCAGCGCCAGAGGATGGCGCTTCAATGAACGCGCCATCTTCTGGGGCGGCTACGGGCTGCAATTCGCAGCGGGGGGGCCCTGAAAGCTTGGGCCTCCCTGCGCTGTGGATTCCTGCGAAGATCTGTGCGAACACATTATCCCACACATAGATTCAGGGGTGGATATTTTGCAGACTGAGGGCCCGAGCCCAGCTTCAACCCGGATGTAGAATACCATAATGATGAGCCACAGTACCACCAATTATAGGGTGTTATTGCCTTTTTTTTTTCGTTTGTGTATGGCCTACAACAATGTGTGCCTTTTGCGTTATGTGAATGTCAATAATGTTTTTTTACTTTACTTTCTTGTATATGGGTCCATTTTGATGGTTTAGTAATGTACAGATGTACCGTTTTTTTTTTGCAAAATAAAAATAATATTACACAGTAGGTGCACATGTTGGCCATGATTGTAGCATTCATTGTATTTAGGAAGGCATCATTGTTGGCCCTTCAGCAGATATGCAAGATGATGTTGGTCATACTACCATCATATGTAGAGGGCCATAATACTGAAATGTTGGTTCTTGAGCTGTAGCCTTCACTAATTAGAGGTTCAACAAAATCAGCTCAGAGGTGGCCTTTACATCATTGCATTTGGTGACCACCTTTTAAGGACTTTTTGTGGGTGTATTGCCCAGCAGTTATATATGTACGTAGTGAACACACATTGTTGGTCATGGGGTTAGGCCATTTCCAAACTAAAAAACAGCGCATCCACAATGGATGGGTGTTTGCTTTGTGGACATCAGGCATGGTCACAATGTGGAGCTAGTGTTGTGACATGGGTTTTGCTTTCATTCCTCTGGATCAACATGTTAGGCTATGTGTTGAACTAGATGGACTTAAATTCTTCCTTCAACCTTTAAAAATCTGTTAATATGTGTGTGGTTACATCAAGGAACACATAGAAAGAAATTTTAAACATTTATTCTTCCAAAAATCTGTGGCACACCGTGCCCACAAAGTACACATTGCTGTTTGAGTGTAGGAGTAGCCCCAACACACTCCCTATGGTCCCTATGTGGGACACTATAAGAAAAGAGGCCAACGTGGTAGCCCCAACACACTCCGTAAGGTCCCAATGTGGGACACTATAAGAAGAGAGCCCAACGTGGTAGCCCCAACACACTTCGTAAGGTCCCAATGTGGGACACTATAAGAATAGAGGCCAACGTGGTAGCCCCAACACACTCCGTAAGGTCCCAATGTGGGACACTATAAGAAAAGAGGCCAACGTGGTAGCCCCAACACACTCCGTAAGGTCCCAATGTGGGACACTATAAGAAAAGAGGCCAATGTGGTAGCCCCAACACACTCCGTAAGGTCCCAACGTGGGACACTATAAGAAAAGAGCCCAACGGGGGCAAAAAAAATCAAAAAACAAGGCCAAGATGGCGAAAAACAAGCTTTTGGGTCCAACATGGACCTTCAGGTCCGTTTGGACCATTTCTGTCTATCATTTATTCCCGATTATGGGAGCCCACCATGTCCTCGCTGGAGGGCAGCCAGCATCTCCCCCAACCGGGCCAGCTCTTGGAGCCAGCGTTGGTGTGCCCAGTTGAGCTGTCTGGCAAAATCATTGTGGGCCCGTGTAACCTCCTCCAGAGTAGGGACACCTGTATTGGGATGAAAATCCCATTTAAAAACAAACCGTACATGTGGAGGTTTTATAAATTCAAAAACAACTAGGCTCCTTACCCTCGTGCTCGCCATCATTACCACTATCAGGGGGGATGGGGAGGCACTCAGGCTCCACCCGGCAGCCCCAGCACGTTCGCCATCTGCACAAACATTAGAGAAAAAAAATAAAATCAGAGACAATAATGAGGGAAGATAAACACAACAATAACTCCAGTATGCAGGGCGTATGCCCCACAAATACACACTTACCACCATAGTCAGCCAAGTCTGGGTCCATATCAGCCTGAGCCATCTCCTCCTCCGCAGGCCTTGTTGTGGAGGGCACCTCATCCTCCTCCGGCTCTGGGGACATGGCCACCCCTGGGCTTGGCACAGAGCTGGAAACAGTGGGAGGTGGGGTAACTCCCGGGCTGGGGCTCTGTGGCCACATGACGTGGCTTGGTGGCAAAAGTGGCCCTGGGCTTGACGGAGGCCCATCATCCAGCCCAGTAGGTTCTTGAACCTCCTCGGCCTCCTGCGACCATGGTGGGGATGGGAAGTCGTCATCCTCCTCCATCCATGGCTGGGATGTGTCCTCAGGAGAGTCCTCCGGCCCTGCAGCCTTAGGCAGCTCCTCCTCGTCAGGCCCTGGATTCCTAGGGGGCGATGGTGTCCCTGCAGCCTGATGTGGCGGTGGGGTCGCTGGGCCACCTGCGGGTGGGGCAGGGTGGCCATCTTCAGAGGATGAATCCTCCCCATCTGTATTTGGAAGCACAATCACAGAGCTTTTAGGAGAAAGGTTAAACACATTGTTGTCTAACATTTTGATTGTGTGCCTATTGTAGTTCCACCATTAACAAATATGGTACAAGGTCATGTTGGAGGCATATACTCATGTAGGATGCATGTACTGTGGGTAGTACACAGTATGTTTACTGACAGGAGGTCCACGACACTTGCAAGATATGTTTGCTTGTGGGCACACACACCAACACATGCTCGGTGTATGTGTGTTGTTTTTGCTGTAGGGCCAGAAGCCACTGGTGTTTGGCCCATGGCTGCATAGACCTCTTGTTCACATACTATTGATTTGTCAGTTCAAACATCATGGTGTGTCTATATTGTCCCCTGTGTAGGGTGCAACATCTGTGGGGCAGTGTGTCATGTGTGGGTTTACGATGGTCAATATTTTGCAAAATCACATTTAAAATGTGGAGTCCGGTTAGGCACAAATATAGTGAGGTTACGCCTGAGTCCGGCGTCACCATTTGTGCTGCACATGAATGGTTTAGTATATTCCTGTTTGGGTGTCAACCACCAGGCAATGCACATTCTTGTCACATCCACATGGTGGGTCAATACACAGTTGACAAATGTAGGAAGATTAACATTCATGTGTGATTGGTCCGTAGAAAAATGAGCGTCAATCCTCAGTCTTCAAAAGTTATTTTATTTGATGTAGGTTTCATGCAGCATGGCAAGGGGAGGGAGTGTACAGTCACCTGTACTATATGTCACCTGTACTCCACAGTCCGTCCCCTTGCCATGCTGCCTGTGACCGGCATTGAATTGATTTGAAGATGCAGACTGAAGAGTGTCACTCAGTTTAGGTAATGATTAAACTTGGCTTGTTTTTTTATTTGGAGGTTGGACGACCAGGCCGAAGTGTAGCCACTGCCTCCAAATTATGCTGAATATATGTTAGCACATTGGCAGGGACAGGCCGGGGACCACACTCTCATTCTAATCTGTTTGTAGACATTGCTGTGTAGTTTGGTAAATGTACATGTGCAGGTGTGTGTTTGGGGCAAACAATTAATCACCACGCAGACTGGCAATCCTGGCACGGATCTCCACAATGCGGCCCGGGCACTTAAACTTCAGATCCGCGATCTTTTTCTGGATCTGGTGGATGGTTCGCTCCACCCCCAGTTTGTGGAGCAGGGATCGCTGGATCTTCAGCACAGTGCTGCGGTTGCGCAGCCTGGGGTGCCGGTGGTGATCGTGGCCCCAGTAATCATACCGGTCACACAGATCTATCAAGATCAAAAGCTCCGCCATCCCCCACGTTGCAGCGCGGTGTGTGGCGGCCATGACTATGCTGCGATGTACAGGGGAGGGGCTAGCACCTTGCAGGCAGAATGAAACTGAAACCAACGTCATGACGTCAATACGGCCGCTTGCGTGGCGTAGCAACATTCAAAGTCGCTGTACGCGCCGAGACACGGCAATTAACAACTTCTGCGGCACATACGGGACAACAACCCGGGGGCGTTGCGTAACGCAACCTTGTGCGCTGCGTACAGCAATATTGTTTTGGTGTATGAGAATGTGCACACTATATTGGGCTCATACCACACTAGACTTTTTCAGCTTTGTGCACTTGTGTGGGCCCGTAATTTGGAAATAACAATAAATGATCATGCAGACGGCGCCTATGTGTAGTGCTGAAGTGACAGCTCATCCAAAATGGCGCCCTGTGAAGAGAGAACCAATCGTAACGCAGGAGCTTCCACCAATGATAGCTAATGTGGCGCCAGCCACTTGGAACGCATGAGGGTTGACAAATCACAACTGAGGAGGCGAGACACAGATGAATACCTGGCACGCCTACGTACTAGATATCGGCATCGCTCAATTCACAACTTCTAAACGATATCGTTCATTTAGACACGTCAATTGTGCTTATCCACTGAGCCGACATCGTGTGATATGAGGTCCGGATCTCATATCTGGATCTAGCGATCTGATCATTTCTTGTTGGTCGTGTCGTGCTGTCACACGCATAGACATCGCCGGAGCGATGCCTAATCAGGCACGGTCATGTGATATCTATCCATATATCGGAGCATGTGATGCCCGCCTAATACAGATTTAATTGTTTCTTGTCAAAACGCTGAATATTTTCCTGGTACTAATTAGGGGTGTAAAAGCAGTAAAATTAGACAGCAGCCCATGTTTTCTTGTTACAAATCACCACAGTCGGAATAAATGGTAGCCAAATATATTCCAATAATACCTTCTAGTACATTGAGGTAAAGACTATAAGATTAAAGGGAACCTGTCAGGTGGTTTATGCCCCGCAGCTATCGCTGTCTGTACCTGTAGCTTTATAATACTTTTCTAATCATCCCTGTCTGAGCTCATAGTGTAATGTTAAAGGTGAAAGAAAAGCATTTATACACTTACATTTCAGTCCCCACCTTGGAGGAGGGTACTGTCTGGCAGGATAATAGTTAACTCACTTTTAACTTGGATGGCTAAAGGACCTGCGTGATGTAACAATCATGTGACCATAGTGGGCGGAGCTAAACCAGCAAACGTATTTATGTTCTATGAGAACTTCACTCCGCCTATTGTAGTCACATGCTTGTGACATCACATCAGGTCTCCCAACATGTTCTAGCACAAGGCTGAAATGTTAACTGTTAACCTGCCAAACAGTCCCCGTCCTCCAAGCTGGGGACTGACTGCCTCATTACATAAGGAAATGTAAGTGTATAAATGCTTTTTTTTCACCTTTCACATTACACTATGAGCTCAGACAGGGATGATTAGAATAGTATTATGAAGCTGCAGCTACAGACAATGATAGCTGGGGAGGCATAAACCACCTGACAGGTTCCCTTTAAAGAAAAGGATCAAAAAAGATAACAAAATTGGCAAGGGGAACAAAATAAAAGGAAATGGAGAAACAGAGAGGACAGTACAATACACTCCAAGGTTATTACATTAATAGTATCTTTGCCCACATGACCAATTAATCAGTGCGAAATTATATTAATTAAATCAATTTCTGCCTTTTTTGTTTTATTCCTGTTTACAAATTTTATACGATTTTACCAACAGAAATTTAAAGAAAAATATTCTTCAAGATAATCATAGAAGGTAAACATTTTTTTTAAGAAATCCATGTAAAACCTCCAATATTTTGATTTTAACCCCCTATTGCCTGAATTTAAATCTACGCATGCATACAAATGTTTGCACTGATATGATGCGAATACGCAGCAGTAGGCATTAAGGGATTAATAATGTCTATTTTTTTGTTGTAAAGGAAAGCATTCAATTTAATTGATTTAAACTCCATACTGTATATACTCGCGTATAAGCCGAGTTTTTCAGCCCAAAAATTGGGCTGAAAAGTCCCCCCCTCGGCTTATACGCGAGTCATACAGGCCCCCCTCAAAGTTTGGCGCCCCCACCTCACATGATGGCCCCCCCCGCATGCAGCGCTGCGCATATACATTACTAGGATATCAGCTGTCACCCTCCGGTGGCGGATCGCGGCTCCTGGGCTCCATCTTCCTCTTTTTTTCCTGCTTGTCACGTGACCGGCCAGCGTCGCGATGACGTCATCGCGATGAGCCCGGCGGCCACAAAGCAGGAAGACACAGAGGAAGATGGAGCCTGGAGCCCAGGAGCCGCGATCCGCCACCAGAGGGTGACAGCTGATATCCTGGTAATGTATATGCCCAGCGCTGCATGCGGGGGATGCCATCATGTGAGGTGGGGGCGCCAAACTATGAGGGGGGCCCTGCTGGGGCCCTGTATACTACCACTGGGGCTGTATATACCACTGGGGCTGTATATACTACTGGGGCTACGTGTATACTACCACTGGGGCTGTATATACCACTGGGGCTGTATATACTACTGGGGCTGCGTGTATACTACCACTGGGGCTGTATATACTACTGGGGCTGCGTGTATACTACCACTGGGGCTGTATATACCACTGGGGCTGTGTATACTACTGGGGCTGCGTGTATACTACCATTGGGGCTGTATATACCACTGGGGCTGCTGCTGTATATACCACTGGGGCTGCTGCTGTATACTACCACTGGGGCTGCTGTATATACCTCTGGGGCTGCTGTATACCACACTGCTGGGGGCTGTATACCTGTGCTGGGGTCCACCTTCGGCTTATACACGAGTCAATAGATTTTCCCAGGTTTTGGGGGCAAAAGTAGGGGGTCGGCTTCTACACGGGTCGGCTTATACACGAGTATATACGGTACTTCATATATAGAAAATATTTCAGAGCAAGATTTTTTTTATTTTAGGTGACCTTTTGGTTGCAGGAATAAATTGGACGTATCTTACTTAGAATGTTGTCGGCAGCCTCTAGAATCATTGAGTTGCCCATTGGCCAATATGCTACAGATTATTGCTGTAATATTCACTTGAAAATTAGGATCTGACTCCTCTGGATTCCAATATTCCCTTTTTCTAGCCTGTATGTTACTGACGGAGAGGTTTGCCTATATCTGTGCAGTGAGTCTTCTGACTCATACAGTTGTGGCCAAAAGAACATAGAACACCTGTGGAGAGATCTAAAAATGGCAGTTTGGAGAAGGCACCCTTCAAATATCAGGGACCTGGAGCAGTTTGCCAAAGAAGAATGGTCTAAAATTCCAGCAGAGCATTGTAAGAAACTCATTGATGGTTACCTTAAGAGGTTGATTGCAGTTATATTGGCTAAAGGTTGTGCAACCAAATATTATGCTGAGGGTGCCAATATTTTTGTCTGGCCTTTTATTGGAGTTTTGTGTGAAATGATCAATGTTTTGCTTTTTGCTTCATTCTCTTTTGTGTTTTTCATTGAAGACAAATTAAATGAAGATAATAATACCAAAAAATGTGTGATTGCAATCATTTTCAGGAAGAAACTGAGTATTATGTGACAGAATTGCAGGGGTGTCAATACTTTTGGCCACAACTGTATCTTTTATTGTTTCTTATTACTATGGCATATATATGTGTGTGTATATATTTATGCACAGGGTGGGCCATTTATATGGATACACCCTAAATAAAATAGGAATGGTTGGCGATATCAACTTCCTGTTTGTGGAACATTAGTATATGGAAGGGGGAAAACTTGTCCAGATGGGTGGTGACCATGGTGGCCATTTTGAACACGGCCATTTTTGGATCCAGCTTTATTTTTTCAATGGGTAGAGGGTCATGTGGCACATCAAACCTATTGACAATTTCATAAGAAAAACAATCGTGTGCTTGGTTTTAACATAACTTTATTATTTCATAAGTTATTTACAAGTTTATGACCACTTACAAAATGTGTTCAAAGTGCTTCCCATTGTGTTGGATTGTCAATGCAACCCTCTCCTCCAATCTTGAAACACTGATAGCAACACCGCAGAAGAAATGCACAGGCTTCCAGTATCTGTTGTTTCAGATGCTGCACATCTCGTATCTTCACAGCATAGACAATTGCCTTCAGATGAGTGATGAGGCAAACTTTTTTATGAATGGTGAAGTTAGCCAAAAAAAACACCGCTATTGGTCTGACACTAACCCGCAGTGGATAGATCCCTCCAAGACTGTTGGAACACAAAAAAATGATAGTATAGAGTGGTGTATGGGGTACAATGATAGTGGGGCTATTTTTCATCAATGGAAACCTCAATGCCACTGGATATCTGAATCATATAGCAATTTCAGACATAATAAATAATGATAATAAATAATTAGGCCTAATAAAAGGTACAAAAAGTCAAAAGAGTCAATATATATATGGATATTGGCTACCTGCAATCATTGATGCACAGTTTATCTAATATATTGGGATTCTATTATGAAGCACTAGACATGAAATATGTTGGATATGTCTAACTAAGCAAGGAATATTATTCATACATTTCTCGAAAGAAAAGTCTAGTGAGCTAAATACTATGAGATTAATGCATAAGAATCCATTCTTATAAACAATGTACAGATAGAATAAGTTAATTTTATTTAAAACGACATTCATTCTAAAGCTTAATTGTTGGTTGTTATTGCTAGAAGACAATGAAACAAAGCACAGAAGATACATCGTTAAAATACTTTATTAATCATGCTTCACATGTTAAACATTCGTTTCATTAACTTAATGTAAGTATGTAGAAGAGAAATAATCTGCTTGTTATATTTTTGTTAAGGTTTATTGCTTTTTTAAAAATTCTTCTGAGACTGTCATATTGGAGGTAGATGCATCGTCATGTGGAACTTGTGCATTATTGCTACAGCAGAAAATGGGAGTCAATGGTCAGAAAAGTGTTAATAGGCTAATACAGTCTCTAGAAAGCTGTGAAGCACATGGTGGAATCAGGCAGAGCATTATCTGTATGGACATTCTGCTACTTTGTCTAGGCCTCCATCAATACGATACAGCTCTGCAGTCCCAGTCTACACAGCAAAGCTGATCAGTGAGCCTCAAAGATGGTCTGCTTTTTTGGCCATTGTGAAAACAGAATCATATTTAACAGTTTTTTCATGGATAATTTCTTTAAAAAATCCAACATTATTCACGGCCATTATTATCCCCTTCACCCCCAGGCAATTTTCCATTTTCCTTTTTTCATTTTTCTCTCCCCTTCCCTCAAGAGCCATACCTTTTTTATTTTTCCGTCAATATAGACAAGTGAGATTTGTTAATTTGCAGGACGAGTTGTAGTTTTGAAGGACATCATTTATTTTACCATATAGTGTACAGAAAAATGACAACAAAATTCCAAGTGCGGTGATATTGCAAAAAAAAAGTGCAATTACATGTTTCTTTTTGGATTTTTTAGGTTTTTATTCTTCAAGATCACTGTATGGTAAAACTGATGTGTTGGTGTGATGCGTCAGGTCTTTGGGAGTTTGAAGATATCAAACATTTTACTTTTACTGTTATCTAAGGTCCCTTTCACATCAGCGTTTTTGTCCAGATCCGGCCGCACTTCCGGTACACTTGCAGTACACTTACGGCAAGCCCCATTGTCTAAGGGCCTTTCGGAAAGTGCAGCAAGTGTGGCATTGCCGCGATCCGGCACTTGCGGCAGGTGCGGTCACGCAAAATAACCGCAGCTGACTGCAGTTTCTTTTGAGGCCGCAACTGCCACAAGTGCCGGATCGCGGCAATACTGCACTTGCCACACTTGCCGAAAGCTCCATAGACAATGCAAGGGGGTTGCCGCAAGTGGACCGCAAGTGCGGCTGTTAGGCGGCACATGCGGCAGATTCATTTTTTTGTCCGGATCGGGACAAAAACTCAGATGTGAAAGGGGCCTTAGATAACAGTAAAAGTAAAATGTTTGATATCTTCAACTCACAAAGACCCAAGGCAAAAACGCTGATATGAAAGGGGCCTAAGTGGTGAAAAAAATTCAGACTTTTTAAACAAAAAGAATTGCACTTTTACGTCAATTCTGAGACCCGCAGTGTTCTTATTTTTCAAGATCTGGGGCTGTGTGATGGCTTATTTTGTGTGTCTTGACCTGATCTTTCTAATACCATTTTTGGGTAGATACGTTTTTTGATCGTCTGTAATTGCATTTTACTGCAATATTGCGGTGACCAAACTAATGTAATTTTGGTGTTTGGACATTTTTTTCCATTGCATAGTTTACAGATCTGATTAATTGGTTTTATATTTTGATGGATCGGGCATTTCTGAACGTGGCTATACCAAATGTGTGTACATTTTTTCTTTTAATGGTTTTATTTTCAGTGTGGCCAAAGGGATTTCGTTTTAAATTTTGGGTGGTTCATATTTTTACAAACATTTTTTTTCATTACTTTACTTTGCCCACCAGAGGGCCTCAGTGCTCCACAGTCTTCTCTTATGTTTGGATGAGCTAGACCATATCCGAACATAAGGGAAATGATCACTCCCTGCTGGTGACGTCACTGGGTCATCACTGGCAGAAAATGATTTAGCAAAGCTTCTGGGTCCATCAGATGCCCCCGGGCTGTCCAGGTAACAGCAGAAGAGGTCCCGTGATCGCTTCACCTTATAGAGTGAAAGTAGTATGAAACTGGGATGGTATACACCTTTAAGCCTCTTCAAAACTACTATCAGTCTGTAGATGTCATACTGGCTTCAGACTTTGTTCACACTGGGGAGTCTGATGTGCAACTTTAGATCTCTTTGTTGCTCTGCCTAAGTTTGGGCATTGGCGGTGGTTTGTTCACTGATGTTCAGCTTTGCAGGAGTTAACTTTTTCATTAGTGTCACTTGAAGGTTGAGAATGCTGGAACGCCTTCTCCCTTTAAGTATGGCTCAGAACATTCCTGGATGCCGACTATAGTATTTGCGGGTCTGTTGCATACCGGACCTGTGTTGCTATTGAAAATTCTAATCGTTGCTTGGTGTCTGGTGAAGTATACCTTGTTGTTTTTTCATTCCCTGTTTGTATTTGTGTTCTCCCTACACACATATTGTATCTTTCTGATTGTTCACTGTGTGGTGCTGTTTGCTTTATCCTTTTCTGTTTATATCTGTGGGTTCCATTACCATTCACCTCCTTTGGTGGGGGTTGGAGGTTCAGCTTAGGGCTGGTCAGAAGTTAGGGACAGGTCAGAGACACAGGCCTCTCTACCATCAAGGGTACACCTGAGTTAAGGAAAGTAAGGGATCTCCTAGCTTTAGAGGCAGTTCAGGGCCCAGATTCCTTTCCTCCTTTCCTCCCTACGCTCCCATGACAATAGGGTGAACTATTCTCCTTTTTAATTATGCTAATTGCTTTTACTAAGATTGAGACCGGAGGTAGGTATAACAATGGTGGAGACATGGTATTTGCAATATGACCTGGAAGAGCGTGCAATGCCGAAATGCGTAGTCGCCATTTAAAACCACAGTCACCAGAATAGTTGTCAGTCTTATATTACCTGGATTATCTGGAATTTAACTAATGCAACTAAAGATTGAACATTTTATCCTACTTCTGTAAAGGATTATTTATCTTGACTGTATCCATTTGTCCTGTTGTTCTTTGAAAGAAAGTGACATCATCACCCTTGTGACCTGGAAGTGTGTAGTGCGTGACATACAATGAAGGCTTTGCACCATTGGTTATGCAGGCATGCATAACTCGCTCAGGTTAGTTCAACCAGCTTATATTGTCCTCCATTTGACCACCAGGTAATACTCTAAGAGCCCCCTTTTTCTTATTTCTGTCTAGAACTACTAAAATATGACTTTATTATTAAACCATAAAATATGTATCAATGCAACAGGGGCAAAAATAGATGTACTGTAGTTGTATCCAAAGCAAATACAAAAATATATCAGCTGGTAGTAGAAGAAAAAAAAGACGCCACTCACTGGGGGGATCAGGCTCCTTGTTTATTCAACTGTGACAATTGACAATGTGGGGAGTGAGGAGTTGTCGGACGACGGTACGCCGTTTTGCAGGGTCTCTGCTTCAACAGGTCCTATTCATTGCGTGTGATGTCAGATCCTCTTTCTAAATAGGGAGGATTCGTTCACGTCACCGCTCTGCTAAAAGGTGCAATTAAAAACACGGTACAATTGTCAGCAACATTGTTAGCACTATAAATTAAGATGCAGAATAACAGAACAGCTCAAATGAAAGCATGCATAAAATACAATACAGGCTGGGCCATTTATATGAATACACCTAAATAAAATGGGAATGGTTGGTGATATCAACTTCCTGTTTGTGGCACATTAGTATATGAGAGGGGGAAAACTTTTCCAGATGGGTGGTGACCATGGCAGATATTTTAAAGTCGGCCATTTTGGATCCAACTTTATTTTTTTCAATTAGAAGAGGGTCATGTGACACATCAAACACATTGAGATTTTCATAAGAAAAACAATGGTGCGCTTGGTTTTAATATACGGTAACTTAATTCTTTCATGAGTTATTTACAAGTTTATGACCACTTATAACATGTGTTCAATATGCTGTCCATTGTGTTGGATTGTCAATGCAATCCTCTTCTCCCACTTTTGACACACTGATAGCAACAACGCAGAATAAATTCTAGCTTAGTCTTCCAGTATCTGTTGTTTCAGATGCTGCACATCTCGTATCTTCACAGCATAGACAATTGCCTTCAGATGACCCCAAAGATAAAAAAGTCTAAGAAGGTCAGAATAGGAGACCTTGGTGGCCATTCAACTGGCCCACGATGACCAATCCACTTTCCAGGAAACTGTTCATGTAGCAATGATCGGACCTGATGCCCACAATGTGGTGGTGTACCATATTGTTGGAAAAACTCAGAGAATGTGTCATCTTCAGGGCATAAAGTAGGCAAACACATCATCATGTAGCCATTTCACATATCCAGTGGCATTCAGGTTTCCATTGATGAAGAATGGCCCATTATCTTTCTACTCCATATATCACACCACACCATCAATTTTTGTGTTACCACAGTCTTGGAGGGATCTATCCAGTGTGGGTTAGTGTCAGACCAATAGCGGTGATTTTGTTTCTTAACTTCACCATTCAGAAAAAAGTTTGCCTCATCACTGAACATAATGTTCTGTGTAAACTGAGGGTCCTGGTCCAATTTTTGTTTTGCCCAGTTTGCAAATTCAGTGCTCCAATCTGGGTCATCCTCGTTGAGATGCTGCAGCAGTTGGATTTTGTAAGGATGCCATTTGTGAGTAGCTAATATCCGCCAAGGGGATGTTCGACTGATGCCACTCCCCAGTGACATGCGGCGAGTGCTATGCTGTGGGCTCTTGCTGAATGAAGCTAGAACAGCCACTGGTCTTGCTTCATTAACCTTCCTGGCGGTCTGTTTAGTTCTGGAATTTGTTGCTAAAAGCGGGCTACCCGCGTTCGCGGTAGATGCGGTTAAAAAACCGCATCTGCCGCACTTGTGCCGCACTTGTGCCGCACTTGCGGCGCGGTTGCGGTAATCTGCATAGGAACCAACCACCTCTGATGACCCTCATACATTGTTAATATGTGCCCCTGCAGCCTAGTAAACCATTAGCAGCACTGTTTTAGTGTGCAAAGTGGCTGCAGTAGAAGTGCGATAATGATTTTAGACACTTACATGCCTGGTACTTGAGGGCGTCTCCCTGTGTGTGCTGGGACTTGTTGTGCTGTGGTCATCATGTCTGCTCTCCCCCTCCCTTATGCACGCCCCCTCTCAGCCTGCTATAGTGCTGTGAGGCTGATTGCGTCATAAAGGGGCGGGGCTACCGTGATGCCGCGATTTAGCCCCGCCCCTTTATGACGCAATCAGCCTCACAGCACTATAGCAGGCTGAGAGGGGGCGTGCATAAGGGAGGGGGAGAGCAGACATGATGACCACAGCACAACAAGTCCCAGCACACACAGGGAGACGCCCTCAAGTACCAGGCATGTAAGTGTCTAAAATCATTATCGCACTTCTACTGCAGCCACTTTGCACACTAAAACAGTGCTGCTAATGGTTTACTAGGCTGCAGGGGCACATATTAACAATGTATGAGGGTCATCAGAGGTGGTTGGTTCCTATGCAGATTACCGCAACCGCGCCGCAACCGCGCCGCAAGTGCGGCACAAGTGCGGCACAAGTGCGGCAAGTGCGGCAGATGCGGCAGATGCGGTTTTCTCACCGCATCTGCCGCGAACGCGGGTAAGCCCGAGCCTGACTCGGGGTTAACGCTTCTGGTAGTGAATGTTAACCCCGAGTCAGGCTCAGGAATAACGCTAGGAAGGTTAATGACAGTTTTCTTGCGTCCACATTTTAGCAAACCCGACACTGAACCTGTTTCACGAAATTTGGTAAACAGTTTGCTAACTGTAGCATGGGAGATGGGTGGTCTCGTAGGGTGTCTTGCATTGAAATCTGCTGCAATAACCCGAGTACTGCGTTCAGGGCCGGCTCCAGGTTTCTGTGGGCCCCGGGCGAAAAAGTCTCAGTGGGCCCCCTTTAGTACATATCGCGGACTATAATTATATATATATATATTGCCGCACACTTACCGCAAGCCCCATAGACAATGCATGGGGCTTGCTGCAAATGTGAAGCAAGTGCAGCCGCTAGACGGAAAATGCGGCAGATGCGGGTTTTTTTTAACCGCAACTGCCACATTTTAAAAAAAACGCCTATGTGAAGACATCCTTACAGGAACAGTGACTGCCGAAACCAGTAAGAGCTGTTTCTGACAGTGAGTATATTACACGTTGTTAGGAGAGGGCTAAAATGCGTTTGCATTCCCTTGCGCTTTTTAAAAATACCCTTCAAATGCAAAATGTTGCATTTTTGTGCATCTGAGGATGCTTGGTATATACACAAGCATCCTCAAGCGCACAAATAATGCAAGCAGCTCAATAGAGCCGCACTGCCATATGGGTGGCACCGCAGCCAAGCGGAGTGTCTGGCCGTCTGGATCTCTCTTTCTCCTCACCTTTCTTCTTGCCGCTTCGGTCTCCTCCGGTTGCTCTGCACATATCAGCACAGTGATGACAACATCGTGCCCCTGCATGCTGAGCTGCAGAATGCAAACAGCGGCAGAAGAGACTCTGGAGAAGAATGCTGCTGGCAAAGGTGGCTGAGACTATAGGAGCGGAATCCGCGGGGGGCTACCACTGGTACACATACCTCGTACACACGCGGCTCTGCTCCATACACCTCTTACGCACGCGGCTCTGCTCCATACACCTCGTACGCACGCGGCTCTGCTCCATACACCGCTCCATACACCTCGTACGCACGCGGATCCGCTCTATACACCTAGTACACACTCGCCTCTGCTACATTCACACTGTAAATCCCTCCTGACCCCACACATAAACTTCACCTAATTGCCATACAGCTAGTACACACTCGCCTCTGCTACATTCACACTGTAAACCCCTCCTGACCCCACACAAACTTCACCTAATTGAGTCTCATGATGGGCAGCACAGCAGAGTCCTGCATACACTGAGGAGCTGATCATGTGATCCTTGACTCCTCCCCTCCATGTGACATCATCACAGGTCCTGTAAGCACACTAGCACAGAGTGTGCTGCTCTGTCGGCTCCCATGGAGGGGGGAGGAGGGAGACCTCCGGTGCTGCAGGAGGCTGAAAATGACCCCCCAGCTGCCCCTGGATATGGCCCTGGCTGTGGGGGCAGTGTGCTCAGGGGCCCCTGAGGCTAGGGTCACACTTGCATTGTGACCCTAGCCTGATGCAAGTATTTTCGGCTGCAGAGTATAGCGTTTAATGCTATGCGCTGGAGCCCATAGAAATCCGATGTTTACCTTGACAACCACTGGTTGTCAATGTAAACATCGTGTTTCTATGGGCTCCGTTGCTGGCAGCATATAGCATTAAACGCTCTGCGCTGCAGCAGACAATACTTGCATCAGGCTTGGGTCACAATGCAAGTGTGACCCTAGCCCTCAGGGGCCCGGTGGGCCCCCTCCAAGCAGTCGGGCCCCGGCACTTGCCCGGGTGCGCCGGGTGCTGACGGCGGGCCTGACTGCGTTCACAAGACATCAACACAATTTCTATCCGCTCCTCATGTGTTAACCTCTGCGATATGTCAATAGCTGGTAAACAAAGAGAAACTCATGAAAGAATAAAGTTAGGTTAAACCAAGCACACCATTGTTTTTCTTATGAAATTCTCAATATGTTTGATGTGTCATATGACCCTCTTCCCATTGAAAAAAAATAAAGTTGGATCCAAAATAGCTGACTTCAAAATGGCCGCCATGGTCACCTCCGATCTGGAAAATTTTCCGCCTCCCATATACAAATGTGCCACAATCAGGAAGTTAATATCACCAAGCACTCTCATTTTATTTAGGTGCATCCATATAAATGGCCCACCCTGTAGTTACAAACTAGAAAATGTGTATTTCATACTATGTGCTTTCTAGCTAGAAGTAGGACATGCTAGCAGGGTAGACCGTCAGATTTTTTTAGATCATTATCTTGTTGTTCTGTCTAGCATTGCTCACGAAGTATAGTGGCTTTTTTTCCCCAGAAAATACAGAGTCTTACAGTGTTGACCTTTTTTAATGTTAATCCCTTATGGTTTTAGAGGAAAAGTGTAGTGGGGCTAAAGGAAGACTGCCAGATCATTTTTGTAATTGCAATTTTGTAATTAACAGCTGGACCTTGAGCATTTAGCTAAATGATCAACTGCACTTCTTATTGTAGTAAGGCTCTATGAACACCACTACCACTGTGGGAAGGGGATACCTGCTCAAGTCCTATAAAGGACAGGACATTGGGGTCACCCCCATGGCTTTCTCTGATATGATTAATCAGATGTGGGCATCCCTCAGCACAGGAGATGTGGTATTGATCAGACCATGTCCCTGCTGAACGGTCAAAATAAAGACTATAGAGGGCTCAACGTGTAAAAAATGGGTGCACCAATGAAAATAGCGAACTTTAGAAGTATAGATTGGGCACACCAGAGATGATAAATGCAAAACCACAAATTGGTCAAGGTGCAAAAAAACAGTGTTGCTTTATTGGGTCACACAGTACACAGACCAACGTTTCGGCCAGCAGGCCTTCATCAGGGTCCTAATAAAATGACAGTACAGAAAACAATAAATTGTATTAGTCACATAGACAATGAGTTCGAGAAAATGAATGTGTGAGGTGATCACGGGTGATTGCGGTATAAGGTGACTTAATATAAAGCAACGATTAGTGTGTTCCTATAGCAAACGTGTACCGTGACTACAAGTGGGTGTAATATACCAAACACTCCTCGTGGTGTCAAATGTGAGGACGCGTGCAGGATTCTATATTGAGGATAGATTAGA
The DNA here is from genome assembly GCA_033576535.1 of Allobates femoralis. Taxonomy (NCBI): domain Eukaryota; kingdom Metazoa; phylum Chordata; class Amphibia; order Anura; family Aromobatidae; genus Allobates; species Allobates femoralis. Next base: position 145,880,508 of record JARQOC010000004.1, read on the forward strand.
GATAGAGAATAATTTGGAGGGAGTGAAAAACCGAGGATGAGTAATAATAGGGTTGTGAACTAAAGTCCAAAGTTTTTCCTGGAGTAATGACTGTAAAACGTAAAGTATACTTAGTGAGTAAAATATCCAGAGGGTGTCAGAAAAAAGGAAGCACCAACCACTAAATTTCAAGGACAAAGGACCTATTTGTAAAGGATGAGTCACCAGTCAGTGTGGAGGAAGAAAATGGGTTAAAAGAGAGTTCTGTGGGAAAACATCAATAATACAGTGCAAAAGAGGAAATATTAGTGGAATGATACCTTGTAATAATAGGAAATATGAAAAACACCTGACCAGTCAGACCTATGCTGACTCGTGCTGTTACTATCAGAGGGTAATCTCTGTGTTTAAATTGTAAAAGAGTAAATATCAATAAATCAAGCAATCCTAGGACAAGAGTGGATGCCTGTAGTAGCTTAGGTTACCTTAGAAAGCCTATCAAGGGGCTTGGGCACATCTGAAGGTAGAGAGAAATAAGCTGGGATGAGCAGAGCTATAATGAAGAAACAGTAAAAGTATAATAAAGAAGATACAGACCAAAATAGGAGTTGAGACAATGCTCAGAGGTATAGGTATAGGTCCCATATACCTCTGAGCATTGTCTCAACTCCTATTTTGGTCTGTATCTTCTTTATTATACTTTTACTGTTTCTTCATTATAGCTCTGCTCATCCCAGCTTATTTCTCTCTACCTTCAGATGTGCCCAAGCCCCTTGATAGGCTTTCTAAGGTAACCTAAGCTACTACAGGCATCCACTCTTGTCCTAGGATTGCTTGATTTATTGATATTTACTCTTTTACAATTTAAACACAGAGATTACCCTCTGATAGTAACAGCACGAGTCAGCATAGGTCTGACTGGTCAGGTGTTTTTCATATTTCCTATTATTACAAGGTATCATTCCACTAATATTTCCTCTTTTGCACTGTATTATTGATGTTTTCCCACAGAACTCTCTTTTAACCCATTTTCTTCCTCCACACTGACTGGTGACTCATCCTTTACAAATAGGTCCTTTGTCCTTGAAATTTAGTGGTTGGTGCTTCCTTTTTTCTGACACCCTCTGGATATTTTACTCACTAAGTATACTTTACGTTTTACAGTCATTACTCCAGGAAAAACTTTGGACTTTAGTTCACAACCCTATTATTACTCATCCTCGGTTTTTCACTCCCTCCAAATTATTCTCTATCTCTAATCTATCCTCAATATAGAATCCTGCACGCGTCCTCACATTTGACACCACGAGGAGTGTTTGGTATATTACACCCACTTGTAGTCACGGTACACGTTTGCTATAGGAACACACTAATCGTTGCTTTATATTAAGTCACCTTATACCGCAATCACCCGTGATCACCTCACACATTCATTTTCTCGAACTCATTGTCTATGTGACTAATACAATTTATTGTTTTCTGTACTGTCATTTTATTAGGACCCTGATGAAGGCCTGCTGGCCGAAACGTTGGTCTGTGTACTGTGTGACCCAATAAAGCAACACTGTTTTTTTGCACCTTGACCAATTTGTGGTTTTGCATTTATCATCTCTGGTGTGCCCAATCTATATTCCTGCTGAACGGTCAGACACATCCATTACACAGTACATAGCAGGAACACATAAATAAGATCATCTCTGAACATTATTTTAAACACATCCAATTGTAAAAATTATTATTTCAATATCTATTGATTAAAATTAACTTTGTTCTTGAGAAAATCCCTTTAAGGACCACTACACTAATATAGTTTCACTATATCAATGTTATAACTTCAATAATAAAGGTGTACATACAGATGGTACATAGGACATAAAAAGCGACAATACAATTCATCTAGCTTTGTAGCCTTATGGTATCTTTCTCTACAGTATAGAAGCGTAGCAAAGAACATATTATATATATATCTTTATTTATTTATATCTAAATATATATAATCCACAAGTAGGTAGAAAGATAAGCGGCACTCACCATAAGCTGAAAATGTCCTTTATTTTATCTTAGAGCATCTGCAGAGATGAATACAGCGGGGAGAGGGAGTGAGGGTCGGCGGACTCCTGCCGCTTCAACGGGTCCAGCCGTCGTCCGCCGACACTCACTCCCTCTCCACGCTGTATTAATCTCTGCAGATGGTCTAAGATAAAATGAAGGACATTTTCAGCTTATGGTGAGTATCTTTCTACCTACTTGTGGATTACTACGATTGCTATTGTGGCGAGCAACACCAGCTGAAGCGGTGGTACATAGAGGTGCACTAAGCAGCCATCACGTTAACCTGTTGGTGCCCAGTTTTCTACTTCTACTTTGATTTTTCACTAAATATATATAAAGTGTATGTGCTCTAAATCAGGTCATGTGTACTTTTTGTTTGGCTCCAGAGTCGTTGGCCTTTGTTCAGCCTTCTGACGCTTGCTTCATTGCATCCTGCGCCTTTGCAATGCATGTAAGAGACATATTTTATAGAAACACAAAGTGCTCCTAATCCATGATCTCGCCCGAGGTATGCAATGCTGCGATTAGATTTGCACTGGCACAATAAAAAAAAAGCAGGAATTAAGTTGTGGAGTCACAGGTGGCAAGAGATCCAGACAAATCTGTTAGCTAGAATTACATCACCTGATTGTGGCTGACCTGCTGCTGAGCGTAAGGAGCCTAAGGGGATAACATTTTAATCAGCAAGGCACAAAATTACCCTTCTTTCTACCTCTATACCATAGGGCGGCTGTTTTGGGTTTTATAGTTCAAAGCAATTGAAAGCATTTTGCAGAACATTACATATTTTTGTCACTATGGTAACAAGTAATGTAGATACCTATTCTCTGTTAAATTAAGTGTGATTTGCCATTATGGGAAATGTGATGCAATTGCCATCTATTTCTTTCGTAGATAAAAAAAAATCGCCTTTTTTTAAGAGGCATTGATTCTGAGTTAGTTACAGGATAATATGTTCTTACTAAATGCTCATTGGAACAACCTGAATCCAAGCTAGGTGTTAACATTTGACCTGATAATGTCAGATTTTAATTTACAATAGTTAAAATACAGTCTTGATATCTATCTGTCTGTCTATCAATGTCTGCCTCTCTATTTGTCTGGCTAAATATCTGCTTACAATTAGTGTTAAAATAAATGAGCACATTAACAGTAAAAAGTTTGTACCGTAATTGTATTTCATGCAATTTCCTGAAATATATCTATTATCCAAATCGCTCAATTTAGAAGAAGGAATGATTCGGTCAATAAAGGAGCAGAGTCAGGTTCCCTGCTCTGGCTATACTAAGCATCATGAAATAGATTCAGGGGCCCTTCCCACCACCTGTATTTTTCCAGTGGAGAGAATAGAGACAGCTGTGCAGGCACAGTAAATGGACATGTGGTTAACAGCGCAAGTTGGTACTTGTTGTAAATGTACACATATTCCTTAACATTTAAGCAAAGTTGCAAGTAACATCCAAAATTTATTTTTCTTTTAATTTAATAACATGTTTTATGTGACCGGCATAAATGTGCTGTATGAGCCCTATACTGTTATGAACCGATGACTCAGGAGTAACATTCAGATTCCATAGAAGTCATTGGTAACTGTACTGACCGCAATCCCTGACTACACACCGCAACTAGAAGTAGCCGTGGGATGTAACTAACCAGACCTAGACACCTCTGCAAAGCCAGAGAACTAACTGCTCCTCAAAATGGATGTAAGAAAAGCTATCTTGCATCAGAGCAGAACTCCAAAAGAATAGCAAGCCCCCACAGATATTAACTGGGAAACCAGAGAAAGAAAAACAAACACAGGCAGAGTAAAAGGTTTAGCAAAAGAGGCCTAGCTATATAGGAAAGACAGGATAGAATACTATTGCGGTCAGTATAAAACACTATCAAAAAACAATCAACAAATATTATATATATATATAGAACAAATATTACCCTGAGTCACTAAGACTCGGCGCCTTCTATTTCTGCAGAATTCTATAAATCGAATTCCAGCAGAACTGGAAATAACAGATAATAGTGAATGGTAAAATTCCTAGGAAGAAGACTTCCTATCTGAAACCAGATATACAAATATACAGACTAAATTGCAAACCCACAGCTCAGAATAAGACAAAACATAGGCAGAACCTTAAGCACAGAAAAGTGTGCCACAAAATATCAAAAAAACATCCACTTAGCTTGCAAAGAATTCCACACTGCAGAAGAAACCAGAGAGATGTGAACTCCTCCAGGAACCAAAGACAACTGGCAAGGATTGATCCACTTCAAACCATTATATGCTCCAAGAACCAGTATGCCAATCATCACTATCACCTGTGAAGCCCACACAGTCAGCTGCATCACCAGCAACAACCACCGGAGGGAGCTCCAATGAATCCACAACAGTATACATTCCAAAAAATCTTTTATAAAGAGGAGTAATGTGCCATTAATGAAGCCAGAGAACAAACACCCACCATATTCCTGACATCAACTAAGGAGAAATTTTTTAATAAACTAAGCATGCTATAGTTTAAGTGAAAAAAAACATCATGGTTGGAAGAATAGTAAGAACAAGGTGAAGAGGAAGACCAACAACCTGATGGCTTGATAATAGGCAGAGAATGTTTTGGTTGACCTATCCAGACTCGCGCAAGATCAATCTTCTTACAGAGCATTCATCGATCGATCAAGTGATAGAATCATAGAATAGAAGAGTTGAAATAGACCTCCTGGATCATCTGGTCCAGCCCTCTGCTCAAAGCAGGATTCACTGAATCATCCCAGACAGATGTCTGTCCAGCCTCTGTATGAAGACTTCCATTACAGGAGAACTCACCACCTCTCATGGCAGCCTGCTCCACTCGTTGATCACCCTTACTGTCAAATAGGTTTTGTAATATCTAACCTCTGTCTTCTCCTTTCAGTTTCTTCTAGTCTTTCCTAGGCAAGTGAGAATTGGTAAATATTCCAGATAAGGTCTGATCAAAGAGGAGTAGAGTGTGATAATGACTTCACGTGATATAGACTGTATGCTTCTGTTAATCCCAGAATTGTGTTTGCCTTTTTGCTGCTGCATCACATTTTTATTAGTATACCCAGGTCTTTTTCACACATACTTTACAGTTCCTTAGCCCTATTCCTCCCATTCTGCATATGCTTTTTTCTTTTTCCTTGTCCAGATGTAGGACTTTGCATTTCTCTGTTAAAAACCATTCTGTTAGTTCTGCCCACTTTCCAGTTTGTTTAGATATTTTTGAGTCGTCTTTCTCTCTTCTCTAGAATTAGCTATCTCTCTTAAGGCCCCGTTACACGCAGCAATATTGTTGCAACATCAAAGGTTTTGTGATGTTGCAGCAACCTCGCAGCAAAGTCGCTGCGTGTGACATGCCACAATGACCAGCGATCAGCTCGCTGATCGCTGCGGAATGACCAGGACCATTTTTTGGTCGTTGGTCCGCCACAGGCCAGCAGACATTTGTGACACACCTTTAACCCGATGTGTTTCCTGGTTACCACGATCAGGGCGTTTTTTTTTCATGGCCGCAACTGCCACAAGTGTCGGAACCGCGGCTATACCGCACTTGCTGCACCTGCCGCAAGCCCCATTGACAATGCATGGGGCTTGCCACAAGTGTGCCGCAAGTGTGGCTGTTAGGCGGCAGATGCGGTAAATGTGCCGGATCTGCCGCAATTCGACAAAAATGCTAGAGTGAAAGAGGCCTTAGCCAGTTATGAATCCAACTAAAGCGGCCGTCACACGCTAAGATATCGCTAGCGATATTGTAAGCGATCACGTGCACGCGCGATCGCTTACAATATCGCTCACATCGCTGGTGAGATGTCACACAGACAGACTCACCAGCGATGTGGGCCAGCGAGATCGCTGGTTACTATGGTACACATCGGGTTACTAGGCGCCGCGCGTCGCATAGTAACCCGACGTGTACCATAGTTACCATCTCCCAGCATAGGCTCTGCCGCTGGGAGATCGTTCATCGTGGTGATATACACCACGATGAGACAGATCGTGAAATCGCTCATCGCAAGATCTGAGCTCCGGAGCTCAGATCACGATTTTGCGATTTCATCAATTCTCGCTCATCGTATATTACCGTCACACGCAGAGACATCGTTCACGCGATGTTAAATCTGGCGCGTTCAAGCGATATCTTTCGCGATATCTTAGCGTGTGACGGCCGCTTAACAGTTGCCTTGTTCATTCCACAATTGGTAATTTTTTCAATAAGGATTGTATGAGATACTTTGTCAAATGGTTTGCTGAAGTCAAGATATACTATATCTACTATGTTTCCCTGTTCCACCCAGTCAGCGATTCAGTCATTGATAGAAATTAGTAAGTCTGACATGACCTATTAGTTACAAACTAATGCTGGCTTTGGTTTCATAAATATTGTTCAATAATTTGTTCAAACATCTTTCCTGGTATAGAAGTCAATATAGCTCAAGAACAAGGTGAAAGCCATTAAATTATAATAAAATATAGGATAAATGTGGAGGTTAGGACTCAGGAGCAGACAGATCATTGGTTTATACAGTGAAGCCCCAAAGGGCCCAAGAGTTAAGGGGACCACATATACCTCCAAAGCAGGTGGGATTCTGCATAATCAGGATCTAGTAAACCAAAAAGGGCCAACACATTGTTCTCACACAGGGCCCCACTTCTGTCTGTTCCTGGTGCACACACTGAGTATGAAGGATCAGTTCCAGGGTTTCAGTGGTATTTTTCTGTACCACAAGAAGGCCAGTGACTAGAATATTCCAAGAGGTCACCACTAGAGAGGAGTTCACCGAATGAGTAATGTTTACTAAACAGTTCGCCAAACATCCGTACCCCTTTCATATCAATGGGAGGCAAAATCAAGGGTCTAAAAAACACCTTTAAAGGGACCCAAAAGCTGCTAAACACAGCTCAAACTGTTTTAAAGTGGATCCCTGCTGTTTTGGCACAGGCATTAGCTTCCTACACTATTACTTAGCAAGCTTCAGCGCCGCAGTCACACTCACCATGCTTCCGGGCTCACTCAGGAACCTCATGCATCCTCATGATGACTTTCCTGAGGATGTCTCAGGTTACACAGTGGGTGTCATGCAGAAGGGAATCCTGCTGTGTGACCTGAGATAAACTCGGTGATGTCAGCGGCTCAGCACTTGTAACACTAGCTGTCTCGTGAGAACTGCAATATCTCGGTGGTATCATGAGATACTGCGTGTGAGGAGCGATGACATCAGGGAATGCAGCGCAGTTCAAACATTTGGGACAGCCCCTGCATGACCCCCTCGAGTCTGAACTGCAGTAATGTTTGTGATGGCACTGCTTGTAACACTCTCACACTTGCCTGCATGAATGCTATCCAGGCACATGGGTGATGCTTTCTGTGACGCCAACATATTGTTGTAAGGCCCAATGTCCATAATACATTGTTTGATGCTTCTTTTGAAGCAGATTTTGAGAATCTTCATCAAAATCTGCATGTCTCTCCTGAAGCCCACAAAGTCAGAGAGTTCAGAAGTGCTATGCCAATGTGTATTTGGTTCCTTGCAGTTTTGGTGGAGATTTTGAGGCAGAAAAAAGAAATCTGAGCCACATATCAATGAAAAAAAATCAATGTGGCCACAGCAATTCTGACATGTCATAGACTATGCTGGCCTCAGGATAGACATACAAAGTTTGATGCAGATTCTCAAAATCTGCTTGAAAAAAAGCATGAAACAACGTAATGTGGGCATGGGACTTTACAACAATGCAATATGGTCATATTCACAGAAAGAAGCCAGCAAAATCTATGAGGGTTTAGAAGTACTGTGCAAACATGATTTTTTTCCTTGCAGATTTGATGCAGATTTTGAGGCAGAAAAAAGAAATCTGAACCACATGTGCAAGGAAAAAAAAGCAACGTTGGCACAGCACTTCTGACCTATCATAGACTTTCTTGGTCTCACGATAGATATGCAAATTTTGACGCAGATTCTCAAAATCTGTATAAAAACAGCATCAAACAATGCACCGTGGTCACAGGGAATAAGAGGGTCCAAGGAGAGCCGCAGTTGTGGTGAAATGGCTGGAGAATTACTCTTGCACCCTGACTACTTCCACACAGACTTCTAGTCCAGGGATGGCCCACTACAGTCCTCAATGTATGAAAACAGTGCAAGTTTTCATGATTTCTTCAGCATTGCTGTTGGCAGCGGATCATTCAGGATACTTTCAAGCATGTTGACAACAGAGCGGAGCTTTAATTAGCAATAAACAGGTACAGATATGATAAGATATGTATATTCCTGATTCCACAAATCCTAAGTGTCTCTGTGCAGCATCAGCAGGCAGCTTCTCCTCTCATGCACATACACAGGAAACTGGTTACAGTCACTTGGTTCTTCTTGTGTGTGAGCCTCTGGGAGTGTTTTTTTTCTTTTTGATCTAACTTTACAGACAATGCACAAACCTAGCAATAGAACCCTTACATACACAGGAAGGGAGTTGTTGCACTAAACATATTCTAGCACCCCCACTCAACAACTACTTATCCTGTTAGTCCCATTGCAGTTCTGAAGTCCTCAAACTTGGCTCTTGGCAATGATTTTGTCATACCATCAGCTAACATCTTGTAAGACTCACAATAAACAAACTCTAGTACATCACATTCCACTAAGTCACATAAGTGGTGATGTTTAACATCAATGTGCTTAGTCCTTGCACTAATCTTCTCAATGCTGGCAAGTTTAATTCATCCTTGGTTGTCCTCATATATAACTCTTGGCTGAGCTAGTGGCTCGCCGAAATCTTCCAAAAGTTGTTTCAACCAAATAACTTCTTGATTTGCATAAGCTGCTGACACATATTCTGCTTCTGTAGAAGACAATGCGACTGACACTTGCTTTCTGCTGTACCAAGAAATTAAATTTTCTCCTAGCTTGAACAAGTAACCACTTGTTGATTCCCGATCACTTATATCTCCAGCCCAATCTTCTTCCACATAACCTCTGAGAGTGAGATCTCCTGACGCAAATATCTTAAGATTTAGCCTTTGAGTTTCCTTAAGATATTGTAGAATTTTTTTAATTGCATTCCAGTCTCTTTGGCGTGGCTTGCTTACATGTCAGCAGAGAATTCCAACTGCGGCTGTAATATCTGAACAAGTTTTGGTTGCTATATACAGAAGCGCCCCCACTGCTTCTCTGTAACTCTCATTGCTGGGTTTCAGATCTTCTTCTCCTTCCAACTTAAACTAGGACAGATCCAATGGTGTTGACACACCTTTGGCTTCTGACATTCCAAACTCGTTCAGGATTGCGGAAATAATTTTAGAACTTTGATTGAGAAGAAATGTCCCATCATCCTCTCTCTGTATTTGGATTCTCAAATAATACAGTGCCTTGTGAAAGTATTTGGCCACCTTGAACTTTTCAACCTTTTGCCACATTTCAGGCTTCAAACATAAAAATGTAAATTCTAATTTTTTTTGTGAAGAATCAACAACAAGTGGGACACAATCGTGAAGTGTAATGAAATTTATTGGATATTTTAAACTTTTTTTAACAAATTAAAAACTGAAAAGTTGGAAGTGCAATATTATTCAGCCCTCTTGAGTTAATAAGTTGTAGCGCCACCTTTTGCTGTGATCACAGCTGCAAGTTGCTTGGGAAGTGTTGCACTTTGAGAGACTGAAATTCTTGCCCATTCTTCCTTGCAAAACAGCTCGAGCTCAGTGAGGTTGGATGGAGAGCGTTTGTGAACAGCAGTTTTCAGCTCTTTCCACAGTTTCTCGATTGGATTCAGGTCTGGACTTTGACTTGGCCATTCTAACACCTGGATACGTTTATTTTTGAACCATTCCATTGTAGATTTTGCTTTATGTTTGGGATCATTGTCTTGTTGGAAGATAAATCTCTGTCCCAGTCTCAGGTCTTTTGCAGCATCCAACAGGTTTTCTTCCAGAGTGGTCCTGTATTTGCCTCCGTCCATCTTCCCATCAATTTTAACCATCTTTTCTGTCCCTGCTGAAGAAAAGCAGGCCCAAACCATGAAGCTGCCACCATCATGTTTGACAGTGGGGATGGTGTTTTGAGGTTGATGAGCTGTGTTGCTTTTATGCCAAACACAATGTTTTGCATTGTAGCCAAAAAGTTCGATTTTGGTTTTATCTGACAAAAGCATTTTATTCCACATGTTTGGTGTGTCCCTGGTGGCTTATGGAAAACTTCAAACGAGACTTTTTATGGATATCTTTGAGAAATGGCTTTCTTTTTGCCACTCTTCCATAAAGCCAACATTTGTGCAGTGTACATCTGATTGTTGTCCTATGGACAGACTCTCCAACCTCAGTGTTAGATCTCTGCAGTTCATCCAGAGTGATCATGGTTTTTTTTGGCTGTATCTCTGATCAGTCTTCTCCTTGTTCGAGATGAAAATTTAGAGGGACAGCTGGGTCTTGGTAGATTTGCAGTGGTCTGATACTCCTTCCATTTCAATATGATCACTTGCACAGTGCTCCTTGAGATGTTTAAAACTTGGGAAATCTTTTTGTATCCAAATTCAGCTTTAAACTTCGCCACAACAGTATCTCTGACCTGCCTGGTGTGTTCCTTTGTCTTCATGATGCTCTCTGCACTTGAAACAGATCCCTGAGTCTATCACAGAGCAGGTGCATTTATACAGAGACTTGATTACACACAGGTGGATTCTATTTATCATTACCAGTCATTTAGGACAACATTGGATCATTCAGAGATCCTCACTGAACTTCTGGAGTCAGTTTGCTGCACTGAAAGTGAAGGGGCCGGATAATATTGCACACCCCACTTTTCAGTTTTTTATTTGATAAAAAAGTTTAAAACATCCAAAAAATTTCGTTCCACTTCATGATTGTGTCCCACTTGTTGTTGATTCTTCACAAAAAAATAGAATTTATATCTTTATGTTTGATGCCTGAAATGTAGCAAAATGTTGAAAAGTTCAAGAGGGCCAAATCACAGGCCTGCGATGAAAAAATACAAGAGAAGTTTTCACTGATTTTTATGTAATTTGGTGTGCTAATTACGAAAACGACCTCCGTTTTTTTCCATCACGTAAGGATTTTTTGTAAAACCAAGATCGATATTTTTGCTAAAATCCTATTTAAAAAGGAATTCTGTCGAACAATTGTTCATGTAATATCTGGCAACAGTGGTTTTTATCCATTTAAATTTATGTATAAATATACAGAGGCCCCCCTGCTGGCACACGGCCCCCCATCGGTATACAGAGGCCCCCCTGCTGGCACACAGCCCCCCATCGGTATACAGAAGCCCCCTGCTGGCACACGGCCCCCCCTTCAGTATACAGAGGCCCCTTGCCTCCGCATTGATCTCACCCTCCGATGTCTGCAGGCACCCGGGGTCCTCTGTCCACTCTTCTCGCTGTATGCCGGCGGGTTCAACATGTGACCGCCGGGCGCAGTGATGACGTCATCCCTGCTGCACCGCTCTCAGCAAACCCGGCATACAGCGAGGAGAGTGGACGTAGGACCCTGGGTGCCTGCGGACATCGGAGGGTGAGATCAATGCGGAGGCAGGGGGCCTCTGTATACAGAAGGGGAGGCTGTATGCCAGCAGGGGGCCTCTGTATACTGATGAGGGGGCCGTGTGCCAGCAGGGGGGCCTCTGTATACCGATGGAGGTGCCGTGTGCCAGCAGGGGGGGCCTCTGTATATTTATACATAAATTTAAATGGATAAAAACCACTGTTGCCAGATATTACATGAACAATTGTTCGACAGAATTCCTTTTTAAATAGGATTTTAGCAAAAATATCGATCTTGGTGTTACAAAAAATCCCTATGTGATGGAAAAAATTGGAGGTCATTTTCGTAATCAGCACACCAGATTACATAAAAATCAGTGAAAACTTCTCTTGTATTTTTCAAAAAATTCAATTTTGCAGGGTTGTGATACTTTCACAAGGCACTGTATGTCACACTTCCAAGATCCTTAGTGTCAAAGTACTGGTTGAGAATTTCACCTAGCTTTGTAATTTCCTTTTCATCTCGATGAGACATGATTACATCGTGTACATATAGGGGAACATATATCCACTCCCTTGCTACAATTTTCGTATACAAACATGGATCAGCTTGAGACCTTTTAAATTTTTATCCATCAAAACTTTGTTTATTTTTGAGTTCCATGCTTTTGCCGACTGATTAAGTCCATAGAGAGATTTTTGCATACTACAAACAAGGTGCTCTTCACCCTTTTTAATATATCCCTGGGGTTGGCTCATGTACAACTCTTCTTCAATATCACTATGTAGGAAGGCTATTTTGATGTGAGAATGTTTCACTGTCACCTGTTGAACTGCAGCTATGGACATTAAAGTTCTTAATGTGGTTTGCTTCGCAACTGGAGAAAATGTAGCATCATAATCTTCATCATACATTTGCGACCAATCTTGCCTTAAACTGGTGAACATTACCTTCTGAGGCATATTTGTTTTTGAAGACCCACTTGCATCCCATAGCTCTATTTAATTGTGGTAGCTCTGTAAGCTCCCATGTCTGGAATTGGTGAAGGGACTCCATCTCTTCATTAGCGGAATTTATCCACTTCTGCTTCTCATGGACAGGCAGTTTTTGCATCTCTTGCCATGACTGTTGCTCTGGTTCAGGTACTGTTCTGACCATATAAGAAAGGCGCCTAGCTGGGATACCTTTGTTTGGTCTTTCTGATCTCCTGACTGGAGGTTGACTTGGTTCTTCTGTTTCTTCCTTGCTGGCTTCAGAGGTTATCCAGACTTCAGTGTTTTCTTTTTCAGTGTCTGGGTTTGGTGATTTATATTTTTGTTCTTGTTTCTTGGCTTGAATGACTGGTGTAACTTCATGGAATTTGAGCGAAACAGAGTTCTCATCAATCACTATGTCTCTGCTGATTGTTACTTTGTTGGTCTCTGGGTGCAGGATTCTGTATCTCTTTCGAGTTTCGCTATAGCCCACCAGGACTCCTTGCTTTGCATGTGATTCCCACTTGGAACGTTTTTCTTTGGGAACATACACAAATGTTTTGCTTCCAAATATCCTGAGGTGCTTCAGATAAGGCTTTTCATAGTTCCATAGCTCATATGGAATTTTATTTGTGGCTTTACATGGCAGTCTGTTTTGTATATAGTAAGCTGTCATGATGGCTTCTCCCCAATATGTTGTAGGTAGATTGGCACCAAGCAACATACTTCTTCCACTTTCACAGAGAGTGCGGTTCTTTCTCTCTGCAATGCCATTCTGTTCTGGGTTGTATGGAATGGTAGTCTGAAACACGATTCCATTCTTTTTCAAAATGGTTTGCACCTTACCACTTGTATATTCAGTCCCATTATCTGCATGCAGGGCTTTTGGCATTCTTCCAAATTTGTTAAACACTACAGCAAGATATTCTTCAAGTTTCTGTGGAACATTATCCTTACTATGAAGCAGGTAGATGACTGTATATCTGGAGTAGTCATCAATAAATGTGAGGAAATATCTCTTCTTGCTTGGAGTTTGGACACTAATTGGACCACAAACATCTGAGTGTATCAAATCCAGTGGCTGTGCAGATCTAGTAGTGCTTACTTTAGGAAAGGATTTTCTGGACATTTTCCCTTTAAGACAGCTAGTGAACTTTATTATTTGACAACATTGCTTGATTTCAACACCATTTGCAAGTTGAGCTATCTTCCTTACTGCTTCTGGGTCTGTGTGCCCAAAATGTCTGCCATACATGGATACTTTTCTTATGCAGATCTTGTCTAGCACTGTACACTCTTTCTTTGCATTTTAGCTGATAAAGTTCATTTGGGATTTTTCCTTTTGTAAGAGTGTGACCCTTCTTTGATATAATGCAGCTGTTGTCTTTAAAAGTAACTACCGTATATACTCGTGTATAAGCCGACTTTTTCAGCCCAAAAATTGGGCTGAAAAGTCTCCCCCTCGGCTTATACACGAGTCATACCGTATTTTTCAGATTATAAAACGCACTGGGGAAGTGGGAGGTGCGTTTTATAATCCGAATGTATGGGTGGGCGCAGCTCTGGGGGGGTGTCGGGGGCTGGAGCGGGCTAGCTGCGGGATGTAGAGAGAGCAGGGAGATCTCCTGCTCCCGCTCATTTAATATGCACTGCCGCTGTCCATCACCTCGGTGCTGAAACAGCACCGAGTTATGGACAGAGGAGCAGGCATACCATCTGCAGTCACCTCTCGCATCCAGGCTATGCCTACCCCCCCTGTCCCCTGTCACTCTTTATGCCCCCCCAGCTGGCACACACACAGCCCCCCTGCATCCAGAATATGCCCCCCGTCGTTCTTCATGCCTCCCCAGCTGTCACACACATAGCCCCCCCCCCCCGCATTAAGTATATGCCTGCCCCCCCCTCATGTATATGCCCGGGAGCCGGCGTTTACATAGCCCCCACATCATTAATATGCCTGCCCCCCCTCACTGTATATGCCCGGGAGCCGGCGTTTACATAGCCCCCACATCATTAATATGCCTGCCCCCCCTCACTGTATATGCCCGGGAGCCGGCGTTTACATAGCCCCCACATCATTAATATGCCTGCCCCCCCTCACTGTATATGCCCGGGAGCCGGCGCGCGCATTTAAAACAACAAACTGTTAACTCACCCTCCAATGCTCGGTCCTTGCTCACAGCTCCTCCGTTGCTCTTCCTGTTTCCCGGCCATCAAATCATGTGACCGGGTATTACTGTGCACCCGGTCACATGATTTGATGGCCGTGAAACAGGAAGAGCAACGGAGGAGCTGTGAGCAAGGACCGAGCATTGGAGGGTGAGTTAACAGTTTGTTGTTTTAAATGTGCGCGCCGGCTCCCGGGCATATACAGTGAGGGGGGGCAGGCATATTAATGATGTGGGGGCTATGTAAACGCCGGCTCCCGGGCATATACAGTGAGGGGGGGCAGGCATATTAATGATGTGGGGGCTATGTAAACGCCGGCTCCCGGGCATATACAGTGAGGGGGGGCAGGCATATTAATGATGTGGGGGCTATGTAAACGCCGGCTCCCGGGCATATACAGTGAGGGGGGGCAGGCATATTAATGATGTGGGGGCTATGTAAACGCCGGCTCCCGGGCATATACAGTGAGGGGGGCAGGCATATTAATGATGTGGGGGCTATGTAAACGCCGGCTCCCGGGCATATACAGTGAGGGGGGGGCAGGCATATTAATGATGTGGGGGCTATGTAAACGCCAGCTCCGGGGCATATCCAGTGAGGGGGGGGGCAGGCATATTATTGATGTGGGGGCTATGTAAACGCCAACTCCGGGGCATATACAGTGAGGGGGGGGGGGCAGGCATATTAATGATGTGGGGGCTATGTAAATGCCAACTCCGGAGCATATACAGGGGGGGGGGCAGACATATTCTTGATGTGGGGGCTATGTGCACGCCAGCATCGGGGCATATACAGTGACGGGGGGGGGGGCTAGGCATATTCTTGATGTGGGGGCTATGTGCACGCCAGCTGAGGAGACATAAAGAATGATGAGGGCGCATATTCTTAATGCGGGGGGGGGGGCTATGTGTGTGACAGCTGGGGAGGCATGAAGAATGACGGTGGGGGGGCATGTTCTGGATGCAGGGGGGCTATGTGTGTGCCAGCTGTGCTGGGAGCTGTATACACTGTGCTCTGGGTTGTATACACTGTGCTCTGGGTTGTATACACTGTGCTCTGGGTTGTATACACTATGCTGAGGGCTGTATACCTGTGCTGAGGGCTGTATACACTGTGCTGGGGGCTGTATACACTGTACTGAGGGCTGTATACCTGTGCTGAGGGCTGTATATCTGTGCTGAGGGCTGTTATACCACACTGCTGGAGGCTGTATACCTGTGCTGAGGGCTGTATACCACACTGCTGGGGGCTGTATACCTGTGCTGAGGGCTGTATACCACATTGCTGGAGGCTGTATACCTGTGCTGAGGGCTGTATACCACACTGCTGGGGGCTGTATACCTGTGCTGAGGGCTGTATACCACACTGTTGGGGGCTGTATACCTGTGCTGAGGTCTGTATACCACACTGCTGGGGGCTGTATACCTGTGCTGGAGTCCACCCTCGGCTTATACGCGAGTCAATAAGTTTTCCCAGTTTTTGGGGGCAAAAGTAGGGGGGTCGGCTTATACACGGGTCGGCTTATACACGAGTATATACGGTACATTCCCTTTTTGTGTAAGCTTCTTTACTGGCAGAAAATTGCTTTTAAGACTGGGAACATAGAGAACATCCTTTACTGGGACCTTTCTGCTTTGACCTGAGGAAACTGGACAGTGGAGGTAGCAGTCTCCTACTCCTAAAGTCATATAGTGACCATTAGCAAAGATGACCTTTTCTGACTTGCTTTCCTCAAGGTCAGTGAAGAAATTCTTGTTATTCGTCATATGGTTGCTAGCCAGGGGTGTATCCAGGTTTTCTGGCGCCCGGGGCAAGGCTTCAGTTTGGCGCCTTCCCCCGTCGGTCTAAGTAGTCATCATGTGACCTAACATTCATATGTGATACGCACACTTACAGTCACATGCCGTCAAGCTGCTGTACTTAATTTTCTCAGTATTCAGTGAAAAATCTAAGTGTAGTACATGCGGTTAGGGTCATCCATAGTTCTCAATATAGTATAATGCACCCCATAATCCTCCATATAGTATAATCCACCCCTATTGTCCTCCATATAGTATAATGCACCCCATAGTCCTCCATATAGTATATTGCACCCCCAAAGACCTCCATAGAGTATAATGAACCCCCAGAGGCCTCCATATATAATGCACTACACAGTCCTCCATATAGTTTAATGCAGCCCCAAAGTCCTCAATAGAGTTCAATGCACCCCCACAGTCCTCCATATAGTATAATGCATCCCAACAGTCCTCCATAGAGTAAAATGCACTCCCATAGTCCTCCATAGAGTACAATGCACTCTCATAGTCCTCCATAGAGTACAATGCACCCTCATAGTCCTCCATAGAGTACAATGCACCCCCATAGTCCTCCATAGAGTACAATGCACCAATATAGTCCTCCATGGAGTACAATGCACCCCCCATAGAGTACAATACACCTTCATAGTCCTCCATAAAATACAATGAACCGCCATAGTCTTCCATAGAGTACATTGCACCCTCATAGTCCTACAGAGTACAATGCACCCTCATAGTCCTCCATAGAGTACAATGCACCCCATAGTCCTCCATATAGTACAATGCACTCCCATAGTCCTCCATATAGTATATTGCACCATTATAGACCTCCACATAGTATATTGCACCCCCATAGTCCTCCATATACATTCCCATAGTCATCTGTATAGTATAATGCACCCCCATATACATTCCTATAGTCATCTGTGTAGTATAATGCACCCCCATATACATTCCTAGTCATCTGTGTAGTATAATGCACCCCCATATACATTCCCATAGTCATCTGTATACTATAATGCACCCCCTATATGCCTTCCTATAATCATCTGTGTGGTATAATGCACCCCCATATACATTCCCATGGTCATCTGTGTAGTATAATGTGGCCCCATCGTCCTTCGTATATTATCATGCTGTTCCCCATAGCCTCCCATCTCTGTACTCACGGATTTACAAGTAAAAAAAAAAAAGGTAAATATTCACCTCGGTCCTCACTGGCTGCTCCGGTCTCCTCTCCCCAGCGTGTCTCCCGGCTGCTACACTGCAGTGCTCAGCACAGCGGCGCACAAGGATGACGTCATCTGTCAGCATGCTGCACTTACAGAGAGGCCGGGAGACAGCGGCGGCCGGGACCGGAAATGTGTATTTAAACTATAGAGAGCGGGAGCTTGAATTCCCACCGGGCACCCCTGCAAATATCGCCCCCTGTTCAGCAGCAGGTGGCACACCACCCTTGGGTGGGGGGGCGTGCAAAATGTGGCCGGCGAGGAGAGACTTCGGATGCTGCAGCAGGAGGCTCGATGGCGCCCCCTGACTGCTGCGCCCGGGGCAGATGCACCGCCAGCCCCCCCCTGGATACGGCCCTGTTGCTAGCACCAGAGTCTATACACCATATATGCTTTGCAGATGAGCCTGTGCTGGTATTAAATGCACCTTCAACACATGCAGATTTTTCCTTTTCAGCTGTTTTCACCTTTTGATCACTGTTCTGCTTTTTAAGCTGACTGATTCTTGCTTTCCAAATTCTGCAGTCTGCTTTAAGGTGACCGGGCCTTTTTCAGACAAAACATTCACAAGTTTCCCTTACATTGCGCTTATTTTTAGGAAAGTCTTGTGTCTTTAATGCTGTTTCTGCTTTGGATTCATTACTGCTGCTTACATTGTGCGTTTTTCGCTGAATTAATCTACAAGCTTGCCTTTGACATATTCTAGTGTGAGCTCTTCATCTGGCCGTGCATCTAATGCAGTGACAAGTGTGTCATAACTTTCTGGAAGACCATTTAATAGTAGTGCAGCAACATGAAAGTCTTTGATTTATTCTCCAATACCCCTGAGACGCTCTACAACCTCTAGGGTGTTTCTTATATAGTCTTGCATATTCTGGCTATCGCTTAGCTTAGACTGGTACAGCTTTCACATGAGATAAAGCTTATTGCTGAGATTTGATCTTTCATGCACTTTCTGTAATTCATCCCACATCTCTTTTGCAGTTGCACACTTGCATATTTGCACAATCTGATCATCATATACACTGAGGGAGATAGTGCTTTGTGCTTTCTGATCCTTCTCTGGTCAATCATCTGGTAATGGATGAGGCACTTGTTCCTGCATATATTTCCACATACCTTCTCTTTTGAGCAGCATTTTTACCTTGAATTTCCAGGATTGATAATTCTGATTGGTGAGACTTTGCAGTGAGAACTTGCAGTCATCCCTGCTTGTGGACATCTTCTCTGATTCTCTGTGCTGCTTTTGCTTTGGGCATCTGTTGCTGTATTACTCTTCTGTATCATTCTGTACTCTGTGTCACTGCTGTGTCACGTTTGGGTTCTGTGTCACTCTAGACACATAACCTGTTGGCAGCGGATCATTCAGGATTCTTTCAAGTGTGTTGACAAAAGAACGGAGCTTTCATTACAATAAACAAGTACAAATATGATAGGCTTTGTGGAATCAGGAATATACATATCTTAAGTGTCTCTGTGCAGCATCAGCAGGCTGCTTCTTCTCTCATGCACAGACACAGGAAACTGGTTATAGTCACATGGTCCTTCCTGTGTGTGAGCCTCTGGGAGTGTTTTTTTTTATCTAACTTTATAGACAATGCACAAATGTAGCAATAGAACCCTTACATATACAGGAATGGAGTTGTTACACTAAATATATTCCAACAATTGCACAGTTGCTATAACCTGCAGTGGTGATGATTCCAGCACCTTGTGCAATGCTAAGTAAATCCTGAAAAAAAGTGCTGTTTGCGGTCCTTGAGGATTTCACTTTGCCAGCACTGTTCTACAGGAATGTGTGTAGTGTCTTGCATTTTCATATCTCAGACAGTCAGGCTGGAGGCCTGTGGCTTGTTCACCAGTCTCTGTAGGGCAGTATGAAAGCATCTGTTTGCAGAAACAGTCCAGCACACAAGGAGTGAAATACAAAAAACTTTACTGCAACAGACTATAAGTCTCAAACACACATATGAATATACATAGTATAAATATATATAAATATAAATATAGATATAATGACAGTCCCACAGAGATCAGCAGACTCTTAAAATGGTGGCAAGTCCACGAAGGGCAGAGTCCATTAGAGCCTTTGAATTTTACCCTACAGGCTGCATGCATGCCCACTTAGCCAGCAGGGGGAATAGCAATGTGGGAAAGAGACATATACCATTAACAAAAAACAGGCCTGGGTCAAGGAAACACTGACAACAAACTCAAAAAAGTCATTCTCTGGACAAAATGTCAAGAAAGGGATGGGTCATCGACCAAATACAAGATGCCTTTTTTAAGTAAAGTCCACTTTATGTTATGTATTGACTGCCTTGCTGTATGGAAGTGCTGCTGCTGTGGATTAAATGAATTTTACAGAAAATCACCGAATAGGTACATAATATATGAGAAAAAGAAAAAACATGGCCGCTTACAAATACCTTTGCATTTTGCAGGACGCCATAAGTTACCCCAGAGGCACCCCACATCTCTCAGCACCGATGCGCCATCTCCTACAACCCTGGCAAACGGGGGCGATTGTAGCATCAGCTCCAGCCGTGCCACAAGGAAGAGACAGGTGGTGTCGCTGGACATGAGGTCACCACAGGGCATCAAGCCACTCCACTAGTGAAGCACAGTGTCAGAAAACAGCCTATTAATGACGCCCAGCTGTTATACAAGGCGGGCCGTTTCTGCAGCAGCTAATGCAACACAAGTGACTGTCGCCCCCTAGAGGACACTGATGTAAACTGCAGATAGAAATGCAATATATCACTACAGATACAGATGCCTCTGGGGTAACTTATGGCGTCCTGCAAAATGCAAAGGTATTTGTAAGCGGCCATGTTTTTTCTTTTTCTCGTGGATTACATGAAGCCTTTTTTTCCCTGCTCTTAGTGTGGAGAGAGGAAGCTAATGAGCAGGAGCTGAGAGTGCAGGTGTGTGTGATGAATATGACTCATGCTTAGGTGAGCTGAGGGGCGTGCCTGGGCTGGTTGCTCCCCACCCCTCGGTCATAAATGAGTCAGCTCACATCCACCTGCGGTCGCTGATTCAGTTTACTTCTGGACTGTGACCTGTTGTGAGCAGATGCTGATCCAGAGCTGCTGCTTTACTCTCCATTGGAAGTTGTTGGGTTCCATGATCCGTGGGTGGAGGTAAGGGCTTATGCCTAGGGCTTCTCAGGAGTTAGGGACTTAGGCTGGTGGCACGGACCTCTTCAGCTTTAGAGGTACCTCCGAGATCAGGGCGAGTCAGGGACCCCAGTATCATGGCCAGAGCAGGCTCCCCTGACTCCCTACGCCCAGCTCCCTCCTAAATCTGGGCACCTCAGCCTCCCAAGCAGGACACTTTACTTGTTGTTAATACTGCCTGCCAGCATTTCCAGCAGTGCCTGGGTCTAAGATCGGGGTTGGTGATGGTACTCTGCTGTTGGATGGTCTAGCAGGATCACCAGGGCTACTCCTGCAGAGGCATTTGCTGCCACCACTTGCGCAAAGCACACTCCATCATTGACATTGCTGTAGAAGACGATGGAGAAACTAAGAAATTACCACCCCCTCTAAGAGAGGCAGGAGGAACTTGTGAAACACTGACATGCCCTGTGAGTTTGGCTGCAGCTGGCTGGCTAACCAAGAGAGGCCTGTCCTCCACTCGATGCAATATTCTCTCCCAGTTGGCCACATCCTGCCTCTTCTTAAATT
The DNA here is from genome assembly GCA_033576535.1 of Allobates femoralis. Lineage (NCBI taxonomy): Eukaryota > Metazoa > Chordata > Amphibia > Anura > Aromobatidae > Allobates > Allobates femoralis. The sequence continues at coordinate 145,901,908 of JARQOC010000004.1, forward strand.
GGGCGGGGTGGCAACCTGACGTACACCAACTGTGAACCACCCCTTGGTGACCCATACCTTTTATGAAGGTGACCTCCTCCTTGACAAGTATAGTGTGCAGTTCTTTGAAAAAATGGTCATGTAGCAGGGTGGACTGGTTGATGTAGCACCGATGCCCAGTACCTTGTTCCACTAGGAAACCAAACTCCTTATCCTGCAAGAATGTCACCACCTTGCCTGGTAATAGAAGTGATTGACCTTAGGCTTATGCAACCACTCCTGGACGATTACATTCGCAAACTGATTCTCCTCAATAAAGTACACAGGATGGCGTGTTTAATGCCATAGCAGATAGTAGTTTGAAGGGGGTAGGTGTCCCCCCATGGCTGTCATGCTCTCGACCGTAGGGGCCGGTCTCTGCTAAGCAAGGAGCTTGGCGCTCACCACCCAGTCCCACTGGTTCTGTTCACCCTGGTCATGGTTCCATGCAACTGTCTGTCTCTATCTCTGCAAGGAACCTGTGTTCTCTTGGCAGGTCACCCGGGAATGTTCTTAGGATGCACGCCGGCATCCTGCACACACTTATAGGAGTAATACACCTGTTCTCCATTAGGTCTCGGCTTGAGTGCTGTTGCTCTGAGCATTAAAGGCACCCTCCCCATATGGGAGGTGCATGGGCAACTTGTTCATTATCTTAAAGTTGCCTGTCCAGGTCTCACCCTGTTGTGCCCTGTGAAAGGAAGACTGTTGCTTTGCATGTTATTAATTCCTCTGTCTCCACAATATCTGCTGCTGGCAGTTACTTGTCCTGGATCCCTCTGGACAGTCTGGATATCACCCTGAGCTGGCCTAGCCTTTCCTCATGGAACACTTCGGATACCTCTACCGGCTGGACCAGCCTATCCGAGACGACATGGAGCTCCCAGGATCCTCTCCACAGACAGAGCTAGCATTCCACTGTCTCTCTGCCTCTACATTCCAATCTGCATGGGTCACCCCTCTGATCCAGGATTTATGGCATTTAGGCCTCCTGATGCAATAATGGGTTTATCTCTGTACAGGGGTTTTCTCTGCCGGTGCTCCGCTATGTGGTGCAGTGTCGCGATCCAGAGGGTCCTCCCCTCTGGCACCTTTCCCCTTTTTTGTTAAACTATCCTTAATAAATATCCTTGATTTTGTGAGTCACTTTCCTGTCTCTTGAGTATCGTGTATACAGCTACCACTGCACCACCAGTGGTCCAGTGAGTCCACTTTACATCATCACACCATGTGGGCATAACAATGGCATTATCCCAGTTAAAGGCTTCTTATAGGAGTGATACACATGCCTGGAAAACTGGGTGTTCTGCCTCTTCTACCTCAGCCTCCTCAGACTCCTACTTGGTCTCAACATCATAAACCTGCTCCTGGTGGTATTTGTGAGCCAGTAGCTGTGGCTGCAGCTGTAATGCGGGCATGCATGCTGCAAGGTTCTCTGCAATGTGACATCTGGTGCTCCTTGATGACATGGGGAATGGGTCACCTCTTGACTGTGGCAGTCAATAACAAATCCAAATGGATGGTGTTTTTTGTGCTCTGCGTAAAACTGTTGAAAAGAGACCAAAAGGGTCATAAGGAAATGGTGCTTTATTCAACGCGTTTCAGAGCGTGTCCTTGCTCCTTCTTAAGGAATGAAATACGTTGAATAAAGCACCATTTCCCTTTGATTCCTTGTGGTCCTTTTCAACATATAGTTTTGCATGGATCGCAAAAAACACCATCCTTTTAGATTTGTTATTGACCGCCACCGTGTTGCCATGGAGTGTGGATCCTGCAGCAGCTTTACCATACGCATATACTGGTTGTGGGTCTCACAACCAGATCAGGTCATTTGCCACCTTTTAGAGATTACAAAAAAAAGATAAGACCCTATTGGGCTTTTGTTTCCTCACTTTCAGCACCTCCTGACTGTAAGCTCAGGTCCTCCTCTGGCATCAGAACCCAGCACTGTATCTGCACCTCACTGCAGAGGAGGCCCAATCTGGGTAGCACCGTGGTGCTCTAGGTCTCATAAGTGTCCATTTTGCCCTCCAGTAGATTCCGCTCTGGTTCTGGTGCTGATGTACCCTCTGCTCCTGGAGTGGAGAGGTAGACGGCCTCCTCCAGGGCAGGTATGTCTTGCGGGGGATCCATCGCCAAACTACTTAATGCCGCCACAAGGTATCAGGTGAATCACAGTGTAGCACAGAGTAGCTGGTTTGTACTGCACTTATAAAATGGCGCTGAGATGCTGAACTCCACGGTGACACCTGTTTGCTTTTCATAGGCGCCTGCCTCTTCCACTGCCAGGACTGAGTCAGACAAATCATTACAATATTTGCACAACCATGTTGCCTAGCTCCCCTCATTGACCCATCCATCAGGTGGGCTTCAGGAATAACATCACTCACACATCAAATTCCTATGCCACAAGTTAATAAGTGGGCTGCACGGGTACTAAATGCAATGATTAAGCTTTACATATTTGTAGGAGACATAATGATGAAAAAAAATAACTTTATTCAGATCACCAATTTACCATATCATCTGGAATGCTGGTAAATAAGGCTGGTGGGCAGTGCACTTCAGCAATACAAGGACAACTTCAATATGAATTAAACATATGATATAAAGCAGTTGTGCACTTGCCAACAATCTGTATAGTAAACGTATGGAATGACATGAAATAGTGATTGAACATTTTCAAGAAGCAATATCCATAGTATGGTGTATCTCAGGTGTGAACATGAACAGACCTATAAGAACATGTGTATGAAGCATATAATGGCCATATGCTATTTTCATATGAATTTCTATCAAATAAGTGTAGAACAGATGGTTTCGCATGTTGCTGACCCTCTGCAATAATAAAGGTTTGCTCTCCCTAAAGAAAAATAATAATAATTAAAAAGTGTTATTATTATTTATTTATATAGCACCATTAATTCCATGGTGCTGTACATGAGAAAGGGTTACATACAAAATTATATATAGTTTACAGTAAACAAATTAACAAAGATAGACTGGTACAAAGGGGAGAGGACCCTGCCCTTGCGGAATTACATTCTACAGGATAATAGGGAAGACACAGAAGTTCGGGGGTGCTGCAGCTCTGGTGGTGTTGGTAAGGCGGCAGCTCTAGGGGTGGTGGTGAGGCGGCACAAAGGTAATTTCAGGCTGTACGTTTTCCCGAAGAGATGGGTTTTCAGATTCTGTCTGAAGGATCTGAGTGTGGTGGATAATCGTACGTGTTGGGTGAAAATAATTTTTAAAAAAAAATTCCCTAAAAAATATTAAGCTCTTTTAAACAAAATGTTTTAACGACATTGTAAACTTTCTGGACTTCACAGCTGCTACCACATCTGGCACTGTTTCCAAAATTCACACCCCGGAGGTGTCAAAACACCTGCAAACTTCAGGAAGCTTAAAAAATTCATTTAAAGCTCAAAAAAAATCTACAGCTTGATGCCAATGGGTCTTCCGGTAAGAGCTTTGGCCCCAAACAAACATGGGCAGTTTTAGGGCCATTTTAAATTTCAAACTCTTTTCCTGAACCTAGCCGAGTTCGTATTTTTTCCGGGAATTTGTTTGGATTTCCGATCCAGAGCTGATTCTGTAATGTCCGTGCCAAAGTTAAATTTGGTGAACATTGTTCAGGAAAGGTTTGCTCATCTCTAGTCACTACATGCTACACAAAATTATACTTTAGTGTCATAGATGTAAAATACATATAATATGTATAATACATAATGATATATACCTGTTATTTAATTTTAACACTTTTGTTGCAAGGAGTGGTAAGTGGACTCATTAGTCCATTGTGTTCATGAGTCTAGGACTACTCTTAAGGGTACTTCACACACAAAAACTTTCCAGCGATCCCACCAGCGATCCGACATGGCCGGGATCGCTGGAAAGTCTCTCTGGAGTTGCTGGTGAGCTGTAAAACAGGCAGACTGACCAGCGACTCTCCAGCAACTCAGCCGCCGTGAGATCGCTGGTAACTATAAACACAGGGTAACTAGGCAACGTGAGCAGCCTAGATACCCGATGTTTATCATAGATACCAGCATCCTCCCACTTAGAACAGCCTGTAAGCAGGAGGATGCTGGTAACCATGATAAACTCCGGGCGTGCTGCCTAGTTACCCGGTGTTTATCATAGTTACCAGCCTGTGAGGTCACTGGTTCGCTCGTCTCCCGCGGTCACACACGCGGATGCGTGCTGACCAGCGGGAGACCAAGGACCAATAAATGGTCCTGAGCGACGTGCAGCCACCAGCGACCTCACAGCAGGGCCCAGGTTGGAGAGGTCGCTGTGACGTCACAATACCTGTGACGTTGCAGCAACATCACTAGCTATGTTGCAGTTTTTGAAGGTACCTTTATTTACCCCTGCCATATCTGATGGCTGTCTATTCACTGCAGGGAGTCATCAGTCCATTATTTATCTGTGTGCTCCATCATGGTGTTAAGTTATAAAAAACTCGTAGACAATAACTAATAGAGCAGCATTATCACAGTTATTCCATAGTTTTGGATATACCACTAAAACCATTACAAGTTCAGCTTGTATATATATAGATTATGATATAACTAAGATAACACACAGAAACACCAACAAGGCATATATCTTATTTCTCATAGGACCAAGGCTCTAATTTCTTGGACGAAGAAAAATGGCACTATAAGCTCTACATGGATGTGACAGGTGCATGCAAAAACCCTGAGCATTGATAATACACTACAGATAAGTACACTATTCATTTCTGTATATATTCTGCATATATTCACTAGGAGGTGATACAGGAGTTAGTAACAGCTCTGGTAACAAGGAAAACCCTAGATCTCAAGGGAAACAGAATATTCACAAAATGTATGCAGGTATCTATATACCAATTTCATGTAATACTTTGGATATAAATGTATCCTATAATTCACAATTCTAACGGATATAAAAACAAACACCAGCAGCTAAAAGAAAGAAGTAGAAATTTACAGTTCCAAGAAACCCTCTAGTGAGAAGAATACGTAGAGGTGAGAAGCCACAGAATTTTAGATTTATGTTCAATCACACAAAATTGTCGTAGAGATTTATATACCATATATATTTTTTAGATACCAGATACGGATATAAAGAACAACAACTAACTAAAGACTGGGATCCAATACAGAAGATTGTATATGGAACACATCTAGAAAGAGAATCTGCTCTATATAGGAAAATGAATGCCTACACATTTTAATGTGTCTACTTTTTAATTTTTTAATATTTTAATCTTGTATATTTTAAATAAACATCCGGTGAACGGTTAACCAGCACAGTCTATACTCATTTTAGAGATATAGTGGAGGGAATATATTAAGCTATTGATAAAGGGTTTGTGTGCGCTGGGCCTCTACAACTGTAGATTTTAAGTTAAAACTTACATTTATTATTTATTGTGAAAATAACTAAAGAAGTAAAGAAACTTTAAATACACTATTGGGCGTTGAGCAAAACTGAGAGTAAATTAAATTATTCCATTCTCTGCTTAGGTGTGGTAGTAAATGCCATTTATGTAGTGTCATACTGTGCAGGGGCACATCTGCAAAATGCATCCTCAGTTAATAGAGTACTTGGCTTAAACCTAATTATTTTTAAATATTGGACCGTGCACACAGTAAATAAAAAAAAAACCAGTCTCCCCCTCCCACCCCCCCGACATGTCTGTTTTACTAAAAGGTAACATACAAAAACGACTTCTGAGAAATTTTCCATGGAATCTTGCATTGTAGCATCACTCTGATTGGATCGCTTTTTTGTAACCTTGATCCACAGTCAAGGTGATTGCTCTCTTCCATGAGCTGCATGAATTTCCTTACCTTTCAGGATTCTTGGCTTGAATCATGACTTTCATTTCTGGGACATTATTACCTGTGCGCCACAGACTATACAGATCTGGCAAATCTAATGCTATACAGAGCTCCTGAAAGCTAAGGAAATTGATAAAGCTTCTATCCACGGCCATAGGGCACTCACCTGGACCATAGACTAGGGTTGCATGAAGTAATCTGCTAATCTCTAATGAGTGCCTATATTTATTTATTAATTTGGTTGGCCACTACAATGCCTTCTCTATCACCATATTCCCACATACAGTTAGGTCCAGTGGCTAAATCTTCATGATTTGTTCTCTGCATGCCGCTATTTATTATTTTAAAATGAAACAACTGAGATGCAGTTGAAGTGTAAACTTTCAGGTTTCATTAAAGGGGTTGAACAAAAATATCCTGTGAAACATTTAAGAATTACAACAATTTTTCTTCCATGCCTCGTCATTTCAGAGACTTTAAAGTAATTGGGCAAAATAACTTTACCATAATTAGAATGTTAATTAAAGAATACTTTGTATAGAATCTTTTGAAAGCAATGACTGCCTAAAGTCTGGAAGCCATGAACATTACCAAATGCTGGGTTTTCTCCTTTGTGATGCTTTGACAGGCCTTTACTTTAGTTGTTGCTAGTCTTTCTTCCTTATGTTTTGTCTTATACATGAGCTATGCGTGCTCAATGTGGTTGAGATCTGGTTATTGACTTGGCAATTGCAGAGTATTCCTCTTTACCTAAGAAAGATCCTTGGTATCTATTGGGTCATTGTCCATCTGTACTGTGAAGTGCCGTCCAATCAGCCAGCCTTGTTGCATGTGGTTGAATCCAAGCAGGAAGTATCACTCTGTACACTTCAGAATTCATCCGGCTGCTTAAGTCTTCAGTCACTCCTTCAATAAACACTAATGACTCAGTATCATTGGAAGCAATGCACACCTGGCCATTACACTGCCTCCACCATGTTTTACAGAGGATGTGGACTTCTTTGGTTTAAGACCATTTCAGGCCTTCTCCATTCTTCTTTCCATCTTTCTGGCACAGATTGACCTTATTTTTATCTGAATGCTTTTCCAGACCTGGGCTGGGACATGTAGATTTTTTGTCAAAGTCTAATCTGGTTTCTTTACTTTTGAGGATGAATAATAGTTTGCATCTTGCAATGAACACCCTGTATTTGCTCTCATGAACTCCTTTCTTTATGGTAGACTTAGAAACGTAAACACCTACTTCCTGGAGAGTGTTCTTCACTTGGGTGGATGTTATGAAAGTGTTTTTCTTCACAATGGAAAGGTTTCTGCAATCATACACAGCATTTGTCATGTATGGATGTCCAGGCCTTTTTGAGTTCCCAAGCTCACCAGTGCACTCTTTTTATGCAGCATGTATCAAACTATTGAATTAGCCACTCCTATGATGTTTGCTCTGTCTCTGATGTATTTCTTTTTTTATCAGACTAATGGTGGTCTTCTGATTCTCTTCTATTGAGAGTTATTTTGACTACATGTTGTGGGTTCATATTGATATTCTGAAACCCTTTCTCCAAATAAGATGTGTATACCCTCAAATTAAAGAGAGTCTGCACTTTAAGACCTTACTGATTACGAAAACATATTCACAATACAGTTTTAAGGAGCTAAAATGCCAAAACTTGTTTCACTATCCAAATATTTCAGGACCTAACCTATGTTGCATAAGCCCTGCAGGCGCTCAGTTGTTGCTAATGGCTCAATTCACTCTCACTTCCTCACACTTCTTCCACATGTTGGTTTTGTCCAAAAGAAGAGAGAGAGAGGTGGCCCATTAGCTGCAGGGCTCATGTAACATAAGGTCATGCAAGCCCAAGTAGACCCTGGGCTTTTATCGCTGCAACGTCTTTAGTTATTAAGTGTAGTCATTCTCCTCTTAGTGCTTATATGGATCATGCTGTGTGCACTGCATAATTACTGCTGCATTGCTTGTCTCCTTTACTATGACATCACCAGAAACTATTATAGAATGTTTGTCCCCATCGCAATTGAGCTTTGCTGCAATGTCTGCTCTTGTAACCCATACAACTATCAGATTACAGGTGTAAGATCTATGCCAGTATCTGCTTAGACCACTAGGAAGCGCCACACTGCGGTTGTAGGTGATTCCTAGTAGCATTAATGCTATTTTATTCCTGGGACTTGTGGTTTTACCAATGTCTCATAGCTATGGGTTTAATTTGTTGGTTTGGTTTCTAATAGCTGTCAGCACTGGGAGGCGCTGCTTTATTTGAAACCCAAAGAGCAAGTTCCTTCTGCCAGTCAATAGTATTGCTGTCCTACTGAATACTGCTCAGCTCTGATCCTGATGATTGTTGTGATTACCCACTTACTTTACTATTTTGTCCCTGAGGTGACCTGATTCTTACTCGGCTGCCTGACTATCCTTCTTGCATGTTTGCACCCCCAAACAGCAGCTGTGTAATGTACTGAATGATATGCTCAGGAATCTATTAGTAATGGGAGTTCAGAACACTGGAATCAAGTTTAAAGGTGAACAAGTCTGTAATTAACACACATGGCAGATATAACGTGGAGTGCATCAAATAAGTAAGTTCATCAAACATGTGACAACTAAAAAGTCTCTTGAAATAGTTCTAGCAAGATAATATAAATAAGGAAGTCTCTAGGAATCATTCTCACAGGGCAAAACTGATAAAGAAAACAGTCTAAGAATAATATACACCCTGAGGCCTGGGAATGGGAGTCTGCAGAAAAAACTATTCCAAAACCTATTAGCGCAGTGCAGCTTCAAGAGAGTCCTGAATGTCCAGAGTGTTGCACAATAAACCATAGTTCAGTAAGTGCTTGCATGACACATGAGGCTTATTGAACACAGGGGTTGGTGAAACAGATGCAGAGTCAGGGAACTAAGCACAGGCAGCTGGAAGCAGGAGAGTTGTTAAAGGTAGGTGCGATTCCTGGTGTCCAATACTAGTTGCTGGAAAAGCAAATCAGCAGGAAGTGGAGCAGGCTGGTAAAGCAACAGGGAGACAAGAATTCAAACTGAATACTCTAACATGGCTAGACAGTAGGCCGAAGTTTATAAACGCAAAGAAAGGTATCACATGGATAGGAGTGAAGCAGCTGACACCATCTTGAAAAGGGGCAAGATGCACAAAATGTCAATAGAAGATCGAAAGTCATAACAAGCTAACTCTGAGCAAGGGATGCCTGTGCAAGTCTACATCCTTTTACAGAAAGAAGATGGGAATGCAGGTGTGTCACGGTCCGCGCTGCTCCAGGCTTAAAAACTCACCAATGAGTCAAACTTTCCTTAAAGGGAACCTGTCACCTGGATCTAAGCCCCTACACTATCACTACCTGTCCCTGCACCTTCCTAGCTGCTCCCTATCTATCCCTCTCTGAGCTAAATCCGCCCTATAAAACTGCAGAAAAATAACTTACAACTTACAGAAGTCCCTGAGGCTGGGGACTGAGAAGGCGGCGCCAGGCTCCATTCAGCCCCTCCTCCATGCAGCAGCACACGCCCCACTGGGCGGCGTTATTCTTTCTTCATCGCCGCCTCCTCCATTTGGAATCTCCCGCCCGCTTTACACCTATCATGTTGTGGTGATGCGACCTCGATGTGTCCCCTGACTGAGACACAGCATATGGGAGATTGTATCTTCTGCTTGGTAGCAGCACACATAGGGTGAGCTGCTACTGGAGCTAAGTGCTGATTGAAATCACTGACCCCCAGGTGTGCGGGTGAATAGGAGATGATATGAGCTGCCCTGGGCTGTGGGGAGGGGGTGGAGGGTGTCAGGACAGCAGCAGGAGCTGCTGGGATTGTATGAGGTTCTACTCGGCTGTGCCCCGGTGTAACAGGCCAGACTAAACCCCCCGACCAGAATATACTCGGGGTTAAAGTGGCCTAGGCCAGATTATACCCCTCCGTATACCACAGCAGCTTTAGATCAGGGCTCCAAGCAACACATGGGGGCCCGAGGCAGCACAAAGTGGCCCCAGGCAGCAGAAAGTGGCCCTACGCAACATACAGGGGCCCCAGGCAGTGCTAGGGCCCCAGGCAGTGCTTGGGGCCCCAGGCAGTGCACGGGGCCCCAGGCAGTGCACAGGGCCCCAGGCAGCACAAAGTGGCCTCAAGCAGCACAAAGAGGCCCCAAGCAACATACAGGGGCCCCAGGCAGTACTAGGGGCCACAAGCTACACACAGGATCCCAGGCTACACACAGGGGCCCCATGCAGCATACAAGGACCCCAGGGAGTGCACGGGGCCCCAGGGAGTGCACGGGGCCCCAGGCAGTGCACGGGGCCCCAGGCAGTGCACGGGGCCCCAGGCAGCACAAAGTGGCCCCAGGCAGCATACAGGGGCCCCAGGCAGTACTAGGGGCCCCAGGCTACACACAGGGTCCCAGGCTACATACAGGGGCCCCATGCAGCATACAAGGGCCCCAGGCAGTACAAAGGGGTCCCAGGCAGCGCATGGGGGCCAGAGGCAGCACACAGGGGCCCCGGGTGGCCCACTGCCTGGGGCCCCTGTATATTGCCTGTGGTCACTTTGTGCTGGCTGGGGCCCCTGTGTGCTGGCTGGGGCCCCTGTGTGCTGGCTGGGGCCCCTGTGTGCTGCCTGGGGCCCTTGTATGCTGCATGGAGCCCTTGTGTGTAGCCTGGGGCCCCTGGTACTGCCTGGGGCCCCTGTATGTTGCCTGGGGCCACTTTGTGCTGCCTGGGGCCACTTTGTGCTGCCTGGGGCCCCGTGCACTGCCTGGGGCCCCGTGCACTGCCGTGGGGCCCCGTGCACTGCCTGGGGCCCCGTGCACTGCCTGGGGTTCTTGTATGCTGCATGGGGCCCCTGTGTGTAGCCTGGGATCCTGTGTGTAGCTTGTGGCCCCTAGTACTGCCTGGGGCCCCTGTATGTTGCCTGGGGCCTCTTTGTGCTGCTTGGGGCCACTTTGTGCTGCCTGGGGCCCTGTGCACTGCCTGGGGCCCCTAGCACTGCCTGGGGCCCTAGCACTGCCTGGGGCCCCTGTATGTTGCGTAGGGCCACTTTCTGCTGCCTGGGGCCACTTTGTGCTGCCTCGGGCCCCCATGTGTTGCTTGGAGCCCTGATCTAAAGCTGCTGTGGTATACAGAGGGGTATAATCTGGCCTAGGCCACTTTAACCCCGAGTATATTCTGGTCGGGGGGTTTAGTCTGGCCTGTTACACCGGGGCACAGCCGAGTAGAACCTCATACAATCCCAGCAGCTCCTGCTGCTGTCCTGACACACTCCACCCCCTCCCCACAGCCCAGGGCAGCTCATATCATCTCCTATTCACCCGCACACCTGGGGGTCAGTGCTTTCAATCAGCACTTAGCTCCAGTAGCAGCTCACCCTGTGTGTGCTGCTACCAAGCAGAAGATACAATCTCCCATATGCTGTGTCTCAGTCAGGGGACACATCGAGGTCGCATCACCACAACATGATAGGTGTAAAGCAGGTGGGAGATTCCAAATGGAGGAGGCGGCGATGAAGAAAGAATAATGCCGCCCAGTGGGGCGTGTGCTGCTGCATGGAGGAGGGGCTGAATGGAGCCTGGCGCCGCCTTCTCAGTCCCCAGCCTCAGGGACTTCTGTAAGTTATAAGTTATTTTTCTGCAGTTTTATAGGGCGGATTTAGCTCAGAGAGGGATAGATAGGGAGCAGCTAGGAAGGTGCAGGGACAGGTAGTGATAGAGTAGGGGCTTAGATCCAGGTGACAGGTTCCCTTTAAGCAGATTTCCAAGCTTTATTCTCTTTCCTCCTACGCGTTTCGGCGCCTATCCTGGCACCTTCATCAGGAATATCCCTGTTTTTAAGCCTGGAGTTTTTAAGCCTGGAGCAGCGCGGACCGTGACACACCTGCATTCCCATCTTCTTTCTGGATTTCACCACTGGTTAGTGGTCCGTGGAGGTCTTGCAGCAGCTCTTGATTGTTTCACGCTTTCAAACCAGGTGTGGGGATCACAACCACACCTGGTGAGTGGCTTCATAACACCATCCTGATTCACAGTGTCACTAGTGATAGGGCACTATTGCACCTCTTGTCCCCCACCCCTTTTATATTTTCTACATCCTTTTACAGAAGTTAAAGAATGAAAGCCAGGGCAACCTTTGGGCTCTGCAAAATGGAGCAGCTTGTGCCAAGCCAGTTTGTGAAAGCCATTTTTGAGCTGCCAGGTGGCTATGAACAGGGCACATGTGACAAGAGGGCAGCAGGATGAATACACTTTTTTTTATAATTATTTTGTTGATAAACAAACCCATACAAGCACCATGGCCCTTAAGCTATATACCATGCTTTAAAAATGTATTCATACCGCATTAACTTTTCTACTTTTTTGTATGTTACGACCACAAGCTAAAATATCTTTAATTGAGATTGTATGTGATATACCATCACTAGTTAGGAAATATTTGTGATATATAAAAGAAACAATACTGTACATAGTTTTCTAAAAATTTAAAAAATATAAATGTGAAAATTGTGATGCGTATTTGTATTCAGCCCTCTGTAGTCTGACACCTATAAATAAAATCTTGAATGACCAATTACCTCCATAAGTCACTTAATTATTAAATTGAGTCCACTTCTGTGCAATTTGTTCTCTGTATAATTACAGCTGTTCTTTAATGGCTTGCTTGAGAACATTAGGATCAAACAGCTTCATGAAAACCGAGGAACACTTCAGAGACGTCAGGGATAAAGTTGTGGAGAAAAGTAAAGCAGGGTTAGGTGGTAAAAAAATGTACTTAAGAAAGGTTCCGGGCACCAACGCTGAGGGACCAAGGATTAACCCATGCAGTGGTGGCAGTGACTGTGCCGAGGTTAGGGCCGGGGACCCACGGTGCTCCCTCTCATAGTAGACAAGGCAGACATCCATTAGACAAAGAAGAAGTACAGGGTCACTAACTGGGTATGTTGAGATAGTTTATTCTACAGGTCCACGTGGACCCGTGGAAGCACCAGACAGGTGCGAAATGGCGCTGTTGTCCTGCCTCCATCACCACCTCCCCGCCCATCTGCACCTCAATGCCAGTAACATGTAAGCTGTTTAACTCACAAGTGGAATAAAGGATCTCAAAAAAACCCGGTGAGTGCCCCTCTACTTCCTCTTTGACTCATAGTGAAAAAAATTGCTCACGTTCTGAACATCTCACAGAGCTCTATTCAATCCATCATCTGACCATGGAAGAAAGACGGCACAGTTCCAAACTTACCAAGACATGGGTGTCTACCTAAAGCTGACATCCCAAGCAAGGAAAGCAATAATTAGAGAAGCAGCTAATGGTCACTCTGGAGGAGCTGCAGAGAAACAAAGCTTGGTGAGATATATTTACCAGAATGTGTGACATATATATGTCTGTATTAATACATATATAATAGGCGGCCGTCACACGGTTCAATATCGCTAGCGATATTGTTAGCGATCACGTGCACGCTAACAATATCGCTCACATCGCTGGTGAGCTGTCACACAGGCAGACTCACCAGCGATGTGGACCAGCGAGATCGCTGGTAACTATGGTACACATCGGGTTACTAGGCGCCGCGTGGCGCTTAATAACCCGACGTTTACCATAGAAACCATCTCCCAGCATACGCTCTGCCGCTGGGAGATGGATCATCGTGGTGTCACACACCATGATGATGCAGATTGATCAAGCGATTATCACTTGATTTGCGCTCCGGCTCACCAATCTGCGATGTAACAATCAAGCGATTTTAAATTGTAAAATCGCTTGATTGCACGCAGCGATGCACAAACGATATCGCTTAAGCGATCAAAAAGCAGATCGCTTAAGCGATATCATGCATTAAATTGAAGCGTGTGACGGCCGCCATACAGACATATATATGTCACACATTTTGGTAAATATATCTCACCAAGCTTTGTTTCTCTGCAGCTCCTCCACAGTGACCATTAGCTGCTTCTCTAATTATTGCTTTCCTTGCTTGGGATGTCAGCTTTAGGTGGACACCCATGTCTTGGTAAGTTCGGAACTGTGCCGTCTTTCTTCCATGGTTAGATGATGGATTGAATAGTGCTCTGTGAGATGTTCAGAACGTGAGCAGTACAGACCAAACGTTTGGTCAAATATTCTCATTCAAAATGTTTTCTGTAATTTCATGACTATGAAAATTGTAGATTAACACTGAAGACATCAGAACTATAAATTAATACATGTGGAATCATATGAAGTGTGAAAACCATTTCGGTGACTACCTCTTGAAGCTCATCAAGGTAATGCCTAGAGTGTGCAAAGCAGTAATCAAAGCAAAAGGTGGCTACTTTGAAGAACCTAGAATATAAGACATATTTTCAGTTGATTTACACTTTTTTGTTAAGTATATAATTCTACATGTGTTAATTCATAGTTTTGAAGCCTTCAGTGTGAATCTACAATTTTCTTAGTCATGAAAATAAAGAAAACTCTTTGAATGAGAAGGTGTGTCCAAACTTTTGGTCTATACTGTATATATATAGAAAATAAAGTTGGAGCATTCAAGTCCTTCCTGTGCAAAAGGGCTTCCTTTATTGCAGAATGGGCGCAACGCGATGTTTCGGGTACAGGTACCCTTCTTCTAGCCGTATATATGTGTGTGTGTATGTAACAGGTGTAGGCATAGTGCTCAGAAAGCCCTACTAAATTCAGGAAACAGACAAGAAGGAGACCCCAATAAGAGATTCCACATTTTGAAAAATTAGGGCCAGATACCATGAAAGTGGGATCAATTGACCCAGAATAAAAATTGCATAATGGCGAGATCAATGCAGCACACTGAAAAGTATATTATTGCCTATTCAGCTGCTTCTGCAACTGGGTAGAAAAGTCCTTGGAGATGCATAACTTGTTCATCTTGATGACAGCTAGGTCATCTACACTTTCAGGGACAGCCAGATGTGCTTAGCGCTGAAGACCCATTTTGAGAAAACGTTGGCTGCAGGGCAGGACAAAACCCTGTGACTTGCGAGCTCAGGCCACTCCTCCATTTTTGAAGTCCAAAATGCAAAAGGGTCCAAATTTTCCCCTGATGACATGGATATTTAGCTTTAGATATTCCTTCACGATCCTCTCCAGTTGTTTACTATGTGTCCGACTTGTATTCAGTTCTGCTGGTTGACAGGTTGGTTTAAAAAAATGTTCAAATGATTACAATAAATTGCTTCTGACGGTTAAATTACTGCTGCTAATGTTTCTGCATTGAAAACTCGACTTCCCCTGGGGTTGGAAGGGTAGATCTGGATTAAGTACTGTGTTCCCCACTGCTGTCTTGAGGAAAATCAGTCCTAAGACTATCTACAAGTGGTTTCGATACTCCAACATGCACGTGTCCCTGTCCAGGGCTGAAAGAATCTGGCTAAATTTACTCTTGTACCACAAATCTAACAATGTGGCAACCCAGTAGTCATTGCTAATTCAAATCCTATGCATGTACAGTGCCAACAAAAAGTATTCATACCAGGTGAACTGTTCCACATTATTTCAAGTTGCACCCATGAACTCGCTCACCACAGCCCACCCCTACCTATCACACATCCAGAAATCTACAGGCCATTAACCCTCTTGCACTCACAGACTATCTCATCTCATCACTGTCCCCAATCTCCTCATTCTCCTGTCCAGATCTGGAAGTAAATCACTACAATGACACTCTCAGAAGCATCCTGGACCATGTAGCACCCCTCACCCTCAGAACCTCCAAACATAGAACAAAACAGCCTTTGCTCACATCACAAACTCGATTCCTCCAGCGATGCCTAGGAGTGCTGAACGCCCATGGAGGAAAACTCGCACACCAGAAAACTTTATCCATTATAAATTCATGTTCAAATGCTACAACTCTGCCCTTCACCTTGCCAAAAAAACCTACTTCACCACCCTGATCTCCTCACTATCCAACAATTCAAAAAAACTCTTTGACACCTTTCACTCTCTCCTCAGTCATAAAGTGCAGGCCCCTATGACTGACCTTTGTACTGGTGATCTGGCCTCTTGCTTTATGGAGAAAATAGACAACATCCACCAGGAAATCAGCTCCCAGCCTTCAAGAGCTGTTACCCCCATTCTTTCCCACATCTCCTCTGACTCACTCTCCACATTTGACTCAGTTACAGAAGCAAAAGTTGCAAGGCTCCTCTCTTTCTCTCATCCCACTACATGCACCACTGACTCCATTCCCTCACACCTACTCCAGTCTCTCTCTCCGGCCGTCACTTCTCACCTAACCAAAATCTTCAACCTCTCCCTCTCTTCTGGCATCTTCCCCTCAAACACTCTATCATTACTCCATTATTAAAGAAAAATTCTATTGACCCATCCTGCACAAATAACTACAGACCAGTCTTTAATCTCCCCTTCATCTCTAAACTCTTGGAGCGCCTGGTCTACACCAGCCTCACCCGTTACCTCTCCACTCACTCTCTTCTAGATCCATTACAGTCTGTATTCCACTCCCTTCACTCTACAGAAACTGCCCTCATAAAAGTGACCAATGACCTTCTGACAGCAAAACGTAATGGTGACCACTCTCTGCTTATTCTTCTTGACCTCTCTGCAGCTTTTGACACTGTTGACCACCATCTCCTACTCTCTAAGCTGCACTCCATTGGCATCAAGGACACGCCTCTCTCCTGGTTCTCTTCCTATCTCTCTGATCACTCTTTCATTGTATCATTCGCTGGCTCCACTTCCTCCCCTCTTCCTCTCACTATTGGGGTCCCTCAGGGTTCAGTCATCGGACCAATTTTCTTGTTTTTGGGTTAATGAGGTGGGGACAGAAAATCAATCATGAAGAAAAAGAAGCTATGTGGATATTTAAGATAGGAGCCAGATATGACAAAGGAATGAACTTAAAATCTGATCTCTCTTATATATTAATGTAAAATACTGATTTTCTTGTCTTACATTTGTGCTTACTCTACCTTGCAGTACAGAAGCAGATTTCTTTTTCCTCCGTAAATAGTTATCTAAATTTAGCCATTTACTAAATAGACTAATGACATCTGTTAAATTTAATTGCATTTTTTCAGGTAACTTTATGTTAATAGTATGCTAATTAGGTTTGCTTCCTTCCTTCTACTTCACTTCCTTTTCTTTAATATTTAATGGCATTTCAGTCTAAGATTATAATGCTATTAGTAAGGATGTTTTATTCCGAAACGCGTAACCTAAATCACCAGATCCCTTGGTTATGGAGATATTTTAAAGCCTTTTCTATTTTTTAACCTGATGGAATAAAAACTGTTGACGAGTTGCTGGATTCCTCCAACCTTATGTGCTTAAAAGCACTGTATTTAGCTAGGGAAGGGACATTAGAACATCTGTCTATGCGTCAGTTCAATGATAAAGTGGATATAGTAAAAAAAATAAATAAATCACCTTGCTGACACATAATCTTTCACAGTTATGGGTTATAAGAGTAAGCACTACAGCCCAACTTAATTTCAATAGCACTAGGGTCAAGTGTGTTGAAGGAGTTTCTTCTGATGCCACAGTGAAGGAGACATGTGAGGTTTCAGTGCTTATCCAAGATACACAGCACAATCCGCCTGATCACTGAGAGGAAGATACTTGTGCTTGATACCTTCCTAGGGGAGCAAGCACAACCCTAAAGTACCACCCTCCGCTGATAGAGTTTATACTCCCAGTGCATGTTAAAGGGAGTATAGCTCCACTATCAATACAGAAGAGGTAGCAGGAAGACTATGTAGGAGTTAGTGGTTTTAGTCACTTCAGAGTCGGGATTCTACAAATCGCATGATAAAGAGTTTACCAAAGTTCAATAACTTTCAGTGCCTGAAAGAATTAGCAAAAAAAGCAAAGTTTAGTTACTACTTAAACTTGGTTACTCTCTTTTAAGGATTCACTTTTGATCACTATTTTTCCATTTCATAAATAATCCGATTAAGTCATAGACCTGATCTTAGTTATGAATCAAGTGTCAACACTTGTGGATATGCTATCTCTGTAATGAAAACAAATACTTGTGTGGATTCATCTTACCTATAAAACCGGTTTAAAATGTCCATAAATAGTAGCAAAAATCACAAAAGATAGGCTAGGAGATATAAATGAAAAATAAAAAAAAAAGAACATGTTCCTTAATACAGGGAGAAGAAAAATAGATATCTGTACTCTTTCAGATCCATTTACTGTCAGATGTCTTTTTCTGTAGCTGATGCTTGAGTAGGTTGTTAAGCGGCCCTAGAAGCTGGAGCAGCTGGCACTTTGGACTACTCCATCATAAATTTGGAATGTAAGTGCAACAAATAAAAGCATGAAGAGAGCGAGAATTACTGATATATAGTAAGACGAAGTAGAGTATGCAGCAGAAAACATTAGAGAGAACTTCTCCATCAAATGGATCTTGGGATTGATTATGTACACACTTCAGGTGATACCTTGACAACAATACTTGCAGGATTTGACCTGCATAACCCCCACATCATGAAGATGGAGGGAGATGTTACCCTCCTGATTAAAAAAAACAACTATTTTCTTTGCAGAAGTTAAGCCAAGAGGGAAAAGCCATATTAGGACATCAGCTTAATGTGTCTAGTTCCTTAATTTCAAGTTGAACGTCAGAAGACGTTCAGCACTGTGTCTCAGTGGTTCGCACTGTTGCTTTACAGTACTGGGGTCTTGTGTTCAAATCCACCAATAACAACATGTACATGGAGTTTATGATCTGTTTGCTTTAGTTTTCTCCAAAGACATACAGCTAGGGATTTTGGGGGTCTGAGCTCTAGTAGGGACAGTGATTTCAATTTCTGTACAGCTCTATACAATATGATGGCCCTATATAAGCAAGCAAAATAAATAAATAATAAACAAACACCATATGCACGTACATCATCTAAATATGTCAACATTACCCAAGGGAACATTTTTACATTGCAGCAGTTTTCTGGAATCAATGAGATCCAAACAGTTCCACTGCAATCATAATTATTATCTGTTATTATTAGCTGCTAAAAGTATTGGAATACAGATACTTTTGTGGGACAATGTGGTGAAAGGTACTAGATACTCATGAAAATGATAGAGAAAGGGAAAAAGCCTATGTGAGTAGGGATAGTGTTATATGGTAGGTTTTTCAGTAATTTTCTAGTACACTTCGTGGATGGTCATGGGATTTCAAAGCTGGATCATCTTTTGTAAGTAGCAACCAAATTATCAGAATTTTTTGATTTTTTTGATGACCGGGGGGGAAAGAGGGTGCTATCAGGGCACCGCAGCTCACTTACTCACTTACCATATCCGCCGCCGTCTGCTGCTGCATCGCCGCGCCGGCCACAAAGCGCCGCCGGCCGGCCCATTTCTGTGGGGGGGCGGCCCTATAAGTGGGCTATACCACCAGCCCAGGGGGCGCTTGCCCCCCTGCCACCTGGGCCAGTCCGCCCCTGCGCAGAGGTCTGGAGGCCTCGACGACCCCCCTCCATTGTCTTGTTGTTTGTCTTTTTCTCTGAGTTCTCTTCTTCTTCTCCTTCTTCCCCCCCCCCCCCCCCTCGTTCTTTCCCGGTCCCTCATCCTTCCCTCACAGCCAAAACACTCTGTAATTATGGTTTGTCTGCACCCAGAGTTTCAGGGGAATATTGTAACTCATGAAAGTGATCTTGTTTAATTTAAGGGGTTTGAATTCCCCTATCAAACGTTCTCTCTTCTGGAGAGATGTTCTTAAAGCGCAGGCAGACATCGTCTGCGTACAGGAGACTCATCTTCTCGGGGAGGACAACCAGAGACTTTTTCATCGACTTTATCCTCACGCTTTCTATGCCAACTCGCCGAAAAAGAAGGCAGGGGTCTGCATATTCATTAAGCATTTTACTGTTTTCAATTTACTAAACGTGGTTTCAGACCCCGCAGGCAGATTTATAATCTTGATGTGCTCTATCTTGGGGGTTCCCATTACATTAGTGACACTCTATCTGCCTAATGAGGGTCAGTTACAATTTTTTCCTTATTAGGTAAGGTGTCGGAATTATCCTAGGGACAAAAGTTAATATGTGGTGATTTTAACCTTGTCTCTAACCGCGCTCTAGACTGCTCTCCGGGGGCGCCGGGGGGGGGGGGGGCAGGGAGTTTGGTCCCACATGCCGCGAGTTCCACCTCCACGATGTGTGGAGGTACCTCCACCAGACTGAAAGTGATTATTCTTTTTTTTCGCACAGGCATAGGTCATATTCTAGACTAGACTATTTTCTGGTTAATGATATATTCTTGATGGCCTGTGCCGTGCGGAAGTGGGATTGATAACGTGGTCGGACCATGCCCCGATCTCCCTTTCGGTGGACCTGGGGGCCCGGCTCTCCCCACCCGGTGTCTGGAGACTGAATCAAAGTCTTTTGTCTGATAAAGCCCTGGCAGAAGAGGTAGAGTCACTCCTCTCTGAGTTTTTCCGCCTTAACGACAATGGTCTCGTGTCGGATGAGACGCTATGGGCCTCTCACAAGGCGTATGTTAGAGAGGTTTTTCTGCAGAAGGCTTCGCAGCTCAAAAAGTCTCAGAATAGGGAGAGGACAGAGTTGCTCCTCCGTCTGCAGAGTCTGGAGGCTATAAACAAGGACAACCCGTCTCTTCATGTGTCTTCTCAGCTGATTTAAGCAAGGACCCGCTTGTGGCCCTTCCTCCTCTTACGACACGAGCGGCTCCTCCGATTATCCCAAACCAAGTCCTATGAATCTGGGGACAGGGCGGGGGCGCTTTTGGCCTGTAGGTTAAAACGACGGGAAATCAAGGGTGTGATCGAAAAAATGGTTGACAATGAGGGACGTACGGTTCAGAACCCAACAGAAATTGAAGGAATCTTCGAGCATTATTACTCCAAACTCTATAACTTGGGGGGGACCCTGACACTCCCCAGCCTACTCCTGACCTCATTGAGAAGTTCCTGGAGGGATTGAGCCTTCCCACGGTCTCGGCTTTGGAGCTGGAGAAACTTAACCTTCTCTTCTCCTTAACAAAAGTGGAAACTCCGCTCCTGGTCCAGACGGACTCCCAAATGAGTATCTCCAATCCTTTCGAGCGGTGTTGCCTCCATTCCTCCTGCGAACCTTTAATCTTTGGAGGGAGGTGGGGTCGATTGCCCCGCTTAATTTGCAAGCAACTATAACTAGGGATGGGCGAGTCTACTCGCTAGGACTCGGGACTCGGCGATTCTGAAGGTACTCGCAGGACTCGTTACTCGGCGAATCTCCCAGCTTGGACTCGCACAGTGACGAGTCCAATGGAATTCAATGGCAAAAAGCTTGACTCTTCACAGATACCCGTTGTCAGCAGCGAGTCTGAGCGAGTCTACGATTCCGAGTCCTACGAGTCTACGATTCCGAGTCCTGTATACTGTATTCGGGAGTCGGACTCTCGAATACAGAATCTGTTATGTTCCGAGTCAGCACAGCGTGCGTGTTAGGTCAGAAAACTTGTGAAGATAGCCAATCATAGTCAGTAATGGCATAGCAAAGTTGGTTGTGTCAGGACTATGATTGGCTGCTGTCCATCGTGATGCCTATGTCATGTATGACAGGCAAGGCAGTATATAAGGCTTGTCCCCGCCATTTTGGCCACATTCCTGAGACGATCTGACCTAGTATAGGGAGAGATATATGCTGGAGCAGATCAGGGATTGTCAGTGTAGGGAAGATTCCTTATATTAACCCAAAAAGCTCTTCTGAGAGCTAGGAGGAGGACAGAGTAGTGCTGTGTAGGCAGGCAGGCAGGGAGGGAAGGAAGGAGAAGCCTTACAGTGCACACAGGACGGACCTCATAGCTTAGCTTACTCACTCAGCTTTGCTAACAGCTGCAGTCAGAGGCTTAGCTGAGGTGCTGTTTCCTTTTTGTTTTTGCACCAGATCGATTTTTGTTCCTAATAAGCCATAGAGCGTTATTTTTTCTGTGGCAGACCAGTGCGTTGCTGCTCTCCTACCTTTAAATAGCACGTACACCACCTTAGGGAGTGTAGTGTGCGGCTTCACTGCCAAGTGTGAGCGCGCACACTTACCCCGCCAGCAAGTGACGCATACAGCAACACCAAACCACATCTCGGTGGCTGTGCGCACTTAAAACCAATTTTTTTAGGGAGTGTAGTGTGCGGCTTCACTGCCAAGTGTGAGCGCGCACACTTACCCCGCCAGCAAGTGACGCATACAGCAACACCAAACCACATCTCGGTGGCTGTGCGCACTTAAAACCAATTTTTTTAGGGAGTGTAGTGTGCAGCTTCACGGCCAAGTGTGAGCGCGCACACTTACCCCGCCAGCAAGTGACGCATACAGCAACACCAAACCACATCTCGGTGGCTGTGCGCACTTAAAACCAATTTTTTTAGGGAGTGTAGTGTGCGGTGTGTTTGGACTCGCACACTTTCAGAGACACATCAGCGAGTTGTAAATGTCATTATTCACTATTACTCGGTTCCCTATTCATTAACATTGGACTCGCTGGACTCGCAACGAGTCCCGAGTCCTTGACTCGGACTCGTTGGGGTCTTGCGATTCCGAGTCTTTTAGGACTCGCCCATCTCTAACTATAACCACTATCCCCAAACCCATTTAGCTCCTGAATTGTGACTTGAAGATCTATGCAAGGTTCATGGCGTGCAGACTGATGACCGTGGTCCCAAAACTGGTTAACCCAGATCAGGTGGGATTCGTGGCTGGCCGGCAGGCGAAGGACGGGTCCCGGAGGATGATAGACCTTATTAAAATTCTAGAAACGAGGGGGGCGCCGGGTGTATTCCTGTCACTCGATGCGGAAAAGGCATTTGACAGGGTGCACTGGGGGTACCTAGAGGCGGTCCTGAGGAGGTTTGACTTGACTGGACCCTTCCTCACGGCAATCGTGTCCCTCTACTCTCGGCCCAATGCCAGAGTTTTAGCGCCCGGGTTCCTCTCGCCTGTCTTCCAGATAACGAACGGAATTCGCCAGGGATGCCCTCTGTCCACAGTGATCTTTGCTTTGGCCATTGAGCTGCTGGTGGAAAGTATTCTCTCAGACCCGGATATCACGGGAATAAAGGTGGGGCAGAGCACACACGTCATTGGTCTGTACGCCGATGATGTTATAATCTAGTGCACTGACATCTCACGGTCTCTTCTGGCGGTGGTGCATGCCTTATCATCCTACTCTGAGGTCTCATTTTACAGCCTAAATACGGCTAAGTCTGTAATTCTCCCATTAACGTTCCGGATTCGACGATTGAGTCCCTCTCAAGGTCACTTCCCTTTAAGTGGCTTGGATCGGGGATACCTTACCTTGGCCTAACTTTATGTCCCGCTTCCCTCCTTGCTAGATTAAATTATAGTAACTTATGTACCAAACTTGCTAGGGATATTGTCTTCCGCCCGCTGAAAACTATGTCTTGGATAGCAAGACTGCATGCCCTGAAAATGATACTTCTCCTGAAGATTCTGTATTTCTTCCGTTGCGTCCCCACTAAAGTCCCGAAAGACCTTTTATTTAAGCTACAGTCCATAATAAACAGATATGTGTGGGCAAACAAAACTCCCCGAGTGTCCAGAGACGTGATGTACCTACCCCTTTACCGGGAAGGTATGGGTTTATCTAAGTTAATAGACTACCACAGGGTGGTCGTCTTGGAGGAGGCTAGAGCCTGGTGGCTGGCCCCTGTGGATTCTAGGTGGATTCCTCTTGAGTTGGTGCCGGGGGGCTCCCTTCGTGACCTGCTGGCTGCCGAGAGCATCCAGCTGGGCATTTGGCCCATCCGCTTGAGGCGGCGCAGACTCTCCTCTCCTACTGGAGGGCTCTGCCGCGCTCTTGGACGGAGTTCCTCCCGGGCGACATACCCATAAATACCCTTCGCCTACGGATCCCATCACTAAACCTGAGAAGCTGGAGGGAGGCTGGCATTGGAAACTTGGGAGATTTCCTCCGGGAGAGAGAAGTCCCCTCCCTTGAAAAATTCTGTGAACTCTACCCTTCTTGTCACCTCTCTTTCCTGCAACTCTTACAAGTTGGGCATATGCTGAGATTTGGCTACTGCGCAATTTCGCAGGGGGCCAGGGCCTGTTTCCCCATTGATTCAATTTGTGGTTGCTACCCCAACTACTGCTAAGGGGCTTTCCAAAATATACCGTACATTGGTGGGCCGAGGCGTTGGGTCCAGACATACATGGGGAGCTGGGAGAGGGATGTCGAGTTCTCCTCCTCGCCTGAGGACTGGTGGGCTGCTTCCTTGGAAATTGGGAAGGCAACTAGATGTGTGAACCATGTTGAAAATTTGAAGAAGGTGCACCTTCTGTGGTACCTTCCTCCTGTACGTATCTCTCACTTTGCTGGAGGCCAGTCCCCCCTCTGCTGGAGGCAATGCGGTGAGAGGGGAAACATGGGCCACATGTGGTGGCATTGTCCCAAAATTTCACCTTTCTGGTCCTTGGTGCTTGCCGTCGTTCGCTCGGTCATTGGTGTCCGTGTGGAATTGCCCTATCAACTAGCTGTTCTACATATTGGGATCGAGGAGCTTCCCGTGTCTCTTGGAGGGATGGTTTCCTATATTCTGATTGCGGCTTAGCTTTGCTTAACAGCAACATGGAAGTCACACTCTCCTCCTACCCTATCAGAAGTTATTCAAAAGACTAATTGGATCTTCCATCAAGAATACTACCTGGCTATGGACAGGTACCCTCGAGATAGAGCCTCCTACTGCCCACCTAAAGAGCACCCTCTCAGACCCTTTGGTTCGGTACTCCTCTTTGTGGCCAAGGCACAGAATGTTCTATATGTACCTAGGTAACTACCTATTGACTCGAGTTTTCGGTTCTGTTTCCTAGTCCTACCCCCCTCCTCTTTCCTAACCTGTTCCTCTGCTGCTCTTCTCTTTTTCTATCTCTATTGTTGGGCCTCTCTTCACCAAGCCTTCACTTTTTGCGCCAGCATGTGGAATATCCAGCATTATTTGCTCCATCCTTTGGATATCGTAGTAGACTGCTATTCTAATTTTCATGTAAATTAATTAAAGATTTTTGTTAGAGATTGCTGCTGATAACCATTTATATACTGCTGATAATCATAGCCGTGCTCCTGCTGCTACTGGTAGAGACAGATATCGGCTATGTAACATAGCCGGTATCTACAGTATGAAGAGAAAGCATTGCTCCTGAACCCTTTCCACATACTGTGACAGTTCACTCACTATATGTAATGGGGTTACTCACTTTGCTTTGTCCACAAGGTAGCAATAGGAACATTTTTCATTTAAAAGTTCATAAACTGGCACAGGTAAATCAAGCAGGAGCCTTCCCAGCATAAAAGAAACAAAGTAACATTCAAACCAGTCCATAACTGAAGGAATCTGCCCGCAGTAGATTGGAAATTTGCTCAGTTTTCCCAAAGCCACTCTTTGGAGGCCCGTTACTGCCAACACAGAACCAGACACCATTAAAGACATGAAACATACTCATGGGTGAAGATACCTTTTGTATAGCCAGACCCACCCATCTCTCCAGCTATCCATATACCTGGCCAATGGAACGCCTAACACAACTCATAGCTCTACAGGTACCAGAATAGACACTCCAGGTTTATAGAAGAGGACAACCACTTCTGTGATACATAGCGGTTATTCACAATGTAGCCGTTCATCATCTTACAACATGTAAACCCCATTGCTGAAGTACACTTACATCAATTTGTACAAAGGGGTTAATGTCCAGTAAACAGAAAGTAATGTCAGAAAGTACATTGGAAAGTTATCTAATGGATGATGGTCTAATATACGACCAGTGTTTATAAAATATGTCAGAAATAAAAACGGTCACAGAATTTCTAGTCTGAATAAATGTTTAGCCTACTCAAAATTACTGTCCTTTCAGGGAAGATTTACTGTTTAAGCTTTAGGCAACAGAGTTTTTTGTGGAGTTTTGGGAGCATAAACCAAATGAAAATTCCACTCAGTCTCTTCTCTGGAAATGCAGTAAAAAAACTCTATGGACATAGCCTTAGGGTATGCTCCCAATAAGTTTTTAAAAAGTCTTTTGGAGCAGGTTTACTTTGCAAACTTCCTGGAAAAATACCCTAAATACAACTTGCTGGTCTTATGTTTACTATTTTGAGTGTTTTTCTTCCAGTTTCAAGTATATCACTTTATTGAAATGCGTCCTGATGGTAAACACTAAAACAATCGACAGTATCCAATCAACGGCTGCAAGAATAAACTCTCTAAAAATGGTTTCGACTAGAAAACTCATAATTTTTGACCTCCCCAAATAACTTTGTAATCACATGCCCTTCAATAATATAAAGCCATAAAACATGTTAAATTTAATATATATATATACGTCCTAGCAATTTTTTCGGGCACAGCCAAGACTTGGCACTTACTGCCAGGAGCAGTGCCCGTGCAGCATGATCTCTGGGACTTATGACAGTGCAGCTCTGACAGCTGCACTCTGTTGCAATGATCGAGAAAATAGGCTGGGTGGGTGAAGGGTTTAATAAAACAGTAAACTTATTGCAATCTGTAACTGACAAGAAAAATGGAGAAAAACAAGATAAAGGAACATTGGGGTTAAACTGATCTATTAGAGAACATTAATTTTTACTGTTAAAAAATATAGGAAGTAAGAAACTAAAATATTGTAAGTTGCTTTGAGTAGTATAATCCAGCTTTTATTAAAAAATGAAAATTTATTGACACTAAAAGCAGTAGCATTTTTTGATATACAGTTTTTATTTATATTGCTAATTATATCAGTTAATTAGGGGGTAGTATACCTAGTTCCATAGTTTTGCAATTTTGGGTCTGGTAGCGATACTGGTATATCTATATTTAATTTGTGATCATGACTAGTGATGAGCAAGTAGCAAAATATTAGTGATGGCTATACTTGTAAGAGTAGGTTTCAGTACTCGCATATGCTACTGAATATCGAGTCCAATGTTAGTTAATTATAGATAGGCTCCACCCACACACATCGGCTATAAAATGAGTATCTCCGGAACAGGGTAGGAGAGTGGGCTTTTTTGCATTTTCAATGCATACAACACCTTGCTGTGCCGCCCAGAGACCCTAAGGGTGGTTTTACACACTCAGATATCTGAAATGATATCGTTGAAACGTCATGCTTTTTGGATCGTTCAAACAATATCGTTTTTGAATCGTTGCGTGTAAACGTCGGATATCTGATGGTAAAATCGTTAGATCGTTAATCATAAATTTGAGCTCTTGACTTCAAATCCATCGTTCATCGTCCAATTAACTTGGCACCAAGTTGGCGCATCGTTGTGTGTGACACCAAGATGAACGATATCATTCAGAATTCTCCTATTCCTGCCACTTTATCCAATCGTTCAGAAAGTTATTCTGAACGACGCTGGCTCGTTGCCAAATTAGACATCGTTAACGATATCCTTGCGTGTGACATCGCACTAACGATTTCGAAATGACAATGGTCACGTGACATTCCTAACGATATTGTTTCAGATATCTGGGTGTGTAAACCCACCCTAACATTCAATCTGCTCTCACTGGGGTGCCGACTCCCTTTGTGTACTGAAGGGAGCTGGCAATTTGTCAGATCATTCACAATCGACACATCACTCGTGAGCACCAGCGATACTTGCCGAGTAACGAGTATCGCGAATACCGTACCATCCGTGCGAGTTGTGAATAGTAACAATTACACTCTCATCACTAATCATGAGGAAAAATACATCTACCATGTAAGTACTGATTTGATGCATGGTTTAATTTACATCCTCAAGTTCTTTAAACCGTGTCTAAAATAGCCTTTCATAGAATTGCATTACTTCACAGTCTCACCAAATGTTAAACATATCAGTTTGCTTATTGTTGAATCGCCAGTGTTAAGAGGAAGCATCATGAATCTGTCTCTCATTTCTGTACAAGAGGGAATCTTAAACTATTTTTGTCATTAATGAGAATTTGGTAACTTAATGGTAATCCTTTTATTTGACATGATGATCTTTAAATAATTTAAATAGGAGGAGGGCAGAATGGAGGTTACGATGTTCAGCGTTTGAGAGCAAGTCCCTAATTTGCAGGTACTTATGAGGGTTCCTTCTTGGAAAATTTTATTTAGTAATAATTTAGTAGAATGGCAGGAAAACGTCATTTCGATATAAATCCTTAATATTTTGAATACATTTGTTATATCGCAATTGTAAGTCTATATTCTGGCATTATTATTATTATTATTACTACCGTATTTACAGAATTTATATCAAACCATTTATAGCTTTTGTTTAATTTATGGGGTGAAAAAGAATTTGTAAGAAGATTTGATTTGTAAGAAGAAAAAAAATGTAAAATTTTTTATTTTTGGGATATAGAGACATGTAAGGGCTGTTTTTTCGCGCTCCATTTGGAGGTATATACTTTGATCACTTGCTATCACATTTCTTCCTGTTCTGGTGAAAGCCGAAAAATTAATTCTCGCATTTCTTTTTTTTCTCATTATGCTGTTAAACGATCCAATTAATTTCTTTTATATTTTGATAGATCAGACTTTAATCAAATGCAGCAATATAAATTACCGTATATACTCGTGTATAAGCTGACCCGTGTATAAGCCGACCCCCCTACTTTTGCCCCCAAAACCTGGGAAAATCTATTGACTCGCGTATAAGCCGAGGGTGGACCCCAGCACAGGTATACAGCCCCCAGCAGTGGTATACAGGCCCCAGCAGTATGATATACAGCAGCCCCCAGTGGTATATACAGCAGCCCCAGTGGTATTGCAGCCCCTATATACAGCAGCCCCAGTGGTATTGCAGCCCCTATATACAGCAGCCCCAGTGGTATTGCAGCCCCAGTGGTGTATACAGCAGCCCCTATGTATAGCAGCCCCAGTGGTATTGCAGCCCCAGTGGTATTGCAGCCCCAGTGGTATTGCAGCCCCAGTGGTGTATACAGCAGCTCCTATATACAGCAGCCCCAGTGGTATTGCAGCCCCAGTGGTATTGCAGCCCCTATATACAGCAGCCCCAGTGGAATTGCAGCCCCAGTGGTAGTATACAGCCCCAGTGTAGTATCCAGCAGCCCCAGTAGTAATAAACAGCCCCCCCTCCTTATCACGTCCCCCCCAGGCTGCGGCAGCTGTGAAAATAACAAACACCGTATACATCACCTTCCGGCGCAGCTCTCCGCTCCTCCGGTCCTCTCCCCTCCGCTCGCCGGCTTCTTCTTCCTTGATGTGCCGACTTCTGTGACCGCGCGCAGGAAATGACGTCATCTCCTGCGCCCGGTCACATGACACCGGCACATCAAGGAAGAAGAAGCCGGCGAGCGGAGGGCAGAGGACCGGAGGAGCGGAGAGCTGCGCCGAAAGGTGATGTATACAGTGTTTGTTATTTTCACAGCTGCCGCAGCCTGGGGGGGACGTGATAAGGAGGGGGGGCTGTTTATTACTACTGGGGGACCCATATTAAGGAGGGGGGCTGTGTAGTGCAATATGCACGGCATCCCCCCGCCGCTGATGGACGGGGGGATGCCGTGCATATTCATTGCACTAATGAGGCGGCTCCACGTGATCGCCTGCGGTCACCGCGGCCCCCTCCTGCCTCCTCCAGCTCCCGGTCACAGCCCCCCCCACAGCATACCGTATGACCCGTGTATAAGCCGAGGGGGGGACTTTTCAGCCCAATTTTTGGGCTGAAAAACTCGGCTTATACACGAGTATATACGGTATGTTTATTTTTCAAATTGTTTTATTACTTAATTTTGAATGTGGTACAAGAAAGGTGATTTGAAGTTTTATATATTTTTTTTTCCGTATTTTTTCTTCGTTTTTTCATTGTACTTTATAGTCCCCTTTGGTATTTAAACACTTGTGTTATATACAGCAGTGCCGCATCATTCTCTATATAGCACAGTCTCCTATGAATGCTAGCCATGGGCTGGTTTTCACAGGAGTACTATGATGACAGACACAGGGGTATGCAGCAGAGTTGGAATAGACCACCCCATGCGAACACTTGTTAAATACCGCTGTCAGAGACTGATAGTGGCTTTTAACTGTTTAACAGCTCCGCCCTCAGCTACTAGAGGTAGGTGATGGTTGAAAAATATAGCCATCATCTGCCAGCAAAAATGCTGGCTCAGCATGCAAGCCCGCATCACAGACAGGGAGATGACTTGTGTACAATATAGTACATCATAAGGAGTTAATTCCTTCTTTAGTATTATTTTATGACAATCATCTTTTGTAGCTTTTAATATAGTTGTAGTTTTTTTAGCATCATTTTCTTTTTAACAATAATAAGAAGACACATGATGAAAAGAATTTGTCATTAAATACTTTTCTCTTTTTATGCATTGTTTGATTGGCTCTTCATTCTAAAGGCTTCTGAATTGCTCTGGATAGCATACACTAGAATAAGAACAATAAATTGGCATCCAAGTCCATCTCTTAAATTTTTTATCTTTCGACATGTATCTTTGAATGATTCTTTGAAGTTCTTTAAAAAGATTCATAGAGAATTGTATTGGCATTTTTCCAAATAAGTGCAAAATCTGTGGAATTACAAGCATTGTAACCCAGACAATGCATCAAAACTAGAACGGTCATATTTTGACATAGATGTCCATTGTTATTTTATCACTATTTTTATATTAAAAATGTATAGTTTGCCTTTAATATTTTTTGATAAAGGATTTGTCAGATTCCTAAGTAAACAATCGAATATCCCATTGAAATGGATATTGTTTTTTGAGGTCATCATATAATTCTATTTTTATTCCTAAAGTAAGAATCTGACATTTTGTTTTATTGAGTTTATAATAAGAGACTTAAGTAAACCATTTTAATATTTTTATAGCTCCTGGGAGAGATTGTATGGGATCTTTAACAAATAAAATAATGTTGTCGGCATAACCCTATTTTATTAATTTTATTGTTAATATTCAGATCTATGATGTTTAGACATTTTCTGATATAATCCAATAACATTCAATTGCAAGAGAAAAAATTAAAGGAGAAAATGGGCACCCTCGTCTCCTTGTATTGTATTTTATATATAAAACAGCGATCTATCAATGTCCGAGCTTCATGTTTGTAGATGTACTTCATGTTACGAAGAAAGGAGACTTCTGAGGACCTCAAAAGAAGAAATGCTGATGCTCATTAGGATGGATAAAAAAAATCACAAAACCCTAACTCTAAAGAACTGAAACTGCATAAATCCACAATCACATAAATTATGCAAAAACTAAGAAAACTCATAACTATTATTACTCTCCATAGGAGTAGTCAGACATCAAAGTTCACTCCAAGAACAGGGTGTATAATTGTGATGCTACTCGCCATTCACAGACTAGCCATGAAGCTGGATAGTCAAGAGGTCCAGAGTCAGATACGAAGAAGGCTCATAATAAAAAGGGTAAGACGAAGACATAGGTCACAGTCCAAGGTGAAAATTCCAGGAAAGTAATGGATCAAGACAAAGTGACTAGGAAAACGGTTAATCAGAAGCATGGTCAAAGGAAAATTAGCAATAGATCTGAGAAGGAATACAGGAGTACAAGGCATGGAGACACCACCGAGCTTAAAGCTACAACTGACAGTAATTGAAGGAAGAAAGCTTAAATAGCCAGATAATCACTTTGAACAAGAGATACAGGGAGGAAACCCAGCAAGCCCCAGCCTCCAATTGGACAACTGAGCTGTCTATCACCATACTGACAGCTCAGCACACCAGCAGCCTCTGATTTGATGGTTGAACTGTCCATCATCATACTGACAGCTCAGCATGGTGCTGCCCAAGATTGGATGGATGAATGAATGAATGAATGAATAATACAAGTAGACTATGTCCATGTCAGGATTGCTATGAGCTTAATCATATTATGGTTCTATGCCACTCATTACAGACCTGTTTAATCAAATTACTGGTGCTAAATGGTTCTCCATACTCAGTCTCAGGGGGCCTATAATCTGATTTGGGTTCTCTGGGGGGATGAGAGGAAGACAGCATTATGGGATTTGGCCTAACCAACGCGCCAGCGATTTTTGAACTATTTATTAATTATGTGTTTCTTACCTGTTGGGAAAATTTTGTTATCATTTACTTGGATGACATTCTCATTTATTGTCAGAATTTAGGGTCACATTTGAGCCATGTTAAACAGGTTTTGCAAGTTCTCAGAGAGAAAAAATACGCAAAATTAGAAAAGTGTGTATTCGCCATTCAGGAACTTCTGTTTTTGGGCTATATTCTTGAAGCTTATGGTTTTAGGATGGATCCCTCTAAGGTACAGTCTATATTAAAATGGGACCATCCTGAGGACCTTAAGGCACTGCAATGTTTTATGGGGTTTGCAAATTATTACAGGAAGTTTACTACAGGTTTTTTGGCCATTGCAAAAAATTGCCTCTGACAGACAAGACTCAAAAAAGTATGCACTTTTCTAACTTGTCTGAGGATGGTTTATATGCATTTGACTGTTTAAAAAAATGCTTTGTGTCAGCAGATGTATTAATTCAGCCTAATGTGTCTTTACCCTTCACTGTGGAGAGGTGGAGGTAGGAGCTGTATTGCCCCATGGTCCATCTATTGGTTAACTGCATTCATGTGTCTTTTCTCCAAGAAGTGATCCTGGGCCAAACTTAATTATGATATTGGTAATAGGGAACTACTTGCTATCAAATTAGTGTTTGAGGAGGGGAGACACTTTTTTTTAAGGAGTAGATAAGTCTGTTATTGTTATAACATCATAAAAACCTCCCTTATCTCGAGTAAAATGTTATACACCGAGACAAGCTCGGTGGTCATTGTTTTTCAATAGGTTTAACTTGTTTGTAACTTATCATTCTGGGTATAAAAACACTATGCACCGTCCAGGAGTTATCCAGGTGAGGGGAGTTCAACTTGAGATGAATCTGTATCCATCCTGCAGAAGGGCATGGTGGTGTCGATGCTTAGTACTGAAGTTGAAACTGAGATTGCGAAGGTACAGGATGAGGCACCTTCTGGGGTCCCAGCTACCAAGTTATTTATTCCCCTCAATCTTTGCTTTAGAGTTCTGGGGTAACATCATAATTCCATCTTTGCTGGTCACCCTGGGGTGAAAAGTACTCTGGATCTCCTATTGCACTGTTTTTGGTGGCCCAATATTTGGAGAGATGTGGTGTCCTATGTGCAAGTCTGCATGTGCCACCTGTGTGCGCTTTAAGGCATCACTCTCATGTCTGTCAGGTTGTTTGTAGCCATTGAATGTCCCTAGCAACCCTTGGATGACATATCAATGGACTTTATTATGGATCTTCTGCTCTCTATTGGTAACACGGTCATTTTTATTGTGGGGGATAAGTTTTGCAAAGTTTCACATTTTATCACCTTACCATCATTACCGAATGTGAAAACTTTAGCTCAGGTATTTATACATGAGATTGTTAGACTCAATGGTGTCCTATTTGATATTGCATCTGATAGAGGAACTCAGTTTATTGCTAATTTTGGAAAGCTCACACTTATGGATTAAGCTGTCGCACTCATCTGCATTCCATCCTCAGTCCATTGGGCAAATGGAGCACATGAATCATAATTTGGAGCAGTATTTGCGCTGTTTTGTCCCTGACAATCAGAAAGAGGGGTCCTCATTTCGTCCTCTTTCACAGTTTACGATCAATAATCACTGCCATGAGTCCTCTTATATATCTCCTTTTGTGTCTATGGTCACCATCTCCAGTTCTGTACATTTCTGGAGGGGTATTCGTCTGGGGTACCTGAGGAAGGCCAATTGGGCTCAGCACTATTGACTACATGGATAAAGGTTCAGCAACACTTGCACATCATGTGTTCTAAGTATAAACATGTGGCTGATTGTAGACATGTGCCTGCTTCGGACCTGGTTGTGGTTTATCTGCTTTGGTTGTGCACAAAAAAAATACTGCAGCACCCTTGCAGGACCTTGGTTTATCGGTGCATTCAAAATTACTGCTATTATCAATCCATTGGCTTTCTGTCCGGCCTTGCTATCATCTTCAAAAATCTATAAGGTTTACCACAAATATCTATTAAAGAAATGTATGGGTTTGGGGGCTCCTCTTCCCACCCCACCACCTCTGGTCTTAGTTGATGAATTGTTGGAGTTTCAGGTATGTAAAATTGTTGATTCTGGAGTTGTTGTGCGTTCTTTACAATACTTGCTTCCCTGGCAGGGTTATGGTACTGAGGAGAAGACTTGGGTACCAGCCTCTGAAATCCATATGAAGCGTCTGGTTAGGGCACTCAATCGATGTCATCTGGAGAGACCTGGCTCTATGGGTCCAGAGTCCTGTTGTAGAGGGAAGCGTACTGTCACATGGCATTTGGCTCAAAATTCACCAAGTGTCATAGCGGCAATTGGTGCTGTTCACACTACGGACTCTGATACTCTACACTGTGGTTTCCCAGGTGCTTCTGACTTGCACAGTCAGCCTTGGGTATTGACCTACTGTTTTCTCATTATTGATCAGGCTACCAGAAGTTAATCTCTCCTAGCCAGCTCATTAATTTTTGGATCACATGTTCTTAGACACCTATTACAGTCACTCCCTGCTCTTTTAAGTTTGTGGAATCTCTTCTCATGCCGACTATAAGTTTGTGATACCAGTTCTTGTGCTGCTGTGATTTAGTTTCTAGAGCCCTTTTGAGTGCTGTTTGGTGTGCTTTGGAAATCCTCTTGTCGTTTGGTTATTTCCTCCTTGCTCTTTCTTTCCTCATGCTCACATTCTGTCTTAGGGCCCTTTCACATCAGCGTTTTTTGAAATTTGCGGCAGATGCGGTGAAAAAACCGCATCTGCCGCAATTACCGCATACCGGCTGCACTTGCGGCGCGGTTACGGTAAACGCCATGCAAAGTATAGGCGTACTTGCGGCAGGTGCGGCAAGTGCGGTTTTGCACTTGCGGCAGGTGCGGCCGCGAAAAAAACCGCGGTCACCGCATCTGCCGCAAATTTAAAAAAACGCTGATGTGAAAGGGCCCTTAGACCTCTGTGTGTGATTGCTGTTAGTTAAGTCTTTGATGTCCCCGTTTGTCTGTGGGGATTTTACTACTTTTGTAATGGCCCTCTCCTGGGGTGGGAGAGAGGGTGCATTAGATCAGGGCTGACCGGGAGCAGTGCAAGGTTGGCGCAGCCAGACATCTACACCATCAGGGTTTTTACTGGGATAAAGGACAGCTAGGGACTACCAAGCCGAAGGGACAGCCTAGAAGATTCCAGTTCCCATGTGATTCCCTACTACTCTGTGACAGTGGCACCTTGGTAATGTGTCACGCGCTTAGATGGCGCTGACATTGCTGGATGCTGCTGTGTATGCTGTTTGTCTTTAAGAGCTGCATGGTTGATAGTTGTGAAGGTCTTTGCCTCCAGTGTTGTGCTCAAGAACTGCATTCACTATTATGTTCAATTGCTGGTTGAGGGGTTAATGTGTAACTCAGCTCGAATCCCCTCCCCCTGGCTTTAAATAGCCTTCCCTCTCCTCTGTCAGGTGCTGCTGATAACTATTTGCTCTAGGTCCTGGTGATGTGCTGATTCTTAACTGCTGGGCTAAAGTCTTTCCTTGGGAGAAGCTGTGATTCCTGACCCGTGGCCCTCAGCCTAGGGCTAATCAGGAGTTTTAGGGTACAGGGCAGCAGTTTGGAACTCCTCACCATCAGAGGTACCTCCGAGATCAACGCGAGCCAAGGACCCCAGCATCAGGGTCAGATTAGGCTCTCCTTACCCACTTTTGCCCAATTCACCTACCTGTTACCTGATTCCCTTACCTCCCAAGCGTGACATTATCAGCAGCCTATTACCATTTTTTCTTCTTTGAGCCATTATGTCTTAGACATCCTCTGCAGATACCATCTCACAACTGATGCAAACCATCTCAGCTGAGGTCACTGGTCTGCAGATGCAAGTGGTGCAGCAGCTGCAGCAGGTGTGGGATATCTGGCCTCGGCTCACGCCCAGGCCATACCTGAATCCAAGATATCTCTTCCAGATAGATTTTTCGGGGGAAGAGATAAATTCTTGGTGTTCAAAAAGGCCTGTAAACTTTATTTCAGGCTTCGGCCCTGTTCATCTGGGAGCGAGGAACAGCGGGTGGGGATTATAATCTCCCTTCTTAAGGGGGATCCCCAGACCTGGGCCTTCTCCCTAACATCGTTGCGGTCGGTGGATGGGTTTTTTACTGCTCTGGCTCAGGTGTACGGTAAACCAGATAGGGTGACTCTTGCTGAGTCAAACCTCCGTAAACTCAAGCAGGGGTCACGAGCAGTGGAGGAGTACTGCTCGGAGTTTCGGAGGTGGGAGACTGACACCCAGTGGAATGACCCTGCCCTCAGGAGTCAGTTCTGTCTGGGTTTGTCAGCTAGACTACAAGACACCCTGTTTCAGTACGCCGCACCTGAGTCATTGGTGGCTGCGATGTCACTAGCCATCAGGGTAGACAGACGTCTGAGGGAGAGACCGATATCAGATTTGTCCCCTGTGGCATTCCCTGTTGAGGAAGCTCCACACGATAAACCTATGCAGTTGGGGGCAGTAGGCCTTCGTGTTAAACCCCCTGTATTAGCAGTTCATCAAGTGGGCGGAGCTTGTTTTTATTGTGGACAAGCTGATCATTTTATCAAAGTTTGTCTACATCGCTCCAGGACACATATACAGTCTCAGATGCAGCCTACCTCAGGTCATTCAGAAGGAGACGACCAGAGGGTTTATATCGCCTTCTTTTCTATGTCTCCGTTCATGCTGTCTGCCAAGGTGCTGGTAGATGGAAAAACTGAGACTATACCGGTACCAGTTGATAGCGGAGTGGGTGTCACTCTTATGGATTCTCGCTTTGCGCAGATTCATGGCTTCATCTGTAGCACCTTAGCGAGACCTATTCCTATCTTTGCAATTGACTCAGTTCGATTCAGCCAGAAGGTTTTATCCCAAGTGGTGCATAATGTGAACTTGAGCATAAGTACTCATCACCAGGAGTTCCTCTCTTGTTACATTTTGGAGAATTTGCCAACCCCCATTGTTTTGGGTCTCCCTTGGCTGAGAAAACACAACCCGGTAATTGACTGGCGGACCCGGGAGGTGGTTCGCTGGGGTACTGCCTGTGAAGGTACTCGCTGGGGTACTTCCATCTCCACCGTGCTGGTGATGGCTACACCAACTTCTTTGCTCAAGGGGGTTAGGAGTTTGCCTGGGGGTGGGGGAGGAGTGCACGCCATGCTCCTGACTCCTGGTGCCTCTGGGCGTCGTCCTAGGAAGAGGGGCAGGGGAAGTGTGGTTGTGTCTATGGTGCATCCCAAGGGAGGGAGTCCTGGGGTCCAGAGAGACGCGCCTGGTACTTGCCTACCTAAGACTGTATCCTTTGTCTGTGCCTGCATGTGTGGCAATAAACGTACAGGTCCAGACCTGAGTGTGAGTGAGTATGTGTGGGTGTTGTCCAAGCACGTCAGGTGGAGGTGTGCTACTGGGGCTCCTAGTTCTGGGGTTATAGGTCCTTTTCGGATATCGGCCATTTGCAATCCTGTGCTGTACCTCCTTGACCTACCCCCAGGTTTGGCAACCTGTAATGTCTTTCATATCTCATATCTCGTCACTCAGGGGTGTGGACTTCTTTCGGATGTGCCGTAGTCGAGTCTAGAGGCCTCTCTTAAAAGAAGGTCCTTGCCTCCAGTGTTGTGCTCCAGAACTGCATTCACTATTATGTGCAATTGCTGGTTGAGGGGTTAATGTGTGACTCACCTGGAATCCCCTCCCCCTGGCTTTAAATATCCTTCCCTCTACTCTGTCAGGTGCTGCTAATAGCTATTTGCTCTAGGTCTTGGTGCTGTGCTGCTGCTTAGCTGCTGGGCTAAAGTCTTTCCTTTGGAGAAGCTGTGATTCCTGACCTGTGGGTAGAGGTAGGGGCCCTCAGCCTTGGGCTAATCAGGAGTTTCAGGGTACAGGGTGGCGGCTCGGAACTCCTCACCATCAGAGGTACCTCCGAGATCAGGGCGAACTAGGGACCCTAGCATCAGGGTCAAATTAGGCCATCCTAACCCCCTTTTGCCCAAATTGCCTACCTGTTACCTGATTCCCTTACCTCCCAAGCGTGACATAATGAGACACCTTTAATATGTCACCAGTAAAACCAGTTGTTATTACTTTTCAATAAGTGACAGGAATATGTTCTAAATACTGATACATTTTAGATGATGTATCACAACTTTCCATGACTTTTTGCATCTCTCTTTCATCAAATGTTCAATACTTCTTTGCTGTTTTTGTGAGACAATGAGCAGCAACTTTCACCTGCTGATGGCCTGGAAGCATGTAGTGTTGTCATTGCACCACGTGACCTGATGTCATCTGCTGTTGCTCTCTGATTAATTGGTGATACGTATTGGTATTACGGGTCAGAGAGCTAGTGGCTCTCTGCTCTGCAATATTTTTCAGGTAGATGTGTGTTCAAGGAAGAACATCCAACTGAAAATAACACTGGCACCAACTAGTCCTCTGCCAATCAGGGCCCTGATCATACAGTCTGTGAGTGCAATTGTTGTGCCTTTACTCAGTCCGAGCCTTAGTGTTATCATCTTGGTTTAATAGCATCTTTGGTATGACAAATAGAACTAGTAGATGTGTCTTAATAACGATAGACACTGGTTCATTCTTATTTTAAGCTCATGAAGCATGTTCCTAGAATAAGCCTGGCATAAAACGGTGTGGGAGCAGCACTTGTAGTCTCTACTGAATATGTCAAAATGCCTATGTACTCCTGGACTGCTATTTTATTAGGTTTGTCAAAATAAATGATTCTGTAACCACAACATA
This sequence comes from Allobates femoralis, assembly GCA_033576535.1. Lineage (NCBI taxonomy): Eukaryota > Metazoa > Chordata > Amphibia > Anura > Aromobatidae > Allobates > Allobates femoralis. The sequence goes on from JARQOC010000004.1 coordinate 145,940,546, forward strand.
GAACAATGGCCTGTTCTATCATTTTACTACTAGACCATATTTTACAAGGTTGTAATATTAATTTGTAGATTTAGAATTTCAGGATTTTATATTTTTGAAGTGACAAGAAAAATCTTATTGATTACTCAGAGGCATAGCAGGTGGCACTTAAAGCTATTTGTCGAGAAAGCAGACAAAACAAATTATTGAGCTTAACTAAGCAACAGGAAACACTATATTACACTTTGTCTAAAAAATATCTTATGGTGAATATGCTTTTGTCCTTGAAAATAAAACTAGACTTTCCTTTGTTATAACCAAACCAGTCATTCGATGCATTTAAACGATAAAAAAATTGTACAAGTTGAAAATGTTGCTGAAATTGTAGTGTTAAAATTATGCGGCAAATATTGTTACAATTTTTAATAAAGTTATTTCATAAAAAAATCTGTTTTAAAAATATTAAATTAAATATTTCAAAATTCAGCCAAACAATTGATATAGTTTTGTTAATAAGAGATCTCTTGTAATTAGTAAAATACATAATTAAAATGTTTTTGCAAAATATAATTCTAAAGATCTAGTCAGCAGAGAGGATGCAAAAAACAGAGGCGGCAAGTGTTCTCATAAACATAAACAAAAATTAAAAAGACTCGTGTTAATGAAATAAAATTGTTATTCCAAGAGTTAAATCTTAATTTCACAGATATTGTCAGGTGAGGATTTTTTTATGGTTCACCTGGAAAATTGAACAGATGTCTCACCCCCCTTCTCTAGATCACAATCAGTCACTTATAATGCAGTTAAACAAACAGTGTTAGCCAGTCCTCGCGTAGGTGCAACGTTGCTGCTGGGGACATCTGTTACAGTGACCTTTGTACCTGTGCACCATTTAAAAGAAGACACACATATACAGGCAGTTTGTCTTTTACATTTAATTTGTTTTAATGAGGTGTGTTTCTTTTGATTAATAGTACCCAGGGAACAGCCAAAATCACTGGTCTCAGCAGAAGTAAAAAACAAGTGTATGATGGCCCCTACACTGGAGCCCAGCTGCCCACATGCACGGTAACTGAGATCTCGCAACCAATACTAAATTAACTGAGCTGTTCTGATAAACAATGGCAAACAATTCATGATTCTTATTAATTTCTGTAAATAAACACACTGTTCAAATGTCACTTTCAACTTGAAATCACGCTGCTCTGCCAAGAGATTTAATTACGCAAAATAATCACAGATGAAAACTCTAGTCTTCAGGTGTCAAGTATTCTAATTACATCTTCATCGTTGAGTCCAACTGATGCTTACTGATGTTTAGCTTAAATAAGGAAAAATTAAATTTTTGTATGGACCTTATTTACAGATGCCTACCTAATTTTGGCAGCAAGAAGCAACTCTCCAGATATTGCTGACATTTCTCAAAAAGTGGATGATGAGATGACTGCTTGAATTGCTATGTATGCATGTAAGAAAAGGAGCCAAACTTTCAGCTTAGCTTTTGACTGCACTTGGATTTGGTACAAAGTAAAATCAAATAAATGTGGACAAAGCACGAGGGTTGGATTGTTTAAAGCTCCCCATGTACTTTCAAAAACATAAAACTCACCATGTACTTTCAAAAACAGTTGGTCTATGTCTAGCCTTTCCAATCCCCCCCAATACACATGCATACTCAATGCTCATTTTCAATATTCAGATAAGAGTACGCCACTGTCAGACAACTCTGGTGGCACCTCTTTCCACTGACATTTGTTGTAATGGGGAAGGCGGGCCACCCCATATGGAATACATATTAGATGCTTGAATGATCCTGCTGAAATAGGCCAGTTTGGACATTAATCTACAGCATATGGCTAACTTTACAACCAGAGGTCCAGAAGGTAGGTCATACCACCACACCACTTGCAAGATGAGATCTTAAAGCCTGCAATCACCTATTACACCCAACAATCTTCGTAAAGCAACAGTTCAGTTATTTTAGTACCCCTATTAGATTTAAACACTCTCTGAGAGTGGTCTAAAATACATGGGCTATTCCTTTGTGCAGCCCTCGGGCACCTAAGCTCCCAGAATGAACACATCCAGGGAGTCAGGAGGAGTCCGATATCAGCACTTTTTTTCAGCTGTGGTTGATGGCTGGTTTAAATATTGAATAAGTCTGTTGGATAAAGAGATTGCTTTTCACTAAGGGAGTGAGTTAATGAGCAAATTTTTTTTTTAATGTGTAAGTGAAAAATGGCAGAACGGGAGATGTTATTATAAGCAGGGGATCAAGATGGGGACATTACTACAAGATGCAGACCAAAGCGGGAACATTACTAAAAGATGGGACCGAGATACTGACATTATTATGGGACCAGTATGGGGACATTACTATAAGATGGGACCATGATGGATTAAACTACTTCAAGATGAGGACCAGGATTGGGACATTACTATAAGAAGGAGACAAGGATGGGGACTTACTTCAAGATGGAACCTGAATGGAGACTTAACTCCAAGACGTTAACTAGTATGGGAAAATTACTATAAGAAAAAGACTAAGATGGTGAAATTACTTTAATAAGGGGATCAAGATTGGGGACATTACTCTAAGATGGAACAATGCTGGAGACATTAATAATGGGACTAGGATGGGGACATTACTGTGACGACCGTCCGCTGTAAGGCTGAGCTGCTGGTAAGGCAGCACCCCGAGAAACCCCGAGACCCTTAACCCCTATACAGGGATCTGGAATTATAGTGGAGCCCAGGGGGTAGCTTCCTATGGGAGCAGCAGAGCAGGGAGGTCGTCTAGGAAGGGAAAAATCAGGAAGCGAAGAACGTAGTCAGGAGTCCGAGTCAAAACCGAGAGGGCAGCGAAGGTACAAAATCGTTAGGCAGTAGCAGAGTCAAAAATCCAGGCAAAGGTCAAGGGCAAAACCAAGAGGGCAGCTGAGGTACAAAATCAATAGGCAGAGGCAGAGTCAGAAATCCAGGCAAGGTCAGAGACAAAACTAAACACACACTATCACTGGGGAACCAAAACTATATCTGGCGGCCTGCAAGCCAGGCTCCAATGTACTTGAAGGGCACGGCTACCTCCCATAGGCTGGAGCTCACAACCTGATGACCTCATCCGGACCGCCCCTAGATCCAGGCCAGATGGAGATGCACGACTGGCTCCACCCACGCCACCTCTGACAGAAGAACGCAGGCTGCGCCTAACGGACACCTCTGCAGGGCCCGCTCCTCTGCGACCAACACCACCCAGAGGGGAAACACAGCGGCGCTCAGTGACAGAGGCAGACGTCGCGGGAGCAGTTCCATATGAGGACAAGGCCCTCCTATCACCGGCGCCACCAGCCGAAGGAATCCGGCTCCTCCCAGCGGCCGAGGCAGGAACACCAGCCACCAAGTCCAATGGCGATGTGACAATTACTTGCAGATGGGACAAGGGTGGTGGTCGTTACTATATCATAGGAGCAGGATGGGAGACATTCCTACAAGATGTTCAAGGAGAAAGAAATCCCGTGAAGAGGATAAGCAGTATAAAAGGTGTCTTGTTATTTAATCGTCTTTATTTCAGACGTCATTTATTTCAAGTGAAAACCAATATGTTTCGACCCTCTATTCTTTCACTTGGATGGCAATGATGAACTGAAGTTTTTAATCGATGAAATAAAGAGACACCTTTTCTACTACTTATCCTCTCTGCTGGATTTCTTTCTCTTGAACATTTTGTATGGCCTGGACCTTGGATGATTTCTCGTGAAGTAGAAGGTGTTGGATGCAGGTGTCATCTCGAAACTAAATACTGGTAAGCTGACTTTTCCTATTTCTCACTACCCTGTGCTTTATTCCTACAAGAAGGGACCAGGATGGGGGACATTACTGCAAGATGGGACCTGGATGTGAGACATTACAGTATTTTTCGAACTATAAGGCTACGTTCACACATTGCATATTTTGACGCACTTTTTTGTGCGCGCTTTTCAAAATATGCAATGTGTTTTGTGTCTGCCAGCAAAGTGAATGGGAAATTCACTTTGCTGTGCAGACACTGCGTAAAAATACGCTGTGCTTTTTCTGGGAGAAAACGCAGTTGCATAAAGAATTGAGATGTCAATTCTTTACGCAGCTGCTCCTGCGATTTCTCCCTCTGTCGTCACAGAGGGGAGGAAGCAGGATTCTTCCCCTCTGTGACAGCTGTGACCGCCCATTAGATTTCGCAGTGTATTATTATACACTATGAAATCTAAATTAAATAAAGCCAAATGTATGTAAAATAAAAAACAATGAAATACTTACCTCTCCGATGCCTTTTCCCGGTGTCCGGTGGTGAGGCCAGGTGATGTGTGTTCTGCCAGGACCTGCCGCGATGTCAGAGGGGCGTTCCCGGGGCTGATTGGCCTCTCGCGGTCATGTGATACATATCACATGACCGCGAGCGGCCAATCAGCGCCGGGAATGCCCCCCTGACATCACGGCAGGCACTTGCAGGTCACACATCACCTGGCCTCGCCACTGGACACCAGGGAAAAGGCGTCGGAGATGTAATTATGTGATTCTTTTTTATTTTTCATTCATTTGGCTTTGTTTAATTTAGATTTCGTAGTGTATATTAATACACTGCGAAATCTAATGGGCGGTCACAGATGTCACAGAGGGGAGGAGGAAGCAGGATTCTTCCTCTCCTCTGTGACATCACCTGCGCTTTCTGGGGTAAAGAAAGCACAGTGTGTGAAAGCCCCTGCGTATTTTGTTGCGCTTTTTTCCCGAAAATCGCGGCAAAAAGCATGCGCAAAAAAGTGCAAAAAAATACGCAAATGTGTGAACGTAGCCTAAGACACACTGTACAATAAGACGCACCTACATTTTAGAGGAAGAAAATAGGGAAACCAATTTGAAGAAAAATTATGGTCATAATACACTGTTATTGGGGGATCTGCTGCTGACACTCTTATGAGTTAATTTCTCCAAATTGTGTACTAATATCCCCCATTCTGGACCCCTTCCAAGTATATATGTCCTCCATCTTTGTCCCATCCTGATACATATGATCCACATCCTGATATTTATGACCCTCATCCTAGTATAATATGATCCCCATCCTAAATCTATCCTGCTATGTATGGTCATCCTCCTGGGCCCATCCTAGTATATATGGCCCCATCCTGGTATATATAAACCTCATCCTGGTATATATGGCTCTCATTCTTGACCCATCCTGATATATATGTCCCCATCCTTGGTCCACCCTGGTATATATAGCTCCATGCTGGTATATTTGACTCTCATCCTTTCATAAATAGCCTTTTACCAGGCCCGTTCTGGTATATATGGCCCCATCCTGATATATACATATATAGCCAGCATCATGGGCCCATCATGGTATATATAAGGTCCCTTTTTGGTATATAGGGCCCTCATCCTGGGCCCACCATGGTATATATGGCAAAATTATTGTATATGTGGCCCTCATCCTGGGCTCATCCTGGTATATATGGGCCCATCCTGATATATATATGGCCACCATCCTTGTCCCACCCAGATATTTGTGGTCCTATCCTGGTATATATGACCCCCATCCTGTTTTATATGGGTGCTATCCCTGTATATAAGGCCCCATCCTGTTATATATGGCTCCCATCCTGTTATATATGGCCACAATCCTGTTATATATGGCCCCTAGCCTTTTATATATGGACAAATCCAGGTATATACTGCCCTTATCATCATTGACCCATCCAAGTATATATGGCTGCCATCAGACTGCAGACATAAAAAATATACGATTCAATTCACCTTTTCTCCTCTCCCCCTGATACCTGCAATTGACACCAACGTCAGCTACCAAGATATTTGCAATTCCCCTCCCGAGATTATAAGAGTGGGGAGCAGTAAATATGCTTTGTCTTCTGCAGTCAATCTTCAATAAAATGGAACAGGAGGCCCAGCATACACAGACCGCAATCTCTGGCACCATTTTAATGAAGACAGTCTAAGTCCTCTAGACTAGACTTTAAGATTTCATTGCGCATGCGTTACCCCGGTGCCATTTAGGAAAAGACCTGTGGATACTTCAGACTGTCTTTAATAAAATGGCACCAGAAATTGCTGCCTTGGCTACCATTTTATTGAAGATGAACTGTAGAAGCACAGTGCATTAGCACTGCTCCCTGACCCCTTATTCATGTCCACCGCTCAGCACCTACTTCAGTGCAGAGATGTGGGTGGAGAGTATGGGCTTGGGTAGCAGTGCATATTCATAGTCTTAAACAGCGGGCACACTTGGCTTCCCAAGCTCTGTTCTTTTTCCTGCGACCTGCGGTCTTGAACCTGCATCTTGTGACTCCGCGCTGCTGACTTCCCCTTCACAATTGCAGTTGGATAAATCCAGACTATAATATGCACCCCCACTCTCCTCCAAACTTTTTAGGGAAAAAAGTTCATCTTATGGATTTAAAAACACAGTACTACAAGATGGGGACCAGAAACCCAATACATTTTATCCCAGTATCAGGAAGTATACTTTGTAAAAAAACAACTATATATTTAATCATCATAATTTTAATTAATGGTGCACATCACAAATAACATAAGACACAGACAATTTAAAGTAAATAGATAATAATAAAATTATTAATAAAATTATTTTCTGTCGAATCAATTTTAAAATGCACATTGGGGTGTGAGGCAGGGGATCTGGTTTGCATCAGTATCATGTCATCAGGTATGTAGATGTGATATCTTTATTTTAGGTCATTTAATCCCATCCTTTAGCAGCTACATGCTTATTTGATCAAATTACTGTATTTGTTGTCATGCGTCCAGCCGTGGGTATGGGCTCCACTGGGCAGGGAGGTTGGTGCAAAGAGCAATGAAGCGTAACATTTATTTTGTTGCTTTTAATGATATTCATATTTCCTCATGAAATGGGTATGTTATATACTTGCCATATATTGCATTAGCACTTTTTCTATATAGTCAAAATTAATTACCGTATATCCGTTGATTTCAAATAATCATTTTGATGATTATTCAATTATATTTATATTTAATTTTCAATGTTCTAAGCTATATTAAGGAGCCGCTATTTGAGAATCTGTTGCACATTGTATATTATATTATTCTATTTTTATATATTGTAGTCTGCATATTAGATTTTTTAAATATTTTATTCTTTTGACATAATTCCATAGAATCACCTGTTCGATTTTATATTTCTCATCTAGGGGATGTCCTGCTTCAAGTGCCCATTGTCTATATATTTTAAATTGTCTTTTGTGGCGCCCTGCTCACACAGGTAACCACAGACTCACCTAGAGCATGGATGGATTTCCACAGTAGGTACAAGACGCAAACAACACCTTCCACCCCAGCAAAGTATGGGGAGCTCCACTTGCTGCCCTTAGGCAAGAACCTCTATAAATACTTGTGCTGGGGGCGGAGTTAGTCAGAATGTGCAGTCGCTAAAAGAACTGTATAACAAACAAAATAACAACCAGTCCCCTTTTATAATATGGTCACTCCAACAACTCTTATATTAACTGAAAAAGACCTAAGTCTCAATCAAGGAATGATTTCACAACTGTAGTCAAAAAAATACTAAAAATTGCAATCTTTATTCTAAATATAAAGTAAAATCACATCAGAGCTAATTCCCAAAGGAAAGCCACATAGTACAATATAAATCCTTTTTAGATACAGAGTAACATCAATAATGCACAGAACCCATATAAAAAAGACAATGCCTCTTGAAGCAACATATAGAAACCTATACAAATAAAGCACCCTTTGTGGTCTCCTAATAGACCTATATTAAGTCTATCAGATCCTAAAGTATGCCTGTTCCTGAATGGCAAACTCCCTTCCTCAATTTAATAAGGGGTTATTCATAGATATATGAGCTCAGCCTGAGGTTATTTAAGTCCTATAGATAAAGGGTTAAGTGTTTTTTTTACCTGCTGTAGAGGAATATTGTGCCTGGGTTTCCCACCCCTACGTCGTTTCGCAATATCTTCTTCCGGGGGCGTGAAAGAACTGTGAAGATGTCCTGGTGGTCGGAGCTGCACTAGGCCTGAGCCAGTGACACGGAACAGCCTCCAACCTAAAATTTGCAGGGCCCAAGAGTGGGGTTGAAGGCAAGGAGAAAGAGTATCAGAGAAAGAGCAGTTTGGGGACCGAGGAGCCATCTTCGTTTACCCCAGAAAGCATCCCGGACACCAAAGTCCGTGTCTGCAGGAGAGTACCTAGCCCAGCAGAGAATACCGGTTTACTGTGGAGACTTCAGACTCCTGGGCATCTGTGCAGTCATCAACAAGGGAGTCAGGCACCGCAAGAACAGAGATGGTGCAGGCCAATGCGTTTATCCCAATTCAGCACAGGTGATAGGAGAGCAGAGGAGGCCTGCCAAGATTCACACAGGGCAGGGGCTTCACCCAAGGGAAAAGAGACAAGGTGGCCTTATACCCACTAGCTGTGGAGAGCCAGAAGTGCTTCCTGACCACCCGACAATGTACCAGACTTTTACCTACCTTATCATCAGTAAAAGGTAAAGAGACAATATGCGGTGTGTGTGTCGGTTCTTCAACCGCAGACCCTGCCCTTCATGGAAACTGTCCCTGCTTTTCCTCCCCATCACACCACAGCCTGGGGATCCAGCTCCACCTGTGGGGAGCTTCAACACCTAGCTGCCTGTACATCACCCCTGGAGGCCCAAACAGTGCTGGCACAATCACCAGAAACCACAGGTGGCGTCACAAATGCTTTATTCCCATTTATACTACCCCTTTTTAAAAGCATAGCCACCAGGGCATGGGTCTGGGCAGACCACCAATGACATCCCAACCTCCGCAAGGGCTCAGATACAATAATCTTGTTGCAATTAAGAGTAACTAAACTTTATAGCCTCTACTGTTGATCAGTGGTTTGTTAATATTCAAGCATGAGTAGAGTGCTATATGGGCTCTATAGAAAGTCAATGGGGTCAATTCATCAAGACCAGCTTGCTCACTCTGAGCTTAATTAGTAGACATGCTGGAGTCAGACACGCCAGATTCATGAAGTAGTTCATGCCTATTCAAGAATCAGCAGTATGTGATGAGTTATATGTGCCTCATTGAGCCACTCCAGTAATCGCATTCCAATCAGGGACTGGAGTGAGATTTCTGGAGTAGAGATTGCCACAGCTCATGAAATATACAAGCCCACCCAAGCTTTGCTCACTTTGGCAAAGCTGGGAGAAGCTTGCATGAAAACACTAATGGCCACTTTACACACACCAACTTATCTGTCCAACTTCTGACCAACTTGCTGGTTGCAGGAAATCATGGAGATATTGCTCCATTGTACAAAGCCACAAAATGGAGCAATGTGTCCATGATTTCACTGCAACCAGCAAGTTGGTCAGAAGTTGGACAGATAAGTTGGTGTGTGTAAACCCACCATAAAACTCTATAAATGATGACACATAAAAAGAGGGTCAAATATTGGCATGTGCTGAATCCATGCAGAGATTTCAGCAACCTACCCATAGTTAGCTTTTAGCAAGTTGATACATGCAGTAATATCATAAGTTGTACACTTTAAACTCCTTGCTGCAATATCCTTTATTATCCTAAAAAAAAATTATTTGAAATATAACACACTTATCACTCTTAAAATATATTGTTCCTAAATTTACATGTAAATTTACAGGGTTCGGATGATTGTATATCTCCTAATATAACAGTTGAAAGGGTTACATCATCATATACCTTGGATCTTTTCTGAATGAGGCTGGGGAGATAGTTTCATCCCCGATAAGCCAGCGTTCAGTGACTATTCACATCTGATTATTATTAGTTGTATCTGCAGGGGTTTGATTTCCACTAAAACTCTCCTTATAATACTACCTGGATTGCATGTGGGTTTCATATTGAGAACAGTTCTCCACAAATCTTGCATTTCTATTCAGTTCACTGATAAGGAAAGGATTTTGGCTTTGTTATTTTATACTCAATTGGTAATTGGCAGATACCCAGTCTATAGATTTGTCTACCTTTTTGGTGAGCTGCAGGGGTTTGATTTCATGTCTCAGTTCACAGGTCTATGGACTTAGCTTGATGTGTTCTTCAGCGTTCAACCTCATGAATATCCCCTTGCATTTTCAGAGTTCTACTACTGATCTGCACACTATTCACTTCAAGAAATGTAGCTGTAAAAATGGCAACAGCGGAAGTAGGCCTTCAATGTGACTTAAGGACTTAACTAAAGGCTAAACCAGGATGTGGATATTATATATTGTGCAATATTCACCCTAAAGACACCCATACACATTAGACTAATGTCAGTCTTATCCGCCAATATCGATGAGTTTGTCATAATGTGTATGGAGGTGCAGCCAACTGGTAGTTGGGGAGATGTCGAATTTCTGATTGATGATCATATTGTTCTCCCAAAGTTCAGTTGCCAGTCAATAAGTCAGTCACAGCTTTTAGACAAGGAACCCAATAGCATTCACTTGGCCAAACAAGGTCAACTGCGTATGGCAAAATCAGCTGAGATGGCTGTTGGCCGAATGATCAGCCAAAGCATCTTTTGACAGCATTAACCTCTACAAGATGGTGTGGTATTTCCTGCAGTGAACATAAAGGTTTCTACACCTGGAGCAGCCTCCAACAGTAGCTGCCAATATATAGACAGTTTGAAAATTCCAAATTGCAGTACTAGGGCAGTAGGCAGTAATCATAATCAGATATACCAAGAGTGCAAAGATCAGGTTAAAGTTAGAACAAGCAGTAGATGAAGATTTTAAAAAATCTGGGCAAACACATTTTAGACCACTAAGGATCATGGGGTGTGCATGTACCAACGTTCAAGGAGATAGAGGACTTGCAAAAAAATTAAAAAGTTATTTCACAATGAATTGGACCCATACAATTATATTGTTTAACAATTAGCCCCATACAGTAATTCTGGCTTCCTTCCTGTAATAATGTCCCCAATTCTGTAATAATATCCCGTTCTTTAATAATGATAACCGTCATACTGTTATAATATTTTCCATCCTGTAATAATGTCCCCCAATTAGTAATAATATCCCCCATCCTTGTTCCCTTTTAGTCGTAATAGACCCCATCCTGCTCCCCATCTTTTAGTAATGTCTCCATCCTGGTCCCATTTTTTTGTAGTGTCCCCAATCCTGGTCACAATCTTGTAATACCATTCCCCATCCTTGTGCCCATCTCGTATTGATGCCCCCCTACATGGTCCCCATCTTTTTTAACCCCATAATAGAAGGAGATACCAATGGTAACTTTTTAATTGCAAAACTACTAGCGTATACTATACTAGAAACCCAACAAATTTTATCCCAGTATCAGAAAAAGTATACAGAGTAGAAAAACAACTAAATATTTAATCAGTATAAATTTTATTAATGGCACACATATTAAAAATAACATAAATTGTGGCGCCCCAGGGTATTTGGGGTTCTCGGGAATCTGGGCACTTGCGGAGGTTGGGATGTTACTGCTGGCCTGCCCAGACCGTGCCCTGGGGGCTATGCTTTTAAAAAGGGGTTGTATAAATGGGAATAAAGAGTTTGTGATGCCACTTGTGGTTTCTGATGATTGCACCAGCACTGCTTTGGGCCTCCAGGGGTGATGTACAGGCAGCTAGGAGTTGAACCTCCCCACAGGTGCAGCTGGATCCCCTGGGCTGTGGTGTGATGGGGAGGAAAAGCAGGGACAGTCTCCATGAAGGACAGGGTCAGGGGTTGAAGAACTGACACACACACAGTAGATTGTTTCTTTACCTTTTACTGATGATAAGGTAGGTAAATGTCCGATACACTGTTGGGTGGTCAGGAAGCACTTCTGGATCTCCACAGCAAGTGGGTATAAGGCCTCCTTGTCTCTTTTCCCTTGGGTGAAGCCCCTGCCCTGTGTGAAACTTGGCTGGCCTCCTCTGCTCTCCAATCACCTGTGCTGACTTGAGATAACCCGCGTTGGCCTGCCGCTATCTCTCTTCTTGTGGTGCCTGGCTCCCTTGTTGGTGACGGCACAGATGCCCAGGAGACTGAAGTCTCCACAGTAAACCGGTATTCTCTGCTGGACTATGTGCTCTCCTGCAGAAGCGGACTCTGGTGTCCGGGATGCTTTCTGGGGTAAACCAAGATGGCTCCTTGGTCCCCAAATTGCTCTTTCTCTGATACTCTTTCTCCTTTCCTTCGACCCCCTCTTGGGCCCTGCAAACACTAGGTTGGAGGCTGCTCTGTGTCACTGGCTCGGGCCTAGCACGGCTCCGACCACCAGGATGTGTTCACAGCTCTTCTAGTGTCCGGACACTCTGACTAACTCCGCCCCAGCACATGTATTTATAGGGGATCTTGCCTAAGGGCAGCAAGTGGAGCTCCCCCTACTGTGCTGGGGTGGATGGTGTTGTTTGCGTCTTGTAACCACTGTGGAAATTGGTCCATGCTCTAGGTGAGTATGTGGTTACCTGTGTGAGCAAGGCGCCACATTCCCCCTAGGTAAGATCAGTACTCCTGGACTGAACATTTTTGGTTAATGCATAAAGAAATTATATTTTTCAATATTAGCAGGTAACATATGTACATAGTCTAAAAAAATTCAAAAATTTACAAAACCCACTGAAAAATGGCAAAACAGGTGCAGTCCATATGGTGCTACTTCATCCACCGCAGGCTGAGAAACAAGTTTGTTGTCACACCAGTCCTGTCACTATGGTCCTTTTAAGGTTGTAAAATGGGGAAAAGTCTTTGAAGAGTCTTTAAAGTATAGTCTCTGTAAGCTCCGGGAAAAAGGGGTAAAGTCTTTCAAAGTCCAACACACTCAATAGAGTCCTTACAGGTAAAGTTTCTGTAAGCTTAAAAGTTCAATATACACAACAACACTTACTACGGGTGCTTCGGCGTAGGAGCCCTAGGTACTGAAGGGGCCTGTACCGGTCATAAGCGCTGTAGGCCTCCTGGCCCTGGGGTCACCTATTGGCCAAGATTTTGCTCTCCCTAGGCAGCTCCTTAGGCCCACTCCGCTCACCCCTTTTTCTGATGTTGTGTACCTGGTGTGACCTGTTTTAGCCTACTCTTCACCCTTCTGTACACTACTATTTACATTTTATGTACATAACTGGTTTCTGTTTACATTTTGTACCTACTGCACCCAATCTCCATACCTGGACGGGGGTTGACCTTGTGTGATACGACTAGATCTACGCACTACTGGTGTGGATGTGTCTGGAGAAGAGTGGAAGGTTGGTAAATCAGGTAAGCGTCTGCGTGATCTTAGTCTCACTACAGGACTAGCAGGTGAATTGATTGCAGTATCCTCTGTTTCTCTGACAATGGGAGTTTCTTCCTGAACGCTTGGGACGGTTTCTTGAGGTTGGTAGAAGTTGATGATTGGAACTATTACGGCTCCTTCATGTTGAGGCCAATCCTCCAGGAGATCTCCAAGTATTGTGGATATGACTTTCTCTTTTGGTTCTTGGCATGGAGTTGGGGGTTCACAGGATTCTTTTTCTTCTTCCGGAAGGTCTTGAAGGTCTTGGGTCTTCCATACTTCTGGGCATTTCTTCAGATGATCTCTGGAGACTGTTTGCCTTGTTTTTCCTCCATTTTTACTGATGAGACAGATTTGGTGTTATCAAAGTTGGAGTTCAAAACAGTGTAGGGTTGTCTTTCACATTGGTCATCGAGTTTATGTCTTCTTCTTTTCCTTATTAAGACAAAACATCCGGGTAGTATAGCTCCTGCTTGTGCACTTTGGTTGAAGATTCTTTCTTGTTTTTGACTAGGTTTTTCAAGACTATCCTCAACACAGGCTTGGACTTGTCTATACTGCTCTAGATGGTTAATGTTCCGGTCAGAGGTGGAAGTATCTGCTTTTGGTTCAACGACTACTAACTCCAAATCTACCGGTAGTTTTCCTGTACTTGCTCTCATGAGATACGCGGGGGTACAGTTTGTTGAACTGACAGTGATGTGATTGTACATATCTACCAGGTCAGGTAGTTTTTCTGGCCATTGGTTCCTTTCTTCATGAGATAGTATCTTGAGCATGTCAATGATGATGTTATTCATCTTGTCACATAGGCCATTGGACTGCGGGTGATAGGGTGTAGTTCTGATATTTTTACAACCATGAAGATGACAGAATTCCTGAAAGATTTTAACTTCGAATGCAGAATCTCTATCTGTTAGGACTTGTTCTTGGTAGCCAAAAGGCCTACAAAAGACATTTTGGAAGGTCCTAGCAGGTGTTGCTGCTGTGAAATCTTTCACTGGAGCTACCATCAGGAATCTTGAATAGTGATCCACCATTGTTAAATCATATGTGTAGCCTGTCCTGCTTGGAGTTAATTTCACGTGGTCCAAGGCTACAATTTGGAGTTGTTGCATCGTTACAATGGATTGTGGTGGTGCCCTTTGACTTTCATGGCCTTTCCTTCGGAGGCTACATGGTCCACAGTCTTTACACCTTCTTTCTATGGATTCTTTCATGCCAACCCAATAGAATCTGTCTTTGAGCAACATCTCCAGCTTTTTCCACCCAAAGTGTCCTGTTTGATCATGGTAAGCATTTAGTACCACTTGGATTTCTGTTTGGGGTACCACAATCTCCCAAACCATTTCATGGGTCCTTGGATTGAATATATCTTCTGCAGAGTTTTTCCTGGTAGATGAATAGCTTGCTTCTCTCATTCCACAGGTGTTTAGCTTCAGGTGGAGGATTTGGAGGTAGTTTTGCAGACTCCTTAGTTATCAGTCCTTTTACTAAACTTATAGCCAGGTCACTGTCTTGGGATTCCTTCCAACCAAAGTGTGGTAATGGGTTCACTACTCTCTCAGGAAGTTCTGTATGGGCTTGTTGACACTGGGATATCCTCAACTGATGGAAGGCGGTAACTGTATCTCTTCCAGCTCATCCTTATCTGCTCCCATATCTGCTAAGTGAGGCATCCTGGATAAGGCATCAGCGTTGCTGTTGTTGTGACTAGCCTGGTACTTGATGGTGAACTGGTAATTGGACAATCTGGCCATCCATCTTTGTTCCATTTCACCCAATTTTATGGTTTCCAGATGGGTCAAGGGATTGTTATCCGTGAAGGCAGTAAACTTGTTAGATGCCAGGTAGTGCTTAAACCTTTCAGTGACGGCCCAGAAGACCAAGGCCAGGAACTCCAGTTTGGAGGAGCTGTAATTTTCAGGGTTCCTCTCTGTAGGGCGAAGTTTCCTGCTAGCATAGGCAATCACTCTTTCTTTGCCTTCTTGCTTTTGGGAGAGTACCGCTCCTAACCCCCCATTGCTGGCATCTGTGTACAACAGGAATGGTAGATCATAGTCGGGCTAAGCCAGGATCTCTTCACCTGTTAGGGTCTCTTTCATCAGCTGGAAGGACTCTTCCTGTTCCTTGCCCCACTCAAAGGGAGGATCTCTGGACTTGAGTTTCTTGGGTTGGCCTACTAGGAGATTTGGTAGGGGTGCAGCCTTCTACGTTTACTCCTTGATGAATCTCTTGTAGTATCCCACCAATCCCAGGAACTTATGTACTTCCTTGAGATTCTTTGGTTCTGGCCATTCTCTGATGGCAGTTACCTTGTCTGGGGCCACTCCTTCTGCGCTGACTACGTGTCCCAGGTACAGAACTTTCGGCTTCAACAGGTGGAATTTGGATGGCTTTAGCTTCATCCCATACTTGGACAACGCTTCAAATACTTCCGCTAGATGGGTTAGGTGTTTCTCGTAGGATTTCGAGTACATTTGTGGCACCCCTGCGGGGGATTGCCACAGGTTCCACCAGTGCAAGGAAGGACTTACATCTTGGTTAACACAGCACACACCACCATCCACCCCAGACCCTAAGGGGAGCTCTACTGGCTGCATTAAGCCAGTTCCCCTTTAAGAACACTCAGGCTGGAGGGAGGAGTTAGTCAGTCCCTGTAGTTTCAGTTTAGTTTGTGTGAGGAGAAGGAAGAAAGAGGAAACAGAGCTGCTGATCGCTGGTGAGAGATTCAGGCCCAGGACCAGGGACGACTGACTGCTGTGCACACCCCAGGGAAGGGGCCGGAGGCAAGTGGAGGATACAGGGAACTGAGAAAAGGGAATCAATTGCGCAGCCCTTTAGTACACACGGACACTGGAGTCCGATGCTGCCAACCTTCAGAGCTGCAGCAGAAAGCCCAGAAGACTCAGGAGGAGTGCAGCCCTAAGGAGACAAAAGAAGCAACACTAAACTGACCAAGCATAGGACTAGGGGCCACAAGAGAAACAGGGACCCCGTAGAAGGACCTCATTGTCAGCTTAGGACTAAGATCAGAGTAGAAAAAGTGGTGGGTTCAGGCTCAGGCAGGACTCATCCCACACCGCAGAGCACAGACACAAAAGGAGGCCTCATAACCTTCTAAGGTGGAAATCCCAAATTGCATCGGGGACCTGGTTACTACTATGGACTGCACCTGTTACGTTACCACCAGTAAAAGGTACTGAAACAACTACCTCAGTGTGTCTGTGTGCCTGTCTAACCATCGCAATTCACCACTGTGCCAGAAAGGACTTGACCACTACTCCCCTCATCCATCCCTGCTGCCCTGAGGTAAAGCACCACCTGTGGAGAGCTGTTCCACACCTGCTGCACCCACCATCACCTCAGCGGCCGGCTGCAGCGCTGGTAAACCGTTACCAGGTACCATAGGTGGCATCACGTTAATAACCCCCTTTACCCCCCACCATTCCCCGCCATTGAGGGTCCAGGGCACGGGCCCGGGGATCCACCAGCCGTGATCCCCCATCAGAACCGCCATCAGCCCCGGTACCCGAGTACCCCATACCCTGTCGACCGCCTCACATTAAGACATCATCTAGGTAAAGCAGTACCGTTTCAAAGTTCTTATGCCCCAGGCAACACTCCATGAGCCTCTGGAACGTTCCGGGTGCATTACATAGTCCAAATGGCATGCTGTTGAATTCACATATGCCCATGGGCGTTGTAAATGGCATCTTCTCATGGTCTTCCTCTGCAACGGAGACCTGCCAATACCCGCTAGTGAGATCTAGGGTTGAAAAGTAATTAGCAGACTTCAATGCAGCTAGTGATTCTTCAATGCGTGGTAACGGGTAAGCATCTTTATGTGTTATGCGATTTATCTGCCTGTAATCTACACACATTCTCATGCTGCCATCTTTCTTTCTCACCAGGACTAGTGGAGCTGCCCAGGGACTAAAACTATCTCTTATGACCCCTGCGTCCTTCATGTCCAGTAACATCTCTTTGGCTTTTTGATAGTGTGCAGGTGGAATAGGCCTGTATCTCTCTTTGATTGGTGGATGTGTACCTGTGGGGATGTGGTGGTGTACCCCTTTGACCCTACCAAAGTCAAGTGGATGCTTACTGAATACCTGTTCAAATTCTTGAACTACCCAATAGACACCTTGCTTTTTATACATAGGAGTGGAATCAGTGCCTATAAGGAGCTGCTGACACCAGTCCTCCAGTTGTACCTTAGCGTTGTTATCCTCTACCTCTCTGGCTGGAGACAAGGGTCCCACTGCTTGGATCTCATTGTTATGCACAGTATATAATTTAGCTGAATACCTGGATAGTTTGACTTCTTCACTCCCACAATTCAAGATGCGGACTGGTACCCTTCCCTTGTGTACATCAACTATCCCTCTGGCTGTCAAGAGTGTAGGCCTGTGTTCTGAGCTGATGTGGTCCACTACCGCCTGATAGTCCTTCCCACTTAAGCCTATAGCTGCTCGGCACCAAATCATCATTTCACTCATCCGGGGTATCATAATCTGATGATTATTCAATTATTTTTATATTTAATTTTCAATATTCTGAGCGATATTATTTTTAATAAGGAGCCACTATTTGAGAATCTGTTGCACAACCCCAGACCCTGCCCTTCATGGAGACTGTCCCTGCTTTTCCTCCCCATCACACCACAGCCCCGGGGATCCAGCTCCACCTGTGGGGAGCTTCAACACCTAGCTGCCTGTACATCACCCCTGGAGGCCCAAAGCAGTTCTGGTGCAATCACCAGAAACCACAGGTGGCATCACAAACTCTTTATTCCCATTTATACTACCCCTTTTTAAAAGCATAGCCCTTAGGGCATGGGTCTGGGCAGCCCACCAATGACATCCCAACCTCCGCAAGGGCTCAGATACCCGAGTACCCCATATAACCTGGGGCGGCACAGCTTTTCCTGGCATCATGAACAGGATCCTGTGCCCGGTGCTACCGTGTACTGTGTGCCATATATAGACTGTGTGATTTGTGACTTAAATTGAGCTGCCATCACTGCGCCGCAGAGCAGGAAGAAAAGGGCGTGACGGCCTGCAGAGCGCGAAACCAAAAACCCGCCCCTCGCTCTGCCGAGTACTTCTGAAACGTCGCTGCTTAGTCCAGAAATTCCCGAATGCTTAACTCCCAGTATAGGGAGTTCTGAACTGTTTAACTGTCTAAAGACTGTTCGTGATTCACTGGGGGGGAATATGTCCACTACATCAAGCAACGACGAAAGCTCCTTCGTAGACCTCGTAAATCACCCTGAGACAAGTATGGCTGCAACCAGTAGCGCCGCCGGGCACCGTAGCCTCGATCGTGCCGATCTCACTACCGTATATCCCAGGTGCCAAGTGGTTACCCCAGTATGACGACCGCCCCGATAACTTGTCCACCTTCAAGAGAAAGATCTGCACTGTGCTGGATATTTATGCAATGACTGGCAAGCAGCATGCTGCTGTTGTATTGGGACAGTTAACTGGTGAATCCTGGTCCGTAGCTGAACGAGGATCAGTAGCTATAAGCTATTAGCATTATTATTAATAATAATAATAATAATAATAATAATAATTATTATTATTATTATTATTGCATGACAAGAGATTATTTGAAGTAGATAAAAACCTTTAAAGTGTAAGTATGCCACATACCTGCCTTGTCTGGGATGGGATTCACCCCTTCCTACATGGTATCTGACATTTTGCTATTCTCCATGTCATCATCACATTAGGACGTGTGTTTGTCCTCTGATTATATCCAAGTCCTCAGTTCCTATAATCTCTTCAGACTTCTCTCCAATCTCTTAATACTACCTGGATAACTCTTACATTATTCTAAAAGGTACCGTTACACTCTGCAATGTCGTTAAGATATCACCAATGATCTCGGTCATTAGGACATCTTTTTGACATCGTTGGTGAGCTGTCACACGTCTAGATATTGTGGACGATGCACCAACGATGTAACGAGCAGCTATCGTTCGCACAACCCAGCAATTGATACTTGTTCACTGTTGTGAATAGGCAAAGTTGTTAACAACATCGTTATCGTGGTGTCACACACAACGATGCAGCAGGTTGAATGATCGTGGATCGTTTGAATTGAGAACATGTTCTCAAATCTGCGATCAACGATCCAACAATTTATGATAATCAAATCTCGGTGTTACACGCAACTACGTCCTAACGATGTCGTTTCAACGACTCCAAACCCGTGTCGGTTCAGCGATATCGTTCACGATATCGTACCGTGTAAAGGGGCCTTTAGGTTTCTTGAGCTATTGCTAAAAGTCTTGTTGCGTTAATTGTTTTTGCTGCTTTTAACCCATTAACTGCTGCACACATCTTGAACTGTTAGTGGAGTCTGTTCACATTACTTGAACTTTTGTGCCTGTTTCAGATATGCTGTTTTTCTGACATCTGCCTTCCTCTTTCTGTGGTTTCCAGCATGTCCTGCTATGCCAGATTTAATCAATAGAGCTTCGGCACACAAAATAAGTGAAAAAAAAACCGTATCTTGTGAATGCAGTCTTTTATTTGATGAGTATCAGTCAAATCCAAATATACATTTCAGCACTTCTGCCTTTGTCAATACTGCTGATACTGTGTAAATTCAGAAGAAAACAATACTGATAATTACATGGTTGTACTACATCATACAACAGATGAACAAGAAATCTATAATTGTAGGTACATAGGTGGTATTTCAATACCCTTTATGTAAACAAAAATGTGATACAGCTCACTAATCAAAGCAATTAAGAAAAAAAATGAAATACAGATGTGTCCAAAAGTATTGACACCCCTGCAATTCTGTCAGATAATACTCAGTTTCTTCCTGAAAATGATTGCAATCACAAATTCTTTGGTTTTATTATCTTCATTTAATTTGTCTTCAATGAAAAAACACAAAAAGAATTGCCCTAAAGCCAAAGTGGATATAATTCCACACCAAACATAAAAAAGGGGGTGGACAAAAATATTGGCACTGTTAGAAAAATCATGTGATGCTTCTCTAATTTGTGTAATTAACAGCACCTGTAAGTTACCTGTAGCACCTAACAGGTGTTGGCAATAACTAAATCACACTTGCAGCCAGTTGACATGGATTAAAGTTGACTCAACCTCTGTCCTGTGTCCTTGTGTGTACCACACTGAGCATGGAGAAAAGAAAGAAGACCAAAGAACACGGTCCCTACAGTCAAACATGGCGGAGGTTCCCTGATGTTTTGGGGTTGCTTTGCTGCCTCTGGCACTGGACTGCTTGACCGTGTGCATGGCATTATGAAGTCTGAAGACTGCAAACAAATTTTGCAGCATAATGTGGAGCCCAGTGTGAGAAAGCTGGGTCTCCCTCAGAGTCATGGGTCTTCCAGCAGGACAATGACCCAAAACACACTTCAAAAAGTACTAGAAAATGGTTTGAGAGAAAGCACTGGAGACTTCTAAGGTGGCCAGCAATGAGTCCAGACCTGAATCCCATAGAACACCTGCGGAGAGATCTAAAAATGGCAGTTTGGAGAAGGCACCTTTCAAATATCAGAGACCTGGAGCAGTTTGCCAAAGAAGAATGGTCTAAAATTCCAGCAGAGCATTGTAAGAAACTCATTGATGGTTACCGGAAGCCGTTGATCGCAGTTATTTTGGCTAAAGGTTGTGCAACCAGTTATTAGGCTGAGGGTGCCAATTCTTTTGTCTGGCCCATTGTTGGAGTTTTGTGTGAAATGATCAATGTTTTGCTTTTTGCTTCATTCTCTTTTGTGTTTTTTCATTGAAGACAAATTAAATGAAGATAATAATACCAAAGAATTTGTGATTGCAATCATTTTCAGGAATAAACTGAGTATTATCTGACAGAATTGCAGGGGTGTCAATACTTTCGGCCACAACTGTATACCTATTAGATTCAGTATATATAAGCGTGCAGATTCTCCTTATATGGGAACGGTGGTGACATTTGTGACACCTAAAACGGTATGTGCATGTGATGAGCGAAGGAATATAACATAGTGATCATATAATCAGGAGCATACGTACCTGTTAGTGTCTACAATAGAACATGGTTGAAGCATCAGTATCGTTGCTGTGATTAGGGGCTATCGTGAACCGTGCAACAGGATGACAGTCCTATAGGGACACATAGATTGTAAAGGAGGAAAGGGAGGGAGATAGGAGGAAAAAAATGGAGATGACCATAAGAAGATAGAGGGACGTTATATGAACCTACCTCTGGTGTATGACATATGTTATATATTGGTTCTATTAAATTATACCACTGTAGGAAAGAGATGTCACCATAGTTGCTCTGTGTATGATCCGTTCTAGTTATAGACAGTCCAGTGTCGACCTGGGTATATTAAATAGGTCCTTTTTAACAACAATTATGAATAGCCTTTGAGGGACTGTGGCAAAGACAATGGTTATCAGGAAAGAGATATAATAAAGAGTGCGCCATGATTTTCACCTGTCCCCTGACCTGTTGTACTAGGTATTCTATGGTGAGACGCTGCCCTTATTTCAGGAGCCAGATTGTCTGCCATCCAGCAAAGCTATTTAACTGAGTCCTCATTGTACTATGTGCTTCCTGTGCTGTGCCGATGACTTGGGTCTGTGTATACATCCTGATGTCTGGCTTTGTAGAGCCACCTCTCCAGATGAGCCTAACAACGTGCAGGAGAATATCTGCATGTGCCTTTAGCTGCTCCGAGGGCCATCTCCAGGTTTTCATGTGTGAAAGTGTCTCAGTGGGCCCCTTTAGCATATTCCATAATTCATGATTATAATAATTTGTATGTTCTCCCCATGTTTGTGTGGGTTTCTTCTAGGTTCTCCACTTTTCTCCTACAGACCAAAAGTTTGGACACACCTCATTCAAATAGTTTTCTTTATTTTCATGACTATGAAAATTGCAGATTTACACTGAAGGCATCAAAACTATGAATTAACACATGTGGAATTATATACTTAACAAAAAAGTGTGAAACAACTAAAAATATGTCTTATATTCTAGGTTCTTCAAAGTAGCCACCTTTGGCTGTGATCACTGCTTTGCACACTCTTGGCATTCTCTTGATGAGCTTCAAGAGGTAGTCACCGGAAATGGTATTCACTTCACAGGTGTGCCCTGTCAGGTTTAATAAGTGGGATTTCTTGTTTTATAAATGGGGTTGGGCCCATCAGTTGTGTTGTGTAGAAGTCTGGTGAATACACAGCTGATAGTCCTACTGAATAGAGTGTTAGAATTTGTATTATGGCAAGAAAAAAGCAGCTAAGGAAAGAAAAATGAGTGACATATTTTCATTTGATTCACACTTTTTTGTTACGTATATAATTCCACATGTGTTAATTCATAGTTTTAAAATCCTTCAGTGTGAATCTACAATTTTCATAGTCATGAAAATAAAGAAAACTCTTTGAATGAGAAGGTGTGTACAACTTTTGGTCTGTACTGTATATATAATATATATATATATATATATATATATATATATATATATATATATATATATATATATATAAAAAATACAATCCCTGTAAATATAATACCCCTTCATGGGCTCTCCCCCTGTTTTGTGCTCTGTCCCCCTCATGCTCAGTCTCTTTCTCCCATGTGCTGTCTCTCTCCCACCTGTGCTCTCTTCTCCCCCTGCAGGCTTTCTCTCTACCTCTGTGTGTTCTCTCCCCCATGCACTGTCTCTCTACCTCTGTGGACTCTTCTCCCTCTGTGTACTCTCTTTCTCTGTGTGCTCTTAAACCTCTGTGCACTGTCTCTCTTTCTCTGTGCACTCTTCTCCCCCTGTGCACTCTCTCCCCCGTGCGTCATTCTCCCCTGCATGCTGGCTGTCTTCCCCTGTGCACTCTTCTCTCCCATGGTGGCACCCCAGAGTATGGTTGCCACAATGGCATTGCCTCCCTCGGGGGGTGATGTCATGCTTTGAAGCAAAAAGGGTTATCCACACCAGGTAAGCCTACTGTATGCAACACTTTTCCTGACTCCAGACCAGAAAGGGGAGCTCGGAAACCCAAGTTCAGGGGAGCTCCCCTATAAATTCTGGCCTGGGTTTGGGGTTAGTTAGTTCAGTTCATAGGAGGACTGTGAAGACGACCAGTGGACTGGAGCAGTGCTAAACTCGTCCCAGGCAGAGTAGAGAACAAAGGAACAGCAAGCGTGAGGGACCCATAGGAGATGGTCTGAGGAAGGAGAGAAGAATGCCTGGGGAGTGGAGCCAGTGGCACAGCTCACCCCAGAGCAGAGCACCAGAAACGGATACTGGAGTCCGAGGTTGTGAGGGTACTACTAACCCAGCAGCCAAAACTGGAGGACAGGAGACTACATGTCTCCCAGACACAGCAGAGTACCTAGAGGCACAGCAGCATCGGAGAGCTCAGGGACAGTTGCCAGAGGAGTGGTGCCTGGGAAGGGCTCAAGCTGCCTGCCATATGGGTGAGAGACTTACAAGTAGGAAGAGAGAGTCGCAGCTTAGCTACAGGCAGCCAGGACCAGTAAAGAGGAGCACAGCATGAAGGCCTCAGAACTCACTGGGTGAGGAGATCTCAACTTGCTTCCAGGCTATTCCTAACATCTCCTGTGGACAGTGTCTTTTTCTGAACCTGCAACTTCCAGTAAAGGTAAAGGAGACTACTTACTATGTGGCTTTCGGTTATTTTGCACCCTCAGTCCTGCACCCCAATGGCCTACCACCGCCATAGACTTTACCAGTTGTACTGGGGAACTGCCCCTTGCTGTGGGGAGCGATATCATCTTAGCTGCAAATCCATCATCCCCAGAGGTCCCACACAGCAGTGTTGGCCATCAATAGCTGAATATCACGGGTGGAGTCATGGCTCCTATTCCCAAAACCAAAATCCCCAAACTTTTATTTGATACCCAGGGTCACAGTGCCGGGTCTTGACCCCTGTGACTCCCCAGAAGTATTAAAGCCCGGTTCCGAGTACCCTACAGCCCTGGGGGTTCATCACATGCATGCTGTATCTCCCCCCTCTGTGATTTTGTTCTTTTGTGTGCTGTCTCTGTCACCTAGTGCACTCTCCTCCCCCTGCACTCTCTGTCTTCCCCCGTGCACTCTCCCTGTGCATGGTCTTCTCCCCCCTGCACAGCTTCTGGACTGTTGGTTATTTGTGAATAGTAATAAGCTGGCAGCAGAGCGGTGTCACCATACAGTGATTAGGGAAATTAGCGCTGTGCCGCTAGTGATGTCACTGGTCTGTGCTGCCTGGTTATTACTATTCATAAGCCACCATCAATGTGAATGCTGTGCTTATACCACAGTGCAAGGGGAGAAGATAGAGAGAAAGCACAGGGGAAAGAGATCTTCACCCTGAGCCCCATACATTATTAACGGCTGGGGACACCATTCGGCAAGCAGCGTAGATGGTGTATGTGAGAGCAAGTGGGTCCCCTGTTTGTCTAAGGCCATGACACTTGCTTGGGTGCGCTGGGTGGTGATGTCAGCCCTGGCTGCTCACTCACCCTCAGTCTCCCTTCTCCATAAAACTAACAGAGCGAAAACTGTTGACCACCTTATTAATGTGAAAATCTGTTTCCAACGAAGACAGATTTTACAAATTTTTACCTTTACTTGATAATGAAACATAAAAACACTAGCAGAAAGAAGAAGATATCTTTGATAATATATTTTACAAAGTTGTCTATTTTCAGAACTATAGAATTATAAAATGAAAGCTAAAATGTACTCCTGAATAATGGGACGGTAAATCACGAGACGCTAGATCACACTTTTCTTGTAGCCCATGTCATCTTTTTTGTGTCAGAAGAAATAACCTCCTATTGTGCGACTTAAAGCTATGGTAACATAACATGAATGACCAGCTCAAAAAAATGAGAAAAGACATAATAAAAATAATAGATGGTTTGAAAACCTACATAATTGAGTTACAAAATAGGGCCACAATAAGAAAGAAGCTAGAGATCTCCAGTACAGTCACTGCCCACTACTTCTCCAATGGAGCGGAGACATAACTTGCACAAGACCTCTTTAACGATCTATCTCTCGCTTTTCACAAATTATCACGCGTAACAATGGATTTCAAGGATTCAGGCAAAAGAAATATGAAAATGCCTGTACGGCAAGGGAAAAGGGTTACAGAAATAGAACAACGATATAGTAGCACTTAAAGGTCATAATATATATTCACTATTTCTATGATTCTAATACATAAGTGGGTATGCGACACAGAAACAAAACGTACATTACATTATTTGTGAAGATCAGTGAAACATGGAGCTTTCCAGACAGCGCCAGATTACTTAGCTACAGAGTTGTGTTCCTAACCCTTGCTAGGACTTTTTCATAACAATGAGTAGCAAGTAATTGAATTATCTGCACACACGGGTTTACTGAGGTAAGTAATTTTATCCCAGTCATCGTATAATACCCTGATATTTCAGTGTAATGCATATATATTAATATAAGCTGGACTGCTGGAGTCACCAGATACCTGCTACAGATGTCTCCTAAATCCACCAGTGTCCGATGCTTTTACAAAGCAGTCATCCATTTCTTCTATTCATCAATGGTGCAATGGAGAATCTAATCCAAGCTTCCAATGCTCTTGGGGGGTCTCCAGACACGGGATTCTATGGAAGTAAGACATACATACAATCCAACTAATTTTTGAGCAGGCATGGCTGCTGGGATATTTCCAGGAGACTTTTCTTTTAAATGTTCATTTCTTAAGATTATATTTTATAAAGACACATTCTGACATCTAATCATTTAATAATGAGATTCTATAGATAGCCTTCACCAAGCTGTAGATTAATCAGAACATGAAGCGTTTAGGATCAGACTAATAAACTGATGATAAAGTATAACTAGATCTGAGAGTGATTGGTATTAAGAAGGGAAAGAAGATTAACATTATAATACAAAATGCAAAGCATTAAGAATACAAAATATCAGATCTCACAGGACTCTACCTGATTTATTTGGTCTGTCTGAAACCATAGTCAAGGACCATTTACTAGATGACCCTAAAGATTACGGATCTCATGACTATTCCAATCTTCAAAAATCAAAGCAAAAGGCTAAGGGTGCCTCTTACTTTGGCATAAATAAATTTTGTGAAGCAGCACCCTTGGATATTTGAATTTAGTGCCCATCTTCTAATGGGTTGGTCTATCTGAGCTACTTTGAAAACGCAAAGAAAATGTGCGCCATCATATTACCAATGGCTTTTATGTCATATCACTGATTTGGTGTTGACAAAAAAAAAACAAAGGAAAAAACACCATAAAACACCATAAAATATATATTTTAATGACATAAAAATTGAGGAGAACCTCACAAAAAAACTAAAAGTAAGACAAACATTGCTTGTATAAGTCATGGCAAAAATCAAATGTACTATACACATGGCACAAGCATATACAATTTAAAAAAACACACGCATGGCATAATAGGCAGAGAACACTATCACTGTACTAGATATTAACATATCAGCTAAACATGCCATGATCCTAGATAAAATATAGGTCATAAATTAACCAATACAGTTCAGGGCCAATTAGAAGTGCAGATGGCCATAGGATATTTGTCACACTACTTAAACACAATTATAAACAATAAAGTGTACAATCTCCCCCCCCCCCCCATGTAAAAGGGTCCACTTTACTTTCTACCACCAGCCATAGTTTTCACCAGCGAAGAGCGTCTTTAGAATCACTTCATCCACCACTATGTTGATGATTGCAAATCAAGTTCTCCCAAAGCATTTCTTTAGGGTACAATTCACCAGGGAAGTTTTTAGATAAACATATCTGAGCTATTCATGCTGAGTTGTAGCAAGGACTGATGTGTCATAGTCCTGGTGTGCTGTAATAAAGTACGTACCATACTATTAGCAAATAGTGCAACATTCGCTCCCTCATCAGGAATTCAATTTACTGCCTGGTCAAAGCTATCAGATTTATGCTATGCAGTCGCTTCCTTAGACACATCCTTGTATCTAAGGATTATCCTCACCCTGAGTTTTAAGTACAAAAGCCCTGATTCGGCACTACAGTGTTAAAAAGAGGCCACTAAAAGCTCTTTGCAGTTTATAGTACTTCTTTGATGGCCACTTTACACGTCCCAACATCATTTCGATGTTGGATAGAACGGCGCAGGAGCGCACATTTTTTGGCCAGAATTCCAAGATCGCATAGATGTTACACAGCGCGATATCGGCAGGCAATGCAACTGCGATGTGTACGCCCCCTTGTACGGGCGACCCAGGAACGACCATTTAACATGGGAGAGAATAGGGGAAGTTGTACTCCAAGTCGTTGTTGGGCTGTCACACTGCACGATCCTGCCAGATCGTCCATTTAATATCGGGCAGTTGGAGAACCTGCTCATTTGATCCCCGATATCGTTTTGGCATCGTTCTTACATCGTATTGGACATTTACACCATACAACGCACGAACGATATCGGGGCTAACGCATGAACCACGTGACTTTTTATCGGAGTTCGACGCTGATATCGGGACGTGTAAAGTAGCCATTAGAGGAAGAGAAGATAAACCTTGCAAAGTTAGAAATCTCCATCAAAGAACAAATTGAGGTCACTGTAAAGATTGGGGTCCGTACTAAACACCTAGTTTTCGGTCACAGATCCTGAACATGGACATCCTGGGGAAGCCCGTCTTACACTTTGTGGGTGGGGGGCTGTGAAAAGAAAGAAGATAGTTATTAAACAACTCATACTTACTGTGTTCCGCTGTTCTGCCGCGTCTACTTCTGGGGCCACGTGTTAATTTTTGTATATTCACTGCAGAGAGACCCAACAGCCCAAAGATGCTAGAATGTATTGGCTAGTTTCAGGATACTCCAAGAGCCAATTACAGAAGTCCATTTTTTTTACAGCATCTGTGATTGGCTGTTGGGCCCTCACCCATTCACTGACATCTTAGTACTGGCCTATTATTTGTACACACAACAGATTTAACACTTTCCATTGTATAGAGGATCAGAATTTGATTATTTGTACATTATCAACATAGTGGGGGGGCCTAAGATGTGAGGAGGATCTTGGAAAGACACTGGTCGAATCTAAAAATTGCTGGGGACATTGGCCATTTTTTGTCCCCTTCCCTTCAAATTACATATACAAAAGGCTAAGTCTCTTAAGTATTGACTAGTCCATAGTCACTTTACACATGATATAAGAATGCGGCGAATACATTTTTTAGAAGGATGATTTAGATATAGCAGATGTATTGTATTACTTGTACCTTAAATGAAACAGCGAAGACATTTGAAAGTAATGTGACCGTAAGAACATATGTAATTAGATCATTTATTAACTGTAGATCTAAAGGCCCAGTTACACACACAGATAATTGTGCAGAGTTTGTTCGCAGATCTCTGGTTGCAGTGAAATTATGGACACATTGTTACATTTGTACACGGCCACAAAATGTAACAATGTGTCCATGATTTCACTGCAACCAGAGATCTGTGAACAAACTCTGCACAATTATCTGTGTTTGTAACTGAGCCTTAAAGGGATCCTGTCACCTCCAAAACACCTCCTAAGCTATCAAAACATGTCCTTGCAGCATCCATTCACTAATCTAACACTCCTTTTGTCTCCTAAAAGCATCCCGTGAAAGTGCATAAAAACGTTTTAATACTCACTCATTAGTGATTATAATTAGCAGGGGCCCATATTCTTTAGTCACCAGGGGGTGTTGTTAAGCAGCTCCAGGATCCAGCCCTCTCTCTGTCTGTGCTGCTGTGAAACTGAAACTGAAGGTAGAACTAATGATTTGCATTCTGTGAGTGATAGAGAGGGGGGAGGGCAATGCCTGTACATCACAACAGAACACACAGAGACAGGGTGGATCCCTGAAGCTGCAAAACAGCCCGCCTTGGTGACTAAAGAATAGTCACTGCTAATTATAATCACTAATGAGTGAGTATTAAAACGTTTTTATGCACGTTCGCAGGATGCTTTTAGGAGACAAAAGGAGGGCGAGATTAGTGATGGGATGCTGCAGGGACATGTTTTGCTAGCTTAGGAGGCATTTTGGAGGTGACAGGATCCCTTTAAGGGAGTAGTGTATAAGGCCACATGTTCATGTGAGTTGAAATATAGTCATAACAAAAAGAGAGTTGAGAAGAAAAGTACGAGAACATCTCATGGCAATTAAGAAGAAAAATGATACCCCGAGTGTGTGTTATATAAATACCCATCATGCATATAAACTGTATGAAATTTATGGGAATTGACCAGATAACCCCCTCACAAAGAGGTGGGGACTGGGATATAAGAATCCTACAACAAGAGACAAGATGGATCTTCCGATTAAAGACAATGTAACTGCACTGTATCCTTTGCTCCTTTTGTGTGAGTATAGGGCTGACGAGGGACAGCATTGAAAGGACAGTCACTGAGGAGTGGATGCACCACTGGTGTAGGATTAGGGTGCCGACCGCTGCTGATCTCTAGAAAGCATGACCTTTAAATGCAATAGTAGACTGCTACTATTCTTACCCTTCTTCCAATTATATGGAATATCTTTGTGTTGGTAGCAATTATATATCTCACAATTTATTTTATCAGCCTTGAGGCCTTTGCTGCTACAGTGGCATCTGTTAGAGATAAACTCTGGGAGATACTGGTAAAATATTCCATTTCTCTAGCTGAAACCTCTTTGTTTACAACCAAAGATTAGTAAAATATTTTCTCAGATTTTGGCAAAACAATGCTTGTAGTATAAAGTGAGTCTATGGTAGGTAAAGAAATGTGTTAAGGAGAACTTGTCTTCAGGATTTTATACCTAAACTATAGGCATGTATGTAAGGGTGCTTTAATGCTAAGTAAATGTTTACCTTTCTTGTACAACTCTCTTTTGCTGTTAAAAATAATTTAAATGATATGCTAATGAGTTTGAAGTGCAGTGGGTGGGCACTGCACATATAGTTCTCCTACCTCTGTTTTCCCAGCCAACACATGAGTGGTCTGTCACTCATTGGCAGGAGGCTGGCAGTGGCGGGGAATAGTGAGAGCGGTAGGAGAACTATAACTGCAGTTTTCGCCTAATATACTTTTAAGTCATTAACATACAATTTGAACTAAGGATTTCTCTTGAAGAGCTAAACAGATTTGTACAAGAAAGGTAATGATCAATAAAGATCCTTTACATACATGCCCCAGTTTGACCTATAAAATACAGATGAAAGGTTTTCTTTAATAATACAAGGTTCTCCAACTTAAAGAATTTCAAAACCTAAACTGTTTGTATGCACATGCAGCTCTATCAAAGACAAGTCCAGCAATACATTACCAGTCTTTTATTCTACTAGTGAGAAATCATGATTTGAATTGATATGCAAATGAGGCTGAAGAGCTATAGTAGATCTTAAGCCTCTGTCACTCCAGCTCTGTTCCTCACTCATCCCCTCCTGCCTGGCTGACAGCCTATATGCTGTGTGACTTCAATTAAAGGAGCCATCAGTCAAGTAGGAGGTGGTGGTGCTGAGTTGGGACCAGAGCTAGAATGACAGTGGCTTCAGATCAACAACCTCATTTTCCATATAATTTTAAATGTTGATCTGTCAGTAATGAAGAAACAGACTGTTTGGTAAAGGTATTGTTTGTTCCTTATGTAATTTTTCATTATTACATATCATTATATTTATGGACATCTATAGTTTGATTTTTTTTGGCCTGTGTGGGTTAGATGGGTTGTTACAGATATCTAGTGAGAATTTAATTTCACTAGCACCTTTAGAAGTACCGGTATATTTACTTAAAAATTTGGTGTTGTGTTTAATACTTATTTTACACGCTGTATATGTAAAAAAATATTGCTGGTGTCAAGATCTCTCCATGCAGCGCATCCAGGACACTATAGTGATTATGCCATGTCTAGTAACTGGGTGTGCTGAGCTGTCAGTATGCCGATCTTGATAGCAGTTCTCCATTCTGGTTCTGGAGAGGGGTTGGTTTGCTCAGATGTTCCAACTTTCCAGTAATTACTCTGCTACTTAACGTATCAACCTCTCCCAGAATCCTGACATTTGTAGATTCTGTCTGAAGTGCTGTGTGGCCTGCATTCCTGTGTCTGCTCTAAACTCTGTTATCTGACCTGCGCTGTTGCTTGATTATCCTTTTTTCTGTTCCGTATACTTGTTATTTTCTCCTGCTATGTTGCCACCTGAACCGTGACCTGGATACGCCTTGATTTACTCCCTGAATCCTCCTTGCGATCTCCTGGAATCTTAACCCTGGATTGTTGCAGGACTATGTCTCTATCTACTCCCTGAATACATCAAGCTCTTCTGGAACCAGGCATGGGATTACCTGACTTCCCTGTTTGCAATATTCTTGTAAGTAGTGATTGTGTCACAACCTACCTTTTAGTAGTGACTAGTGTCACAGTTGGAGTGCCCCTTTAAGAACCCTTTCAAATAGCATTATTGCCACCTACCAGTGGCCCCTTGGTGACTTATATCCAGATTGCCTGCAGGACAGGATTTGGGTTTATGCAGTGACTGGACCATTGACTGTAATGATGCAGACAGAATCTCTGTTTATTCTGTAGTGCATCATTATTGGCCATTTACGGCTATTGGATACATAGTAGGCAACATCTTGCCATCTGCCTACAATAGATATATACAGCTGAAAATAATGCAAGACAGAGCAAACAGAAACTCCATCTGCATCATTACAGTTAATGGCCCAATTGATGCATATGCCTGAATCCCATTCTATGGGAGAGAACATACATAAGCCCAAAGGGGCAACTGAATGGAGGGAAAAGTTGCTAAGTGAAAGGGCCCTAAGTTAGACAACCATTTTAAAGAATGATACTTTATGAATCCACATCAGGTGAAATATGTGTTTATTTTAATTAATGCTGGAAATTAAAGGGATCCTGTCACCTCCAGAATGCCTCCTAAGCTAGCAAAACATGTTCCTGCAGCATCCCATCACTAATCTCACACTCCTTTTGTCTCCTAAAAGCATCCTGTGAAAGTGGAGAAAAACGTTTTAATACTTACTCATTAGTGATTATAATTAGCAGGGGCTATATTCTTTAGTCACCAGGGGGTGTTGTTTTGCAGGCTCCAGGATCCACCCTCTCTCTGTGTGCTTTGCTTGTGCAGCCTTTACCCTCCCCCCTCTCTATCACTCACAGAATGCAAATCATTAGTCCTGCCTTCAGCTGCACATCACAGCAGCATAGTCAGAGAGAGGGTGGATCCTCGAGGCCGCAAAACAACACACCCTAAGGGCTAAAGAATATAGCCCCTTCTAATTATAATCACTAATGAGTAAGTATTAAAACGTTTTTCTCCACTTTCACAGGATGCTTTTAGGAGACAAAAGGAGTGTGAGATTAGTGATAGGATGCTGCAGGGACATGTTTTGGTAGCTTAGGTGTAAATTTGGAGGTGACAGGATCCCTTTAAAGAGGTATGAAAAATAAATCTGTTGTAATAGATATTCTAAGTGTATGGGTTTTGAAAAGCATGTGTATCATATTTATAAAGTATATGGAATTCTTTTGAGAGAATGGGTGAGAGAATGGGTTAAATAAAAATGTGGTCATTGAACATGGTGGAATAGGAGTCAATGAATGCTACTCTAGTAAACGCATATAATGGATAAATGCTCATAACTATCATTTTCTAAAACTCAAATTAAAGTCACTGAATAATTGAGATTCAGACAATGAAAGGTGTATTCACTGTCCATGCACAAAAGTAATGTTCAGCATGAATTATTAGCAACTGTTTTCAAGGTTTTCCTGTGTGTTCCGTCTCCACTTCATAAACTGAAATCATGCGCACAGTCTGAATGGTTGGACAAGGACAAAATGACAAATAAGCACAGAATTAAAGTTATCACTTTATTATAGCATGTAATTCTTTGGTTGAAGTTGCTGTCATTTATGTGAAAATACTACTAGAATTATACATTACAAACAGGCACAGAGAAAGGAAGCAATGAAAATATACAAATATAACTAAAACAAGTAGTTGCCTATACTGACAGACAGAAGATGACCTGGTGCAAGAGCAGTATGTGGGTGTGTTGCAGTCCAATAATTCTTCATAAAGCACAATTCCGCCTGATTTGGAGGTAGAAATAGGTCCCCTTACTTCTTAGGGCACAGGTTGCATGAACGATATGTTCCACCCTTGTAGAATGTATCATATAACTAGAAATGATACATCAGCTTAGAAATGAAGATAGATGGCACTCACCGGGTCTTCTTTCATGCAGATTTTTATTGTAGATCGAGGGCTATAGCGGTGTTGCCTTTACTTACCCTCCCTCCACCGATGTAACCCTTGATCTACAATAAAAATCTACATGAAAGAAGACCCGGTGAGTGCCATCTATCTTCATTTCTAAGCTGATGTATTATACCTGTTTTTAAACATGTGCAATGCCGCTATTAGCCGTCTCCTGGCTGGTTCATATGAAGTGTTAGTCATTTTCATGCCTGATTTTTTTCTCTTTATGGACTGATAGCTAGAGATGAGCGAACCTTTTGAAGTTTGGGTTTGGCTCGGTTCACAGAATGGGAATACATTGAATACACCAAATGAATCAGCCAACAGTTTGGCGAACGTCCGAACCCCAATTAAATCAATGGGAGGCAAAATTAAGGGCCTAGAAAACAACTTCAAAGGGGCCCAAAAGCTGCCAAACACAGTTCAAACTGTTTTACAGTGGAGCCCGACTGTTTTGGCCCAGACATTATTTTCCTACACTATTACTTAGCAAACTTCAATGCCATTGTTCTTCATGCTTCTGTGCCCGCTCATTAGCCTAAGACGTATTCGCTGCTTTGCAGTCCTCTAATTGGTAAAATAAAGAGTTAGCCCTGCCCACCTTCTTTGCCAACATCTGTGATTAGTTGTCAGTATGGCAACCAAACTGAAATCAGATTACTGTAAAAATAAATAAATGATGGAAAGAAATTGTTGTAAGGTCGCCCCAATTTTGATAACAGCCAAGATAAAACCACGAGTTGTGGTCTGCAGACTGCAGCTGTCTGCTGGACCCTAAGTAAGCTAAAAAACTATTTGGTACCCCACGGCTTTTTTTGTTTATTATTTACCTTTTAAAGCTAAATTCCAGGCTAAAACACCCTTTAGTGCAACATGAAAGGCATTAAAGGGTGCAAGCTTACAATATATAGGAGGTGGACAGCTGTTTGACATCTATTTATCTTTAAATCTATTTTGTCCATCTATCTATAAATCAATCTATCCATTCACCCATTTGAACAGCTGAAAAGTTGAGAAACCTTTCAAATCTTAAAAGATTTTAAAATCTTGAAAAAAATTAGCAGGCCATAGCTGCCGCAGGAGTGGCGCTCCCAATAGATACAAATCCAATATTTTTGCATTCCAATGATCACAAATCCAAGAGTGTTCTGCTCTGGTCCTTAGCTCGTCTAGAGTTTCACTAGAAAGCAGAAGACAGAGGAATAGCTCAGATATATTTAATGCAACTCACAAAATTATGACAATAATAGTAGTAAAATACGAGACATGGTATAAAATGTAATTTTTAGATGCTTTTAAAATCAAAGCTGAAATGTATTTTCAATACAGTAGTTCACTGAATAGGTGAGGTTCATCAGTCACACCATAAAACTCTCAAGAAAGTTTATGTCCCAGAAAGTGGTGTGCAAGATCTATCCTCACCAAAAATAGTGGTTAAAAGAACCCTTTCATCCATTCCGAAGGTCAGGATGCTGGGATATATGGGTTCCATGAATCCTCCAAAAGCATGCAGGCAATATGCCCTGTCAGTCCCTAAAAAAGGCTATCTAGCCCTAGGGATCAATTAATTCCCATCCTGATATGGGCAGTTGACAGTTGTCCCTGTAGATAGGAAGATTGTTAGCCATCTTATGTGCTTCTCGACTTATTTCTTATGCTAAGATTCAATAGAGAAACCTCTTTTAACTAAAAAGTCCATAAAGTATAATGTGCTCCACTGTCGTGACCTAGACTACTAATTAACCATCTTTTCACCAGGCGCACAATGCATCAGCGTGAGCTAGAATATATAGATACAGACCAAAAGTTTGGACACACCTTCTCATTCAAAGAGTTTTCTATTTTTATGACTATGAAAATTGTAGATTCACACTGAATGTATCAAAACTATGAATTAACACATGTGGTATTATTTACTTAACAAAAACATGTGAAACAACTGAAAATATGTCTTATATTCTAGGTTCTTCAAAGTAGCCACCTTTTGCTTTGATTACTGCTTTGCACACTCTTGGCATTCTCTTGATGAGCTTCAAGAGGTAGTCACCGGAAATGGTCACCCTCAGTTCCCAGAGATGCTTAGCACTTGTTGGCTCTTTTGCCTTCACTCTGCGGTCCAGCTCACCCCAAACCATCTCGATTGGGTTCAGGTCTAGTGACTGTGGAGGCCAGGTCATCTGGCATAGCACCCCATCACTCTCCTTCTTGGTCAAATAGCCCTTACACAGCCTGGGGGTGTGTTTGGAGTCATTGTCCTGTTGAAAAATAAATGATGGTCCAACTAAACGCAGTCCGGATGGAATAGCATGCCGCTGCAAGATGCTGTGGTAGCCATGCTGGTTCAGTATGCCTTCAATTTTGAATAAATCCCCAACAGTGTCACCAGCAAAGCACCCCCACACCATCACACCTCCTCCTCCATGCTTCACGGTGGGAACCCGGCATGTAGAGTCCATCTGTTCACCTTTTCTGCGTCGCACAAAGACACAGTGGTTGGAACCAAAGATCTCAAATTTGGACTCATCAGACCAAAGCACAGATTTCCACTGGTCTAATGTCCATTCCTTGAGTTCTTTAGCCCCAACAAGTCTCTTCTGCTTGTTGCCTGTCCTTAGCAGTGGTTTCCTAGCAGCTATTTTACCATGAAGGCTTGCTGCACAAAGTCTCCTCTTAACAGTTGTTGTAGAGATTTGTCTGCTGCTAGAACTCTGTGTGGCATTGTCCTGGTCTCTAATCTGAGCTGCTGTTAACCTGCGATTTCAAAGGCTGGTAACTCAGATGAACTTATCCTCTGCAGCAGAGGTGACTCTTGGTCTTCCTTTCCTGGGGCGGTCCTCATGTGAGCCGGCTTCTTTGTAGCGCTTGATGGTTTTTGCAGCTGCACTTGGGGACACCTTCAAAGTTTTCCCAATCTTTCGGACTGACTGACCTTCATTTCTTAAAGTAATGATGGCCACTTATTTTTCTTTACTTAGAATTTGTATTATGGTAGAAAAAAGCAGCTAACAGTCTATTCAGTAGGACTATCAGCTGTGTATCCACCAGACGTCTGCCCAACACAACTGATTGTCCAAACCCCATTTATAAGGCAAGAAATCTCTTGAAGCTCATCAAGAGAATGCCAAGAGTGTGCAAAGCAGTAATCAAAGCCAAAGGTGGCTACTTTAAAGAGCCTAGAATATAATACATATTTTCATTTGATTCACACTTTTTTGTTAAGTATATAATTCCACATGTGTTAATTCATAGTTTTGATGCCTTCAGTGTGAATCTACAATTTTCATAGTCATGAAAATACAGAAAACTCTTTGAATGAGAAGGTGTGTCCAAACTTTTGGTCTGTACTGTATTTAGTTGTACTTTTTGGCAATAAACGTTTGAGTAAAAATGTATATAGCAATGTCTCAGATATTTGAAAATCATTCTCATTGCATGCATTGAGAAGGTATTCGGTTTTTCCAGGTTACCTTCTATGTCTCCTCGCTCTTATTAAAGATGGTATCTCCTACCTTGTTTTACCCATGTGTTCCTGCTCTCCTGTTTATTTAAGCTCCAGTCTGACTTCCAGGTCTTCCTTGAGTATTTTGTAGAATCTCAGGCTTCCTCTGTGTATCTCCAGTTTCTACTCCATCTCCAGCTATTCCGGGTTGGCTCTTTCATTGTCTCTGCAGTCGGGTTCTGAGCTGAACTTCACCTGCTTCCAGTTTGCCTCCCAGCACTAGGCTGTGCTGCTAATGGTTTTTCTGCCTCAGTTACTGCGAGCATGCTGCACTTCACATAAGCTCTGTTTGTACTAGGTTCCGCTGCAGCTATTCTGTTATTTTAGTGCAGTTGCAGTACTCTGAACTGTTCAGGACTTTGCACTTAGCTACTCTGCACTACATCCAGTTTTGGACTTTGTGCTCAGAGACATTTCTGATTTCAGACCCTCCGGGGTATGAACTTTTATTTATAGACTGTTCTGTTATCAGCCACTTCCAGTGGGAACTGTTACTTATAGACTATTCCTTTCGGTATCACTGTGAATGAACTGTTACATGAACGATTTAAAACTCTGCTCTTGTTTGCTGCACCTGTACATTTGAACTTGTTTGCCAAATGTGTAAATACAGACTTTCATCTTTATACCTTGTCTCAGTTATATCTTGCCCTACACCCAGGGGCGTAACTACAATAGGTGCAGGGGTTGCGATTGCACCCAGGCCCTGGAGCCTAGGGGGGCCCCAAAAGTCCCTTTGGCCCATAGAAAAAACTAATACTATTAAAGATTTGCAATAATTGGGGGTCTCATTGGAGCTTTCACATTGGGGCCCCAGGGCCTGAAGTTACGCCACTGCCTATACCATTAGATTCCTGAAATATTTACACTAATTCTTACAATGGGATGCCTCAATCATGTCATTTCCAGAGCGTTGGATTGCAGTATTCCACTCACTTGAGATTCTTTAATTGTGTACCTTTCAGAATTGTAAATTCTTTCATTAAATAATTTACCAACTTATCATGGTGGCTGGAGGAATATTAAGCCTCCACATCCAGACGCATAACTTGAATCTCATGAGCCCCAATGCAAAAGATCCAATGGGTCCCCAATTATTGAAAATCTTTAAAAACATAGGTCTTTTTATATTGGCCAAAATGACTTTTGGGGACCCCTAGGCTCGATTCAGGTAATGAGCATAATAGAAGTCAATGGGAAACTCAAGCATTTTACCAGAACACCCTACTAGGAGAGCTGGGAAGGCAGGAAAGTTGCTGAGGTGGATGGAAACAGCTCTCCAATCAAATGGTAACAGCACAGGGAAGACGCCTGGATGTATATGTGACTCCAAAGTCACTGCTGGGAACAATGTTGCCAGAGCATTATGTTGTGTGCACATGCTTAATTTTTATTGCATTTTTTGATGTATTGTTGAGTGCAGATTTGTCACAAAACCTAAAGAGAATCCTAATGTCAGCAAAGCCAATGTG
Organism: Allobates femoralis; assembly: GCA_033576535.1. Taxonomy (NCBI): domain Eukaryota; kingdom Metazoa; phylum Chordata; class Amphibia; order Anura; family Aromobatidae; genus Allobates; species Allobates femoralis. Next base: position 145,979,059 of record JARQOC010000004.1, read on the forward strand.
AATCCTGAAGTGTCATGTGAACTTGCTTATTTGTGAATGGCAAATTGGGTGCAGAGAATTATCTGCAGGTTGTTAATTATTTGGGTATGTGCGAACATTGAGCAATTGGTTGCAAAAATTATTGCATCATTTCAACAGCTATTGGCAGGAAAAATGAGTTTTTGCATGCGCTTTTCACCTGCAAACACCAATGAATGATATAGCAATGATTGATGTCCAAAAATCCTAGAAAACTGAAGATGAAAAACACATTCAAAAACATATGAAAAATATGGCAAAAATGTAGTGTTTTTCCTGCTAAGTGAGGCTAGGGTCACATTTGGGCAGGCAATTGCGTTCACTGCATCCAGATCCGGATGCGGTGAACGCAATTGCCTTTACACACATTTTTATGGAAAAATGTGTGCAGAATACCGCACTCCAGTAACCGGATTGCTCAGGATGTGTAATCAGGATGTGTAATCCTGAGCAATCCGGCTACTGGATAGTTTGCTAATCCCTGCTGCTGCAGGGATGAGCAAACTGTTCTATGCATTGTAAATCGATAAATTTAATAAATAAATCATTGCTTGATGTCTCTAGGGGGGCTTGGTCCCCCTAGAGACCATACGCCCACTGAGGTGGGCTTATCCTGCAATGTCCAAATGCGATGGGCTCCTCATAGCTCTGTGCATGACCTCCAAACTCACCCCCCCCCCGTATCTCTATAGAGGGGTCCCTGCACCCCTCTTTTCTAGCTATCCCTTTTTGTGACAAAAACTAAGTATTAAAGTAGAGAATTGAGCTCATAGTTACGTGTTGGTCCAGTTTCATTTTGTAGCTATAGGCGGGGCTGTGTGCTGATGTCTCCGCCAGCTAATTAATTATGCCCACCCCCTCTGGCCTTGCTTCTGTGTTGAGAGGGAGGCCACGTCATGAAAGGGGCGGGGCTAACTTCGAGTCATACCGATAGCTAACTAAGCCCCCCCTAGAGACATCAAGCAATAATTTATTTATTAGATTTATCGATTTACAATACATAGAACAGTTTGCTCATCCCTGCAGCAGCAGGGATTAGCAAACTATCCAGTAGCCGGATTGCTCAGGATTACACATCCTGAGCAATCCGGTTACTGGAGTGCGGATGATTAAACCGCTCCGAAAACTGTAGCCTGCATGATTTTTCATGCAGGGTGCAGAGCTGGAGACGGACACCGGATTGCTTGTGAAGTGTTTAGCATTGGCTCCTATGAGGAGCGTTTCTTGATCCGGTTTTGAGCTTTTTGAAAGCTCAAAACCGGATCAGGTTTTAAAAATAAAAACGTAGATGTGACCCTAGCCCAGTGATGGCGAACTCCAGGCCTCGAGTGCCACCAACAGTGCAGGTTTTCAGGATTTCCTCAGCATTGCACAGAGGTTGGAATCATCACCAGTGCAGGTGATTATATTATCACCTGTGCAATATAAGGAAATCCGGAAAACCTGCACTGTTGGTGGCACTCGAGGCCTGGAGTTCGCCATCACTGCCCTAGCCTGATACAGATATTGTTCAGAAATGTTTGCAACCAAATACTCAACACCCTTACAGTCCTTCTATAGGTATAATGCTGCTGCAACTTAAAAACAAAAGTCCTTTTCCAGGCTATATAATTTATTTTTTCTATTAATACTGGAGAGATTGCAGGCATATATTATATTCCTAACGTAAAATGCCAGGTAGAACTATACATGGTGTGGGATCACAACAAACACTACTATCAACGAGACCCAGCTTCATATCCAATTTTGCAGAGGGGTAGGGGACACCACTCATCATTAGGTAGCCTCGCTCTAAATTTTTAGAATGTCATCAAGTGGCCCTCGTTAAAAATTTTTAACAGGGTATCAGTAGAGGTGAGTGAGCTTTCCCCAAACACTTTCGCCAATTTCAAATTCGGCAAGAACACTGCAGAGTCAGAATCAGGATTGAAAACGGAAATAGTTTTCTAAAAAGGCGACTTGGCTTTGTTCAGTAACTGATCGGATGAAAAAAAGCATTAATGTGTTTGCAGTGATGCATGTCTTCTACCTTCTGACTGTGTAGGATAGTGGGTGGGATATGTTTGAGGGAAGGGGATGGGGAGAGGTAAGAGGAGCATCAGACTCCATTTTCCCCCCGAAACTTTCTGTGTGGATGTTTTGGGCCAGCAGCCAATCAGAGAGCATAAAACATCCACAATTTCTAGAAACAAGAGCTTGTGCCATTGGCTGGCTTGTAGTGCAAATTTATAAAGGATGGACGGTGTTCACGGTCCTGCGCTGCACTGTGTATGCCAAAAAAGGATCAGACGTTGTTCATCACTAATTTTCGACACGTTTCAGAGTTAGTCCCAACTCCTTCCTCAGGGAATAATGGTAAAAAGAAAAAAATAGTGTTGCGCCACCTGTGGATCTCTCCTGCCTTAAAAGCGGTCGTATTAAGAATAAACTAACCTTTAAAGGTTGTGCCAGATCCGCACAACCAGATTGTGAGCGTAGTTTGTGGCTCAGGCTGCCAGCCTTGGATCTGTAGTGCTCCTGTATCCTCAATCACCTCTGCTTCTGGCCTCGTGTAGTCCATGCTCTGACTCCAGGGTTGGGTTAGGAAATTCCAGGTTGATCCATTAACCCTATCCCGCCTGCAGCTCTGTCACTGCTTTCCCCAAGGGAATTTGTATGATAGAATTCAGATAGAACATGCGGTTCTATAGTAATAATCATTCGGGAATTGTGATTATGGGTTCAAAATGATCATTTATTTCAACAGAAAAATTAATCGTATTATTATGCTTATTATTATGCTTATTCGTTTTTTTGGTTATGGAACTGATGGTTTTTAATTTTTGTTTTAATTATCTTAAAACTGTGAAACCTCCCACCTTTCAGCTGTCAGGGAGGCTGCACTGATGGTTGATTGGTTGGAGGAAGTATATAATGGTCTGTTATTAATAGCTCCTCATCCGCTTGAGGAAGACGTCTGTACGCGTTGTGGTCTGGAGCTTTTTATGAATAAAGTTACAGAGATTATGATTAAAGTATCCCGTATTATCCCTACGCTCTACTATAGAACCGCATGTTCTATCTGAATTCTATCAGGGAATAATGGTGGCTGGCTTGTGTCATTGGCTGCCTAAGTCATGTGTCCCTCTGGATATAAGAAGCGGCCATTTGCTGTCGTTGACATTTTCAGAGTGCTACTTCTAGGGTCAGTACTGCTGCTACTCTGTGCTGTTCTGTCCTGCTCCATCCATACTACACTAATAGATAGTTATCTACTCGATCCCTTTTAGATAGAATAGGGATCCGGACATCTTCTCAGCCAAAAATGACTAAGTATGATTACCAAATCTGTGTGCTTTACCAAAGCTGCATTTTTTTGCATACAAAAGTGATTGTCAAATCTTTGTGTTTCCCCACAAAAGGTTTTTTTGGGCCTCAAACAAGTAATTGCCCAATCTTCTGTTTCCCTTAAAAAGGCTTTTTTTGTGGCCTTAAATAAGTGATAGCCAAATCCTTCTGTTTCCCCTAAATAGGCTTTTTTTCCCCTCAAACAACTGATTGCCAACTCTCTGTCATTCCCTTAAAACGCTTTTATTGGGCCTCAAACAAGTGATTGTCAAAGATTTCTGTCTCCCCTAAAAAGGTTGTTTTTGGCCTCAAACAACTGATTGCCAAATCCTTCTATTTCCCCTTCAAAGGCTGTTTTTGACCTCAAAAAAGGAATGCCAAAACTTTGTGTTTCTCCTAGATGGATTTATTTGGCTTCAAACAACTGATTGCCAAATATTTATTGTTCCCCTAAAGGCTTTTTTTGGCCTCGAAGAAGTTATTGCCAAATCTTTGTTTCCCCTATAAAACTTTTTGTTGTGTCAAAGATGTCATTGCCACATTTTTGTGTTTCCCATAAAAAGGCTGTGTTGGCCTCAAAAAGTGATTGCCAAATCTTTGTGTTTCCATTAAAAGGCTGTTTTTGGCCTCAAACAAGTGAATGCCAAATCTTTGTATTTCTGCTAAAATACTTTTTGTTACCTCAAAGAAGTCATTGCCAAATATTTGTGGTTCCCCTAATGGTCCCTTTACATGCAGCCACAGGAAGGTAGACACAGGCAGGCATCGGACACAATTGTGCATGTTGCCTTGAAAAGACCACGATGTGGCTGCGTGTACTTCAGGACATTCCTTCCCTCAGGGAAGACACAGGAAGGAAAGTCCTGAATTACACGCCGCCACATCGTGGTCTTTTCAAGGCAACAGGCACAATTGTGTCCGATGCCTGCCTGTGTCTACCTTCCTGTGGCCGCAAGTAAAGGGACCATTAAAGGCTTTTCTTGGCCTACACAAATAATTGCCAAACATGTGTGGTTCCCCTAATGGTCCATTTACACGCAGCCACAGGAAGGTAGAAACCGGCAGGCATCGTACACAATTGTGCCTGTTGCCTTGAAAAGACCACGATGTGGTGGCGTGTAATTCAGGACTTTCCTTCCTTCAGGGAAGACACAGAAAGGAAAGTCCTGAATTACACGCCGCCACAACGTGGTCTTTTCAAGGCAACAGGCACAATTGTGTCCGATGCCTGCCGGTTTCTACCTTCCTGTGGCCGCGTGTAAATGGACCATTAAAGGCTTTTTTAGCCTCAAACAAGTGATTGCCAAATCTTTAGGATTCCCCTAAAATACTTTTTGTTGCCTCAAAGTAGTCATTGCCAAATATTTGTGATTCCCCTTAAAAGCTTTTTTGGGCCTCAAAGAAGTCATTTCCAAATCTCAATCTATTGTCAAATAACCTTTTTTTGGGACTCAAACAAGTGTTTTCTAAATTTGAAAATGGGATATCTCAAGGTCATAGTGGAAAGGGGAATAGGCTTGGTGTTTGAAGTCCAATTGGGATAGGTGCTACTGCTAATGTTACTGAAATCTGTACTGACCAAACACCAGCTCATCATATTGAAAGCCAAGTAACAACTTCTGTTACTGGACAGTTTACTCTAGTCTTTCTTTTACAACAGCAGAGCAATACGACTTGAAGATGAGGCCCAGAAAGTGTTTTTGCTTCAGTTTATGGCAGGCACTGCATCAATTTGCCTCTCCTACTTTTCCTCCACCTCCACATCCCACACAGTACAGTCCTCAGAGGTGGCACCCCAATTACCCATGTTTCCCCCATGTCACAATTTTCCAACTGCCCAACTGACTGTGGGAAAACACAGATGGGCAAGTCTGCAGAGATGTTTACATAGTCTATACCATGGGCATCAGAGGTCTGCTCAAAATATTTGCAGACTCAAGAGGAGGAAAGTATCTTCACCGATGCCCAAAATCTTTTAAGTTGGTTCCGGGAACAGAAAAAGTAGGGTCCAAGCAGAATCCAGACTCTCAACACCAGATGTTAACCCCCAGGGGTGGAGGTGATGATTATGAGACTGATATCTGAGGAGCAGCCACACTGTACTGTGCATTCAGGGCAGGAAGAGGAGGAAGGTGACTCTCAAGGCAAGGAGTGGGGACAACAGATCCAATATAATAGAAAAAAGTCGGGCAACTAACTCTCTTCAGGGGGTTATTAATGCCTGTGTGGTTGTTAGGCAAGCAAGCCTGGACGAGTGGTGCAGGCTTGAATCACAGTATATAGCAACAAAAAGGAGAAAAAAACGCACTCACCAGTCATCGATGCATGTCAGGAAGTTTTATTTCAAATTACGGGTACATAATGCAGGGAGGGAAGCGGTGCAGTGAAGGACGACGGCACACCATTTCGCGCTGGAGGCCAGCATCGATGACTGGTGAGTGCGTTTTTTTCTCCTTTTTGTTACAACAGAGAGGATGATGATGATGTTGAAGATCCCACTTGGAACCCATACTCACACAGCTGATTTGCTCAGCAAAGGACGTGGAGGAGGAAGAAGAAGTGAATGTTAGGTTGCAAATTCCCACACAGAGACAGAGGGCTACAATCACGGCAAGCACTGCATCATCAGCCACAACTCTGGCTCTTGACAGCAGCAGTCGTGGGTCTGCAGTTCTCAGGGGTGGCAAGGGTTGCCTAGCCTGGGTCTTTTTGAGATTGCAAAGGATGATCCAACTCATGTTATTTGCCATTTTTAAAGAAGATACATTTAGTACAGTAAAAAAAAAAACATAATTTAACTACTATATGCATGCACCAGCGCATGAGCAAGCAACAATGCATTACCCTGAAGAAGTTATAGAGCTAAAATGGGGCCTAGCAGGCCACACTGAACAATATCTGCCACATCAACCACATCTGCTGCTTCTTCCTCTTCCCTCACTGTGGCAAGTGCTGTCACACAGGTCACTGGCTGCAGAACCTCCATTTGTTTACCTGCTACAGTCAAGGTGAGTAAGAGCCCATCAGCTGTTACAGGACTGCACACACTTGCTGTTTTTGAATGATATCAGACAAAAAGCACAACCCTTCTTTGTCAATCCACCATAACACCTCTGCCTCCACCTCCCTCACAGTCCAGCCTATTGTCACGTACTCCCTACTCCACCCTCTCTCTGTACAACAGCCAGCCCTCAGACCCACAGTTGTAGTCACGAAAAAGATAATTTTCTCCTACACATTCCAAAGCTAAACCCACCCCCAATGTTATTTAGAATATGCATCGTGGATCATTAACCTGTTTTTTTATTTAATCCATGCATTTATTGTAAGAAGGCACTTTAGATGCTTAGATGTACTTTCACAAAACAGAAATTAGGATGGTTCTTCAACTGGCAACAGTTACATTCATCCACATCTGATAAGCAGTCATTAAAATATAATCACACCCCCTTCATTGTAATATATTTACATTCCTGAGAAATACACATGGTGTGAAAGGACCTATGTTTGGTGAGGTTACGGCCATGTGACTGTAAGCTCCAGGGGTTTTTGACTTGAGGCTTGGTTAGCTCTTCCCATTATGATCACATGGTCAAGATATCTCCACAGGTCCTTCCACAGGTTGTATATTTCTGCACTTAGTGATGTGAATATATTACAATGCAGGGGGTGTGACTACGTTTTAATGACTGCATGACAGAAGTGGATTGATGTGACTATTACCAGCTTAAGAGCCACCCCATGACTATTTTGTGAAGGTACATCTAAGCATTTAAAGTGTTTTGCTTTTGATAACTACATGGATTTCTTTTTTTAAAACCAGGTTAATGATGCACAGCGCATGATCTACAAAACATTGAGGATGGTTTTAAAAACAAAAAAGGACATGACAGGTTCCTTTTAAGGCAGTATTTCTCAACTCCAGTCCTCAAGACCCACCAACAGGTCATGTTTTTAGGATTTATTTAGTATTACACAGTTGATAATTCCATTATCTGTGCAATGAGAGTGGAAATCCTGAAAATATGACCTATTGGTGGTCTTAAGGACTGGTGTTGAGAAACACTTCTTTAAGGTACGCTTAAAGGCTCCGTTACGTGGCATGACATCGTTAACGATATCACTTAAACGTCACGGGTTTGGAGTCATTCAAGCGACATCGTAAGGACGTTGCTGCATGTAACACCGAGATTCAACTACGATATATCGTTGGATCGCTGATCGCAGGTTTGTGAGCATGTTCTCAAATCACAGGATCAACGATCAGCCAACCTGCTATATCGTTGTGTGTGACGATGTAGTTTACGACTTCGCCCATTCGCAGCAATGAGCAAATATCGTTCACTGGGCTGTGCGAACGATAACTGCTCACTATATCGTTGGTGAGTCGTCCACGATATCTAGACGTGTGACATCTCACCAACGGTGTCAAAACGATGTCCTAACGACTGCACGCCCACTAGATTGTTCCCGACATAATTTCAACGTCGTGCCGTGTAACGGGACCTTAAGGTAGATATAAGAGCTCGCATGCATTTCTTTGTGTTTAAGTCAGAATAGAAAACTTCTAAAAAGAATATAACGTCAAATATTTTTATTAGCAATTAGGGATGGGCGAATCTACTCGCTAGGACTCGTTACTCGGCGAGTAGTAAGGGACTCGCAGGACTCGGTACTCTGCGAGTTTCCCAGTGATTACTCGCACGAGTCCAATGCAAATCAATATCAATCCTAGTTTTGTCAGAAACGCTGACAAAACTAGCATTGCCATTGTTTGCATTAGACTCGGCTACTGTGCCAGTGATAGCAGGGAGACTCGCAAAGTAACTGCTGTTACATTGCGAGCCGAGTCCAGCTGTCTTCTCTGTGCAGCTCCAGGGTCCTAGAGCCCGCCTGCTCACAGACATGATGTAGCAGTGCTGAGATTGTTCTCAGTCTGCTCATTCCCTGTGCATAGACATCTATATGCACAGGGGATGTAGCAGAGAGGACATCGCCTTTTGGACTACGTCGGACGGAAGAGGATTTTTTTAATTAAAGATGGAGTCCCTAATGGCTTTTCTTTTTATTTCAAATAAAAATTTTTCTCTGTGTTGTGTTTTTTTAACCCTTTATTGGAGATTCTTAGTGGCTGGGTCAAACGTGGCCTGACATTAAGAATCTCGGGCTTAATACCAGCTTGTATAACAAAGCTGGTATTAACCCCTTTATTACCCAGCGTGCTACAGCCACTAGGGCCGCTGGAAGAGCGGGGTTCAGCGCCAGAGGATGGCGCTTCAATGAACGCGCCATCTTCTGGGGAGGCTGCGGGCTGCAATTTGCAGCGGGGGGTGCCCAGAAAGCTTGGGCATCCCTGCGCTGCGGATTCCAGCCCCCAGCTGCTTAGCTGTACCTGGCTAGACATAGAAATTGCGCGGAGCCCCACGCATTTTTTTTTTTATTATTTCATGAATTTCAGAGTCAGAGTCTCAGAGTCAGAGTCTCAGAGTCAGAATCTCAGAATTTCATGAAATAATTTAAAAAAAATGCATGGGGCTCCGCGCAATTTCTATGTCTAGCCAGGTACAGCTAAGCAGCTGGGGGCTGGAATCCGCAGCGCAGGGATGCCCAAGCTTTCTGGGCACCCCCCGCTGCAAATTGCAGCCCGCAGCCGCCCCAGAAGATGGCGCGTTCATTGAAGCGCCATCATCTGGCGCTGAACCCCGCTCTTCCAGCAGCCCTGGTAGCGATGGCACGCTGGGTAATAAAGAGGTTAGGGCCAGCTTTGTATTATCAGCTGGCCCTAAGCCCGAAATTTATGGCGGTCACGCCAATATTAGACATGACCGCCATGAATTTCTATTAAATTGTTTTAAAAAAAACACAACACAAAGAAAAATTTTTATTAGAAATAAAAAAAAAAAACATTAGGGACTCCATCTTTAATTAAAAAAATCCTCTTCCGTCCGACGCAGTCCAAAACGCGATGTCCTCTCTGCTACATCCCCTGTGCATAGATATAGATGTCTATGCACAGGGAATGAGCAGACTGAGAACAATCTCAGCACTACTACATCATCTCTGTGCACAGACATTCATGTCTGTACACAGGGAATGAGCAGACTGAGAACAATCTCAGTTCTGCTACATCATCTCTGTGCACAGACATTCATGTCTGTACACAGGGAATGAGCAGACTGAGAACAATCTCAGCACTGCTACATCAGGCAGCAGGCAGGCTCTAGGACCCTGGAGCTGGCAGCCAGCACAGAGGAGAAAGCAGGACTCTTATCTGTGCGAGTTTCCCAGCGATTACAGCTGCAAAGTAAACGAGTCCAATGCAAATAAATGACAAAACTAGGATTGCTTCAGGCTGAAGCTTCCGAGACACATCTGCGATTTGTAAATCTCACACTACTCGCTATTACTCGCTTCCCCATTCATTAACATTGGACTCGCTAGACTCGCAACGAGTAGCGAGTCCTGGGCTCGGACTCGCTAGAGTCAAGCGATTCCGAGTAATTTAGGATTTGCCCATCACTATTAGCAATGCTTGATGCCTATATCTTTAAGTATTGGATGACTAGAAAAATCTTGTACATTGTAAGGAGCCTATCACTTTTCATTTTGTTTCTGTGAGACATTTGAACATTAATGTACAAAGCCAACCTGGCTTCAATTGTCTTATGGGCCCTCTTAGTCAACCCTGTGGCATAACTGTATAATTTATGTGTTGATGGTCATATTGCTGGGGTAGGTTTTTAGCAGCAATGGGCAATTGCGGATTCTACTAAGTGACAATTTGACATTCCTCTAATGGCTGACAAGTCTACACTATAACCAGTTTGAGTCAGGTAATGGGCTATGTGTCCAGGCTTGCCTGCAGGTTGCTGATCTCAACTGTTATCATAAATTTCAATTGAGCCAAATAAAACCATCCTGGAGGGAAGGAGACGTTGCAGTTAATTTCTGTGCTGATGTGTAAAGCATATGTTACCCTTATGAACCCTTTCCCACTTTGCTTTTTTATTCTTTTTCTGGCAAAGTAATAGCTTTGCAGGTATTTTTTTCCCGTATTACGTGTTTGTGAGGAAGCTATAGTAAAATTATCAAAGCCTGTGCCCGAACAGCTGTTACAATTATATCTTAATAATATTGTAACCTTTCATTCTGAATCACTGTGCACAGCTTTGTTGTTCACTATGGCAGGGTTTTTTAAGAGGAAAAGAAGTCTCAAGAGTACTTTTATGAATGAATCATATTTGTTGAGAGGATCAAACTTTAAAGAGGACCTGTCACCAACCACACATGGTGATCTAATTACAGCTCTGAATGCAGCATGTCTGCTGCATTCAGGCAAGGGTCCCCCAGCCCTTGAGCCCCCCTGTACCCAGAGATAATACACTTTGAAAACTTACATAGTGGAGCCAAATAGGAGGTGGCTTGTGGCTGGAGCCAAAGGGCAGTTTCACACCCCTTATATGTTTAATACGCCCACTGCCGCCTCCATTATGCCAATCATTGTCTCCCTCACCTGCTGCATAGTACACAGAGCTTATTGCAGTGCTGGCCGCTTTGCCCCGCCTCCTGCAATGACTAATTAACATGGAGCGGGCGTGGTTTCCGCAGAGCGGCCACCCGCATCTGCTGGACATCCGCTTATTCCCTGTCCATTATATTGGGGATGGCCGGGACGAAAAAAAAAAGCTTTAACCAATTTGTGAGTGGGGTTAAAGCTTTAAAAGAGATTTAATCATGTTTACTAGAGATGCGAGCAGCGAATGCTATTCGTGTTGTATTAGTCCCAAACAGTTCGTCCAATTTCAAATTCTTCCACTTCTAACAATTACAGTATTGTCGGGTGTGTGCAGATTGTTGAAAGCCGAAGCTTTTTTTAAATTGATAATCACAGGAAACCGCTAAGCTTTGTTTAGGACAAAAGTTTGAAATTTAAAATGGCCCTAAAAGATTCCCTATTTGTTTGGGGCCAAAACACTTGCTGGAAGACCCATTGGCTGGGAATAACATCTAATCTTATGGTTAGGAGTGTTCCCACCATTGAAATTTTCTGGCTGGTATCAAGCTGTAGAATTTTTTGGATCTTTACATTCAATTTTTTAAGCTTTTGGAGTTTGCAGGTGTTTTGACACTTATAGGGTGTGAATTTTGGAAAAAGTGCCAGATGTGGCAGCAGCTGTGAAGTCCAGGAAGCTTACAATGTACTTAAAACATCTGTTTTAGATAGTTTCATATTTTTTCTAATTTTTCAAGTTTTTAAAATGTATTATGTTATTATTGTCATTTTTTAAATAAATATTTTTGGGAAAGCAAACCTTTATTATGGGTCAGCAGCGTGAAAGGTCATCTCTTCTACAGTTATGTGATAGCAAGTCATATAAAAATTGCATATGGGCATTATATGCTTCACATTCATTGTCTTATCTTTTCACACTCATGAAACACCATACTATAGATATTGCTTCTTGAAATTGTGCAATCACTATTTCATTTAATTCCATATTTTTACAATATAGATTTTTGTCATGTGTACAAGTGTTATATGTATAACTAGATGTGAGCCTGATGCTATCGCATCGGGAGGGCGGTGTGTGTTGTTGTCTCTTCCTGTCCGCTGTGTCTCCCCTCTGTGGCTGTCTGTCTCCACTGTGGCTGTCTCCCTCCCCTTGGTGGCTCTGTCCCCTCTGTGGTTGTTTGTCCCTTCTGTGACTGTCTCTTCCCCCTTTGTGGCAGTCTGTCCCCCTTCTGTCAGCTGCCGATCTGTCTCCCCTTTCTGTGGTTGTCTCCCCTTTCTGTGGCTGCCTCTCCCTTTCTATGGCTGTCTCTCCCCCTCTTTGTCTGTCTCTGGCTGTATCTCTCCTTTTCTGTGTCAGTCTCTCTCCCTTTTTTGTGGCTGACTCTCTCTTCCTGTGGCTGTCTCTCTCCTTTTCTGATGGTCTTCTCTCCTTTTTTCATCCTCCTTCTGTGGCAGTCTGTCTCCCTTCTGTGGCAGTCTTTCTCCCTTCTTTAGCAGTCTGTCTCCCTTCTGTGGCAGTACTTTCTCCCTTCTTTACCAGTCTGTCTCCCTTCTGTGGCAGTCTTTCTCCCTTCTTTAGCAGTCTGTCTCCCCTTTCTGTGGCTGTCTCCCCTTTCTGTGGCTGCCTTTTGCTTTCTGTTACTGTTCTGCCCCTCTGTGGCTGTCTCTCCCCCTTCTGTGGCTGTCTCTCCCCTTCTGTGGCTGTCTCTCCCCTTCTGTGGCTGTCACTCTCTTTCTGTGGCTGTCTTTTCCCATCTGTGGCTGTCTTTCTCTTTTCTGTGGCTGTCTCTCCCTTTCTGTGGCTGTCTCTCCCTTTCTGTGGCTGCCTCTCCCTTTCTGTGGCTGTCTCTCTCCCTTTCTGTGGCTGTCTCTCTCCCTTTCTGTGGCAGTCTGTCTCCCTTCTATGGCAGTCTTTCTCCCTTCTTTAGCAGTCTGTCTCCCTTCTGTGGCAGTCTTTCTCCCTTCATTTGCAGTCTGTCTCCCCTTTCAGTGGCTGTCTCCCCTTTCAGTGGCTGTCTCCCCTTTCTGTAGCTGCCTCTCCCTTTCTGTTACTGTATCTGTGGCTGTCTCTCTCCTTCTGTGGCTGCCACTCTCTTTCTGTGGCTGTCTTTTCCCCTCTGTGGTTGTCTGTCTTTTTTCTGTGGCTGTCTATCCCTTTCTGTGGCTGCCTCTCTCTTTCCTGTGGCTGTCTTTCCCCGTCTGTGGCTGTCACTCTCCTTTCTGCGGGCATCTCTCTCTTTCTGTGGCCGTCTCTCCTTTTCTGTCAGCTGTCTGTCTCTTTTCTGCGGTCATCTCTCTCTTTCTGTTGCTGTCTCTCCCTTTCTGGGGCTGTCTCTCTCTTTTCAGTGGCTGTCTTTCCCTTTCTGTTGCTGTCTCTCTCTTTCTGTGGCTGTCTCTATTTCTGTGCCTGTCTCTCTCCCTTTCTGTGTGCTGTCTCTCTCCCCTGTTGCCCCTGTGTGGCTGTCTCTCTCCCCTGTGTGGCTGTCTCTCCCCTGTGTGGCTTTCTCTCCCCTGTGTGGCGGTCTTCCCCTCTGGTTGCTATCCCCTCTGGCTGTCTGTCCCCTCTGGCTTTCTGTCTGTCCCCTAAGTGTCTCTCCCACTCCTCTTCCCCTCTCACCCTGTGCGGCTCTGATGCAGTGTGGGGCTGTCACAGACCTGTAGTGATGTCAGAGTCATGTGATCAGTCACGTGACTGTGACATCCCCAAAGGTCCTCAAGGCACCAAGGTGCACAGAGGTGAATCTGAGGCTTGCAGAGGATGGAGATCAAGCGGGTGGTGGAGACCAAACTGGGACTGCTGGGAGTGGATGGGGCTCTAGTGGTGTGCGATGGCGATGGGCGGCATCAGGATCCATATTCTTACACCCATTAGGGTGTATGGGGTGAAAGTGACATAGGCGGACATCCAGAAGGAAGTGGAGGACACTACTTGCAATTATATATAGAGTTTCATATTGAAGATGTTGTTAGGTCCCCTGGCACTGCTCCCTCGCTCACCTCTCTGGGTGTGCATCCTCTCCTCCTCTACCGATCGGGCATCCGGCGTCCAGTCGTGCTGTGTCTCGGAGCCATCACTGGGTCCCCTTCATATCTGCTGACCACCGGGCTCACACCTCAGCACAGTCATGAATCTAATGTGGCGCCTCGCATGGTCAGGCATCACAGAGGGATATTGCACCCGTAAAAGAGGTGTAATTGCCTCAGCTGCATGTGGACCCTAGGATGGTGGGTGGGACCCATTCCCAGCACTCCCACATTAGCTGAGTGGTGGGAGGTTACCCGGGAGGGGATATATTCACCTCTAGGGGGATCAAGGAGGTCTTTGAGCAGAATAGCTAACTAGGAGAAAGAATAGTCTCTAGTGGGCAAGAGAGAGAGAGGGTTGGAACAGTCGGAGAAGGAGGACAGTTGGAAAGAGTGTGGAATGAGGCGGAAAGGTTACCCGGACGGTTTCAAGCCGATCCGGAGGGAAGAAGGAGGGATCTTGAGGAGATCCTGAAAGAGGGCGCCTGACATTAGAAGTCCGGGCATAGAGAGAAAGGGAGATCCTCAGAGTGGAGCGACCATACTCCAGGGGATACTCCAGTCCACCACGGGAACGCCGGGCCCGAGTATCCGGCCAGAGTTCTTCTAACAGCAATCTAGTTGTTACATTGTGGTATGGGGAATTGGATTTGTGAGTGATGTTACTTCTGCAGCCCTCTGTATGGAGGTGCTATTAAGGAACTAGGCAACAAGATTGTGCAAACAGTAATATCCTGTAGTGATTGTGTCTTATTATTAGCACTGGAAGAGGCAGGCCCCTAGGCAAAGCAAACAGGCATCACTGTGTAGCTCAGCGTTTCAGTGCCATTTTAGCAGTGCAGTACAATGCAGCTAGTCAACTAACCCACACTTTGCTAAATTTTTAACGTGTGCCTGCAGTACACAGTTTGGCATTGGATCCCCCCGCAAGACATGCCTGATCGAGAGGAGGTCAACTTCATCACCACCTCAGGGGCAGAGGCACCAATGGAGGGTATACAGAGGAGATGGACACATTTGTGACCTGGAACTCCAGATTGCAACCTATATTGGGCTTCATCTGCAGTGAGGTGCAGATACATTTCTGGGCTCCAATGCCATAGGATGACCTGAGCTTACAGTCAGGAGGTGACCCTTTCCCTATGCCATCCAGGACCAGGACCACCAGATGTCAGACTACAGAGGATCTTGTAGCATGCCTGACTTGCATTCTACTGCAGCCAGTGCCACAGCTACTGAATAACTAAATTCACCAGGACCAGAAACATGAATAGGAGGACGATGAGTAGGCTGAATGGGATTAGGAAGAGGAGGTACAAGAGGCAGAAGGCCTTGTTTCCCAGCCATGTGTATTACCCTGTCAGAATGCCATGTGTGGACATTTACCCCCTCTAAGCAAATATGTGACACGACATGAACAACTCCATTCTGTCTCCTTTATTGCAGGAGATTCGGTTTGCAGATAACATCACCTGGGAATGTTTTCATGGGCCTAAGACCAATCACTTCCACAACCTTTGTACTTGAGGCAAGGTGGTAGCATTTTTTCCACAGATGTGGTTTGGCTTTGTAGTGGAACATGGTACTGGAGATCACTGCTATGTCTACTGGTCTACCCTACTGCATTACCACATTTATTTTAAAAGGGTATAAATCTTCAGCTCACCTGCTCAGTCTGCCCAGTCCTCCTTCCATATCAGGCCGGTGCTCGGATGGTGTTTATCCCGTCTGGGAGAAGCTTGTCTCAAGTGAAAAATCAGGTATCCAGCATCACGGTTAGGAATGAATAAAAACAGCCTTTATTTTAAAAAAATTTAAATCAATCCATAATTGAATAAGAGCTAGTACAGGCTAGTGCTAGCTCTTATTCAATTATGGATTGATTACATTTTTTTCAAGTATAGGCTATTTTTATTCATTCCTAACCATGATGCTGGACACCTAATTTTTCACCTAATGCATTACCGTCTTCTCAAAAGACTGCACCATCTTTGTCAAGGAGGAGGTCACTTTCATGAAGGTGATGGACAGCAAGGGGTGGTTCGCAGTTGGCTTAAATCTGGTTGCCTCTGCCGACGAATTTGAGAAGTGGCAGGAGGAGGCCAACCTAGAGAGAATGTGGCATTGGATGAAGGCCAAACCTGTCTTGGTTAGCCAGCCAGCTGCGCCAAAACCTACAGGGCTTGTTGGTGTTCCACAAGTTGCTCCTGTCTCTCCATGAGGGGGTGGTCATCCCCTAGTTCCTTCATTATCTTCTCCAGCGATGGCCATGATGGTGTGTGCTGCGGGCAAGTAGTGGCAGAAAAAGCCCCTGCATTAGTAGCCCCTGTGACCCCCTAGACCATCTAGCAGGGGAGTACAATGACCAACTGTGACCTTCAGCCCAGGCAGCGCTGAAAATGCTGGCAGACAGTATTAACATCAAGTTTTCCTTAAAAAAAAGGTATCTGGTTTAGTCAATGACCAATCCCTTGGTTGGCATTTTGTCCAAAGGAATTTTTTTGAGTTGGCTTTCAGTTTTTTCTTGACCAAGACCTGTTTTCCGCTAGTGTTATATTCTCCCTTCCCACGTTTTGTACAGTTTGTGCTTCCCCCTGCATGCAGCCTTCGGGGTACAACTCAAAGCCCTTAATGGACTCTGCCCTTCATTTTAAGAGTCTGTGTGTTGATTCCTGTGGGTGTTTTGTTATATTTAGCTGTACTGAAACGTTTATGTACCCTGGCAGATTTTTTGCTTTCTTGGCTTTTTTTCAGAGAATATGAATGATAACACAAAAACCTTTTTTTCCACTCATGGTTAGTGGTTGGGTGAAGTCATTTATTGTTAAACCACTGTGTTTTCTCTTTTTAAATCATGATGACAACAAAAAACATGCAAATAATTCTGATCAAAAGTTCACATACCATGGTGATTTAGGCCTGAAAATATGCACAGAAGTTATTGACAAAAATGGGTTTGAGTGGCTAATAAAGGTAACATACTCACCTGTTTGCTTGTAATCAGTGTGTGTGTGCATAAAGGCTGAGTGAGTTTCTGGGATCCAGACAGACCCTTATATCTTTCATCCAGCCACTGATGTTTTTGGATTGTGAGTCATGTGGAAATCAAAAGAATTGTCAATGGATCTACGGGAAAATATAGTTGAACTGTAAAAAGGGATACAAATAGATATTCAAGGAATTGATAATGCTAGTCAGCAGTGTTCAAACTGTGATTAAGAAATGGACAATCAGGGGCTCTTCAGTCTGGGCTGCCTGTTCTCTCTCTCCAGGCCCCCTCTCACGGAGTTCCCTTCTCACAAAGTGCTCCCGTGCTTCTCTGTTCCTCAGTGCAAATTAAAACTCACTGTTTTTCTACCTCCCTCTTCCCCTACTACCCCCCCCCTAGGGTATGGGCCCTTACCATCTGCCTAGGTGGGTGGGTGTGAGTGCTAGGATGGGATCCTCCTATAAATCCTACATTCCACTGTGAAAGGGGTAACTGCACACTCATTTATGGGTGCAGTACCCCAACTGTGACACTTGACCAGTGGGACGCCACATTCCCCCTCGGTGGAATACACTCGTCCGCGAGTGTGGTTATCTGGGGTACCGGTAGAGTGAAATTTTCTTTTTCATGAAACAATAATGGGTAACATATTTACATGTTCAAGCATTGTGTTTCATCCTTTTATGGGGGCACCAAACTTAGAACGTTGCATAGTATATAAAAGAATAATAAAAAAAATTATTAGGGGGGATTATTTGACCTTACGGAGACCGGTAACTGCGCGGACCCAGCGGTAACTATTGTCCTGCACAGTCCAGTGTGTCTTATCACCGCTCGGACGCTTGAGGTTAAACATTATTATTTAACAGGGTCAGAGTTCTCATAAAAGTTTAGGAGGCTCAAAAAAGGGGCAAAAGTACAAAAGGTTAATTGTTCACAAATACAAAAGCAAGATAAATGAACTATTTACACTCAGTTTTTTTTCTTAATAACTGTAATAGTTGCTTAGAGGCGTGCTACTCTTATGGCAAACCATCCCATGGGTCCCGCATGCCACTCGTAGGTAACTTGGTCTCCATGGTACAGATCTCGATCCGGGTGACCGCGGTGTAGATGGGGCTCTACATCTTGTCGTCCACAAAAATGTCGTCTTTTATACTGGTTTCGCGTATAAACCCCCACCCGTCCCCATAGCAGAACAACACAACAGTACCTTTCTTTCTCAGTTCTGTAGGTAACGAGGGTTGTAGACGGGCTTTGTCTCTTGAATAGCGGCACTCCATTTCAAGTCGCCACCAGTCCTCCCGGTGGCGTTGTCGGGCCGCCTTGTCCTCCTCGCTGAGCTGGGGAGCACTAACCTGGGGAGAGTATGCCAGTGGTGAAAGGCTGGTTGCCGGGGTATCCGACATGGCGCTGATGTTGGTGCGGAGCCCTTGCGGGGCCCCCTGTCGGTATTCCCAGGCACTCCACCATGCTGCCTCTGGGGTGTCGCCTCCGGTGGCTCCTGAGCTGTAGTCTGGGTCATCCGCGTCGGGATCCTCCTCCATGGAACCGGTTGAGTCATCGTTCCCTTCTTCGGACTCGATGATAATGTCCGGTTTCTGGTCATAATCCAGTTGCGTCCTGAACTTGCAGGGTGTTGGTAGGGCTGGCTGGTGGGTCCACGGGGTCATCCATCTCGACCCCTGCCTCCTGGGTCTGCATGGGTGGTTTCACTGCCAGGACCTCCTCCACAGCTCGTGCAATGGCTGCTGCCTCTCTTGCTTCTTGGTCCACCACCCAGAACATCAGCTCTACAGCCCGGTTGGCACTCCAGCTGCAGACCACCCACTCCATCATCTGCGCCAGGTTGTCCCGCAGCTCTTGGAAGGCATCACTCCAGAACTCTGCATCTCCCTCATTGGTCAGAAGGGAGACCGAGTCCAGATCCCCGCGGGCAATGCGGGCCTGCTGCTCCACCTCGCGCATGAGGCCTGTCCAATGAGCCATCATTGTGCTGGTTATTACACGGTTTTCTTGATGTCCTTCTCTTTTGGTTTGTCCTCTTATCTCCTCTGGGTGGTTCTCCTCTGTCACTTCATTTGGCCCGCCCCCTTGGTTGATTGGCTGCCATAGGGGTGGGCAAACAGTTTTGTGGCCTGCACATTGTCATTTTACATGGTTATGCCTCCATTTTGGGGTTCATGGTAAAATGGCGGGAACCCGTTCTCCATGCCGTATAACGGCGGCAAATGTTCTTTTAAGCCGGACAGTTCAAAGGCACACAGTACCCGGTAGCACTGGGCACGGAATCCTGTTCGTGATGCCAGAAATTGACTAGCCCAGGGTATGGGGACTTGGGTATCTGGGTCCTCTGCTGCGGTAGGGATGTTACTGGTGGCCTGCCCAAACCCGTGGCCCTGGTGGTCAACTAAAAAGGAGTAGTTGAAATGGGAATAAATGTTTATAAGTTTATCGTGACGCCACCCGCAGATTCTGGTGAATAGCACCAGCGCCCCTTCAGACCTCCGGAAGGCGATGGTACAGCAGCCGAGATGGTACAGCTCCCTGCGGGTAGAGCTTGCCCTCCGGGGCAGGGATGCACCTGTAGTGATGGTGCTGAATATGGAGATAAGTAAAATGCAGTGCAGCAGTGAATGAGCACATGTGGAGATTCTGTCTTTCTACCCGGGTACTTTACTGTAACAATGCTGATGGTAGTACAGTTCACAGAAGACAACCGTTATTAAGTAAGGATAGCTGGCCGGGTAGTCACAGTGGCTGCAGGATCCCTTGGAGTCTCCTGTGGTATACGTTATTTGTTTCTAACACGTGGCCTGCTGCTAATGCCTGTCCAGGAACAGCCCGCTTAGTACCAATCCTGATTGGGGTGCTTCCTGAGTATCCCTGCTTCCCACTCTCTTCTCTCTCCTGCACTGGATCTCGACCTCGGTGGGTTATCCTGGTGTGACTAGTTTCCTTTCTGACAGGGTGTCTGGGCCGATAGATCGACACACGACCTCCGGTGTTACGGCTCAGGGGCTGAACTCCCTGTGCCGCGTCTTCGGAACCGGCACTCTGGTAAATGGACCAATGTTCCCTCCTTGAGTATGGATGCTTGGGGGTCTTCTCCTTCAGTCTGGGCTGCCTGTTCTCTCTCTCCAGGCCCTCTCTCTCGGAGTTCCCTTCTCACACAGGGCTCCCGTGCTCGTCCGTTCCTCAGTGCAAACTAAAACTCACTGTTTTTCTAATTCCCTCTTCCCCTAACACCCCCCCTAGAGTATGGGCCCTTACCATCTACCTAGTTGGATGTGTGGGAGTGCTAGGATGGGATCCTCCTACAAATCATACATTCCATTGTGACAGGGGTAACCGCACACTCATTTATGGGTGCAGTAACCCAACTGTGACGCCTGACCAGTGGGGCGCCACAGAGACTGCGCATCAGACATACTCATGCTTCAACAAGACAACGATCCAAAACACTAGGCCAAGTTGACCTGTCATTGGCTACAGCAGAACAAAGTGAAGGTTCTGGAGTGGCCATCTCAGTCTCCTGACCTCAGTATCATTGAGCCACTCTGGGGAGAACTCAAGTGCGCAGTTCATGCAAAAGAGCCCAGGAATTTACAGGAACTGGAGGCTTTTTTTCCAAGAAGAATGGGCAGCTTTACCATCTGAGAAAATAAAGAGCCTCATCCACAACTACCACAAAAGATTCAAGCTGTCATTGATTTTATTTGTATATGTGAACTGGTATATGTGTGGTGTATATTGAACTGGTATATGTGAACTTTTGATCAGGGTCATTTGGATGTTTTTGGTTTTATAAAAAAGAAAACACTGTAGTTTGACAATAAATGTCTTCACCCACCCACTAGCCGTGGTTTCTGAGTGGAAAAAAAGTTTTTGTGTTATCATTCATATTCTCTGAAAAAAGGCCAAGAAAGTAAAAAATGTCCTGGGGTATGAAAACTTTTGAGCACAACTGTATATACCATGTATATTCAGATATTTGTGTTTTAGACTTATATTCTCTGTTACAGTAAAGCTTTTGTACTTAATTCCTTGTGTGATGGACTGTTTCTGCAAATAGGTGCTTTGATACTGTCCTACAGAAACTTAAGAACAAGCTGCAGACCTCTGGCCTGACGGTCTTAGGTATGGAACTGCAAGACACTAGATACACTCCTGTAGAACAGGGCTTACCAAGTTCAGTCCTCAATGGCCACAAACAGTGCATGTACATTTCCTTAGCATTGCACAAGGTGCTGTAATCATCATGATGATTCCAGCACCCTTTGCAATGCTATGGAAATCTTTAAAACTTGCACTGTTTTCAGACCTTGATGACTAAAGTGGGCCATTGTTTGTGGAAGCAGCCAGGGGCAAGAGGAATCCTCAAGCCCTATCACCACAACTGCGGCTCTTCCCGGACCCTCTTAGACCATGTTTCCACAGTGTGAGGTTTATTGCTTTTTGATGCAGATTTTGAGAATCTCTATTAAAATCTGCATGTCTATCCTGAGGCCAGCAAAATCTATGACAGGTCAAAAGTGCCTTGCCCACGTTGTTTTCTTTTTTTATTTCCTAGCATATGAGGTTCAGATTTCTTTTTTTCTGCCCCCAAATCTCCACCAAATCTGCAAGGTAAAAAAACACATTCTGAACTCTCATAGACTTTGTAAGCTTCAGGATAGACATGCAGATTTTGATGCAAATTCTAAAAATCTGCTTCTAAAGAAGTATCAAACAATGTACCGTGGGCATGGGGCCTTACAACAATATGGTGGGGTCACGTTCACAGAAAGCATACCCCATATGCTGTGAGAGCAGGTATGTGTGAGGGTGTGACTAGCTGTGCCATCAGAAACATTACTACAATTCAGACTCGAGGGGATCACACTGGGGCTATCTCCCAAGTTTGAACTGCGGTGCACTCCCTGACATTAGCACTCCTCATTCACACTGTCCCATGACACCAGCGAGATATATCCATTGCGTCTCGTGCGCTTTCTTGGCTCTCATGAGACAGCTAGTGTTACAAGCACTGATGCCATTAACGTTATTTCAGGTCACACAGCGGTATTTCCTGCTGCATGATAAGTGCTGTGTAACCTGAGACAACCTCATTGAAGTTATGATTATGTCTGAGTTTTATGTCTGAGGTTTATGAGCAGGCCCAGAAGGATGGTGATTTTGACAGAGGTGCTGAAGCTTCTTAAAGGGATCCTGTCACCTCCAAAATGCCACCTAAGCTAGCAAAACATGTCCCTGCAGCATCCTATTACTAATCTCACACTTCTTTTGTCTCCTAAAAGCATCCTGTGAAAGTGCATAAAAACGTTTTAATACTTACTCATTAGTGAGTATAATTAGCAGGGGTTATATTCTTTAGCCCCTTGGGTGTGTTGTTTTGCAGGCTCCAGGATCCACCCTCTCTCTGTCTGTGCTGCTGTGATGTGCAGCTGAAGGCAGGACTAATGATTTGCATTCTGTGAGTGATAGAGAGGGGGGAGGGTAAAGTCTGCACAAGCAGAGCACACAGACAGAGAGAGGGTGGATCCCTGGAGCTGCAAAACAGCCCGCCCTGGTGACTAAAGAATATAGCCGCTGCTAATTATAATCCTTAAAGGTACCTTTACACGTCGCTACAGAAGGTTGAAAACAACCGGGTTACGGAGACAAATGTATCTTGCACCGTCAAATCAACCCGAGGTAGCGGCGTGTAAACTAGCTTGTTGCTACCCGACACTTTCGGCACCTGTTTCAGAGCAGTGCTCTAAAACAGGTTGATTTCAACCCGATGGTAGCGGCATCTAAATACGGTACAGGAAGGTTTTTTCGCCACCTAGTTAACTCCCTGGGGCGTGACACAGCCTCCGGGAAAACGCCCCCCTTCAGCGATCATTGGTGGAAGCTCCTGCGTTACGATTGGTTGTCGCTGCATAGGGCGGCATATTTAAGGAGCTGACCAGTCACACTACACAATTGCAATAGCGTGATGTATTAGACAGCCTTCCTGTGCTGGCTGGCCAATCATGATTCTATTGCATTGTCCAATCATCGTACGAGCGTCTCGTAATCCACAACTCTGGCACGCCTATGTGTTGTCCCTGCTGCCCCAGGTCCTCCCATATTACCTTCTGTAGCGGGGTGTAAATGAGGGACGGTGCTCTACAGAAGGTAACTTGTGGCACCCGGCGGTGCCTCCAGGGATAGATTAAACCTTTTGTAGAGCACCTTGTAGCGGCGTGTAAAGGCGGTATCGAGTACCATTTGCAACCGTTGGTGCGTGCTCGTGCACGTGAGACACCCGGTTGTTTCTAACCTACTGTAGCGGCATGTAAAGGTACCTTAATGGGTAAGTATTAAAACGTTTTTATGCACTTCCACAGGATGCTTTTAGGAGACAAAAGGAGTGTGGGATTAGTGATAATATGCTGCAGGGACATGTTTTGCTAGCTTGGAGGCGTTCTGGAGGTGACAGGATCCCTTTAAGTAATAATGTGCGAAGATAATGTCTACGCCAAAACAGCAGAGCTCCACTGTAAAATGGTTTGAGCTGTGTTTGGCAGCTTTTAGGCCCTTTTGAAGGTGTTTTCTAGGCCCTTGATTGTGTCACCTGTTGATTGAATGGGGTTCAGAAGCTTGTCAAACTGCTTGGCAAACTTCATTGGACATATGCCCGTTTGGTGAACCTAACCGAATCCGAACTTCAAAATGTTCGTTCATCTCTGTCACTAGGCTTTGCAATCACATCTGTGAACTGCATGACATAGGAAAAGAGACCTTAATTTCAACGATGTACTACTTAGTTTTTGACGCAAAAAGATTTCTTACATGTAGAATGCAATAGAGCTGAGGAAGCTAAATCTGATAACACTGCTCTGTGTCTATTGACAGCAATCTACTTATTAGAGGACGGTGTGTGGGCGGGTGACTTGGCACAAGGCAGCTAGTCCTAGCAATTCTAATATAATATCCTAGAGATAAAACAGCACACATCTTAATAAATAACACAACTATGAAGTATGTGTCTCAGCCACTATTGTATACTGTCCACAGATTACAGAACAAATGCCTGCTTGCAGATTCCCTTTAAAGAGGTTGCCTCCATAAAGGAAACACCTTTATAATGAGACCCAGGGTGCCTAGTTTCCAATACTCTTTGGCAAGCAAAATAGTCAAGCTGCTGCTTTTTAAGCTGCAATGGTTAATGAGGATAACTCAAAAAAAGAAATTGGGCCTAAGCACTAACAGGCATGTAGTTGGCACCTTCTTGCCTGTTGTGTTCAGCACCGTTCACCAGCAACTAGATCTGTCAGAGACCGCCCCTGTCGGTGATTTTGGAGATTCAGGTGACGTCACGACTACCTATGGGAGGATTCCCTCTCCTCATTAGACGGGCACATATCCGACGTCACACTGATTGACAGCTGGCTCACCCAATCAGGTAGCGGGGAGCCACATGTGAATCAGTGTGACTTCAGCTTTGCGCCCACTTCTGCAGAGCAGAAAAGCCACTTTTTACTTGCCCTCCATGACTTCAGCCAGTAATTGAGCTCAGTGGCTTGACCCATCTACACTGGCAAAACTGTTTAGGTCAGTGATTATCTGTAGCAATGTGGATGTGACTAGGAAGGTGCGGACACAAGGTACTGGTCCTGGAAATAGTAATATAATAACATTTATTCACTTATATAGCACCATCAATCCCACAGCACTTTACATACATCAGCAACACTGTCCCCATTGGCACTCACAATCTAAACTTCCGATCAGTATGTGTTTGGAGTGTGGGAGACCAACGCAAACACAGGGAGGAGATACAAACTCCTTGCAGATGTTGTCCTTGGTGGGATTTGTACCCAGGACTCCAAATGCTTGCTAATCAACAGTGCTAACCACTGAGCCACCATGTTCTCCTATGTAAATGGGGGTAATATTACAGGAATACAATTAACAGGTGAAGGACTGGGTGTCACCCTACTTTAGCTCACTTGTGGTCAAAGCCTTAAATAGGTTTTCTGAGATTTTCAAAATCTGTATTGGAAGATGAGTTTAGAGCAGTTATAACTTCAATGTAAAAGTATCCAGGATTCATTTGGCATTGGTAAACATCAAACAAATACATTAGCATTTGATTGCAAAAATTCTCTAAAGAAAATCTGATGCATCTTTTTATTTATACCTTCACTAACTTCACGACCGCACTCACTGCTGCAAAACAAGCCTACTTCTCATCTCTAATAACTGCCCTGTCCCACAACCCCAAACAACTATTCAAAACTTTCAACTCTTTACTCCGTCTCCCTGCACCTCCTCCTTCTCCTCTCATCTGTGCCGATAACTTTGCCTCTTTCTTCAAACAGAAGATTGATAACATCAGAAAAAGCTTTGACCCACTGTCCCCTCGGCCCTTCCCCATTGCCAACCAACCCTCTCCGTCCAAAGGAAGCTTTTCCACTATGACTGGAGATCAACTCCCCTCCCTTCTGTCACGATCACACCTCACCATCTGCGCCCTCGACCCACTTCCCTCCCACCTCACTCCGAACCTCACCACAGTCCTCATTCCAACCCTAACCCATCTCTTCAACTTATCACTCACTACCAGCGTCTTCTTCCCATGCTTCAAACATGACTTGATCACATCTATCCTCAAAAAGCCCTCCCTTGGCCCATCATCTGTTTCTAACTATCACCCCATATCTCTTTTCCCCTTCACCTCAAAACTACTAGAACAACATGTCCATCTTGAACTGTCCTCCCACCTCTCCTCCTGCTCCCTCTTTGACCACCTACAATACGGCTTCTGATCTCATCACTCCATCGAAACAGCCCTAAAATAAGTCACCAACGATCTACTGACTGCCGAAAGCGAATGACACTACTCCTTCCTCCTCCTTGACCTGTCTTCCGTCTTTGACACTGTAGACAATTCCCTCCTGCTACAGACTCTGGAATCTCTTGGTATCATTGACTTGACTTGGCCCTCTCCTGGATCCCCTCATATCTCATGGACCGGACTTTCAGCGCACCTACTCCCACACCTCCTCTTCGCCCTACCCCCTATGATTCGGTTCGTGAACCCCTACATTTCTCCATCTCCACCCTCAGCCTGGGACAACTCACTGAGTCCCACAGCCTTCAGTATCCTCTCTACGCCGATGACACCCAGATGTATCTGTCTGGACCTCTGACATCACCTCCTTACTATTCAAAATTCCACAATGCCTATATGCCGTCTCATCCTTCATCTCTGCTCGCTTTCTAAAACTGAGCATAGACAAAACTGAGTTCATCATCTTCACCCCAAGTCGCTCTCCCCCTCTACCAGACCTATCAAGCACTGTCAATGGCTGCTTACTCTCCCCAGTTCCCCATTCTAGGTGCCTCTGGGTAATTCTCAGCTCTTCCCTCTCCTTCTAGCTTCACATCTAAGCCTTCGCCACCTCTTGCCGACTCCAGCTCAAAAATATTTCCCGAATCTGCACTTCCTTGACCATGACACTGCAAAAACACTTGTTGATGGGAGCGCTTGCATGAGCTTTGAGTTTATGTGGCCCACTAGGCCCAAACAGGTCTGTGACCTACCTTTCTATTATTTCCTGTAATACTAAACGAAACATATACTTGTATCACCTTTGTGTGGTGGGCATAACATTGATGGGACCACTTATATGAGCTTTCAGTTTATCTGGCCCACTAGGCCCAAACAGGTCTCTGAACTATCTCTCCATTATTTCCTGTAATATTCACGACACATATAGTGGTCCCACCTGTGTGTAGCGGGAATATCATTGGTGGATAGTGCTTGCATGAGCTTTGAGTTTATCCGGCCTACTAGACCTAAACTGAACTACCTGGCTAGTTTTTCCTGTAATACTCCACAAAACGTATAGATACTGTTCCAGACCTTGTGCCAGGCATGCAGGCTGGGCCATTCAACAAGTTTTGAAAGAAAAGAGCAGACAAGCACTCTATGAAAGGAACCCGTGGGGAGCAATATTAAATTAGGTGCTGCTGAGTTTTCCCTCACCTTTCAGGGTTGTGAACACTGGTGTAAAGAGCTGTCTCCTGCCGGTGGTGTCTTGGTGCCTCTGACGTCCAATTCCATACTCCGGTCATGTGGTGCGGATAGGCCGGTCACCTGACTCCGTGTCAGTGTACGTCACGCTACGTCCTGTTTTATAGAGTTGCAGGTTCTCCATGCATCTACGGCTCCTACCACGGACTCCCAGGAAGGGAGGAAACAATTGTAATTATAAAAATACCATGGCTTTAGAGCGCTCGACGCAAGGACACTGTAGGGGATACTGTATATACTTAAATTTATTAAGCAGACCACCACCTGACGAAGACGGCAATCCGCCGTCGAAACGCGTCGTGGTCTGCTTAATAAGTTTAAGTATATACAGTACTCTGTACTGTGTCCTTGTGTCCACTGTATTTTTATAATTACAATTCAGCAATTTTTGGTCTAGGACAATTGATCCCATTTTGCTGTTGTGCGACCCTTTGGGAAGAGTTAGGACTCTTGTTGTAGTCCCCTTACTTTGTTTTACATGATTTGAGAAGGGTGTGACATGCCCATACCTGTGTCTCATTCTCCTTTTACTCCTCCACCTCTTTTTACTTAATGTAGAAATGTAATACCATTTTTCCCCTGACTATTTGTACTGTGGTTGGATTGTTGCCACTTTTCCTGTTCTTTGTTGTCTATTCTGAGTAGTTTGGCAGCTTTTGGACATCTTTGAAGGTGTTTTCTATGTGATTGCAGTAGGCTGCCATTGATTTCAATGGGGTTTGCGGTGTTCGACGAACATTCAACAAACAAATGATCAATTTGACAAATTGAATCAAATTCGAACTTTGAGGTGGTGGCTCATCACTAATCCTAAACTCTGCTGCCTGACTAATCCACCTTACTCCCACCTCTGCCAAGCCCTTCACTGGCTCCCCATTTTTCAGAGGCCCCGGTTCAAAACGCTAACCATGACATACAAAGCCATCCACAACATGTCCCCTCCATACATAATCTGACATGGTCTCCCGATACTTACTCTCATGCAACTTGCGATCCTCTCATGAGTTCCTTCTCTACTCCCCTCTTATCTCTTCTTCTCACAACCGCATACAAGACTTCTCCCGTGCATCCGCTATAATTTGGAACTCTCTCCCCCAACATATCAGACACTTGCCTACGCTGGAAACTGTCTAAAAGAAACTGAAGACTCACCTCTTCTGACAAGCCTACAACCTACAATGAGACTCGGTCCACGGCACCACCACATGATATGCTCTACCCTCTCCTACTGTATCCTCACCCATCCCTTATAGACTGTGAGCCCTCACAGATCGGATCCTCTCCCCTCCTGTACCTGTGTGACTTGATTGTCGATACATATTATACTTGTTTTTGTTTGCCCTTTACACTTGTAAAGCGCCATGGAATTTAATAGCGATATATCAATACATAATAATAATACTACCCTTCACAACCATAGGTGTTCCAAGCTTAATTTAGCCATTTCTTACTTGATAGCAAATACATAGCTGAATAATAGATAAAAACACTCACTGTTTGCACACTGCTAGGTCAAACCCCTCAGCAAGTCTTTGTTTCAGTGTGATCTCATGAGACCACATTACCCCACTCTATGAAATTTGGAAGGCCTGAACCCAACAATAAACCCAACCTTATATTTACATTTCCTATCTTTTTTCATATCTATCAAATAACATTTATCCAGAACAGACAAAGTTGGTTATCCCACCCCTACTCCAAACAGCAAATGTGTTACCCCTCGGGGGTCTGCCGCAGGGTTCCAGCGCCCTCTGCTGGAATAACGCTGCTCTTCTCCTTCCTTTCTGGGGCTACTGCTTGAGCACATGAAACTACATCTCCAAACCTGTTTCTGCTGGAGAAACTGCAGGGAGCATGCTCCTCCCCTCAGCCAATCACCATGCTTCTGTGTCCTGCCAATCAGGACTGCCCTGCTATGATATAAACTTCCTGTTTCCAGTCAGTCGGGGCCAGGGCAACTTCCTCCTTGAGGAGTTGCCATTTCTGGTCTGGTCGCTCCTTATTTGGCTTGTTACCTGATTTCTGTGTGTTCCTTCCTACAGATTCCTGCCCAGTCGGCTCCTTGCTGACCGCCGTGTTCCTGGCCGGTTTCCCGGATCTCTTCCAAGCGGATCGCTGTCTCAAGCCTGGCTCCGGATTCCCCGTGTTCCCGGTTCCCCGTTTCCGATCCTATACCCGGTTGCTGTATTGTTTCCCACGTTGCCTTGGGTCGGTTCAACACCCGTGTCCGCTTCATCGGTCCCTCCGAGGTTGGTACCGGCGGAATCCCTGTATAGGGGTTAAGCGCTCCGGGGCCTCCTTCGGTGGTGTTCTGGTGCTGTGGCCGTGTGGCCCTCCTCTGGGGCATGGGTGTGTGTGTTGTTAATAAACCTGTTGACTCTACTTTACTGGTCCGTCTCTCTGTCATCCCGGTATCAGCATCCGCTCTACTGGGTCCACGTGTGAGTCCGTCAGTAGGACGTGACAAAATGTATAGGCCATTAAAGGGGTTGTCTGGTCTAAATCTACATCTATAAGTCTGCAGTCACTCTATGTGACTGATGACTTCTCAATCTTCACATCACACTCTGCACTGTGAAGATTCACCGATTTCAGAGCCTGGAACTGTGGTCATGTGTCTGCAAGTATGCAATATACATATGAGCAACATTATAAAGGACTGGCATCACCTTAATGTGCAGGTGCAAGCAAAAATTATGTGTATGCACTTAAGTGAATAAAGTTGCTGCAACTCTGTACACATAATGAAGGGGAAGAGCTGAATGGCTGTTACATGAAATGCAAAATTGTCTGTGCAGCTAAGAAATGCATGCGTGCTAAGTGAACTCAGTAAATACTGTGCTGGAATAAATGAATTGAGAGACTTAGCTTCATCACTGACGTCACTGCGAAGAGCCCGGTAACTATGACTCACCCAGGCCAGGGAACTCAGATCTCAGGCGCTGTCTGGAGGTCACAGATAGTGGTGCCTGAGGCTGTGAGCCTGGTGGTCAATGTAAAGGGGGAAAAATAAAAGAAAAAGAAAATAAAGTTTTTGTTCGTGACGCCACCTGTAGGTTCCAGTGATAGCACCGGTTCTGCTCACTCTGCACGGGTTCTTTACTCCGGTAAATGGCAGCTTTACAAGGTATGTGATGGTGTCGGCTAAGGCAGTGGACCGGGTGGTTCTGGCAATGAGCAGCGTCCCTCTGAAGCTTCTCTGGTGTCCTTATCTATCACTATCGGTCCCCTTGCTTTGCTGCTCTGCTATACCCAACTGGGAACACTGAGGACCTTCGGTTGGGTCACTGTTGCAGACGTCCCTCTCTTGGCGGGCTCTGATCCTCAATGATGGGTGTTCCTGGTATAAGCGGCGGTAGAGGTTGGTTGGTGGGTCGTGCTCCTATAGACACATCGACCACTCCGGGTTTGTGGTTTTGTAGCCTGCTGGACCACCTCGGAGCCGGTACTCTGGATTTGGACTGGGCAAGGACATTAAATTACTCGTTCTACTCTTGGCCCCTTTCTCTTCTGGGTCACCAGGTTGAAGTGCCCTCCCAGTTAGCTTTCTCAGTAGCTTCTCCAACTCTGCTGCATCTGTTGCTTTCACTTTGTTTCTCTGTGCTGCACGGCCCTGTGCAGCCCCTCTCTGACTTCTCTGCACTCACTTCCTGCTTGATCTCACTCCTTGCTGCTCTCCCACTCACTATATAACCTAGCTCTCCTCCCACCGGGACCAGTTACCCTAGCAACGGGTGTCTGATTGGTCCCCTATCACTAGGTGTATGTGTGTGGTGTTGGAGCTTCAGGATTCTTTTATTCATTACCAGAACAAAGGATATGGCACCTTCATCCAGGGGTGCAGTACCCTTTTGTGACGCACTCTTAGTGGGGCGCCACAACTACGCCAAAGTGCTCTCAAACTTACCGGGTCCTATTCTGACACTATGTGCGGTATACATTGCTGGGATGAGGTTTATGTGCACCTGCACATTAAGGTGATGCCAGTCCTTTATAATGTAGTTTGACTTTTTTTGACTGTGCTCCCTCCCCCCGCCCTGTAGCTTTGCCCACACCTCCATCTTGCTGTAGCCCCGGTCCTGAAACATATCACTTCCAGCTGTTTTTTAATTGCAGACCATAGGCACATAAACCTCATCCTAGCTATATATACCGCACACAGTGTCAGAATAGGACCCGGTAAGTTTGAGAGCACTTTGGCTCAGCTACCGGGCTCTTCGCAGTGACGTCAGTGATGAAGCTAAGTCTCTCAATTCATTTATTCCAGCACAGTATTTACTGAGTTCACTTATCACACATGCATTTCTTAGCAGCACAGACAATCCTGCATTTCATGTAATAGCCATTGAGCTCTTCACCTTCATTATGAGTACAGAGTTGCAGCAACTTTATGCCCTTTTGCGCCATGTTCTGTGACCCGTAGCGTCCTCATTTTTCGGGATCTGGGCCTGGGTGACAGCTTATTTTTTGCGTCTTGAGCTAATGTTTCTAATTATACCATTTTTTCAGGGATCCGCAGTTTTGATCGCCCGTAGTGATGGGCGAATCCTAAATTACTCGGAATCGCTTGACTCTAGCGAGTCCGAGCCCAGGACTCGCTACTCGTTGCGAGTCTAGCGAGTCCAATGTTAATGAATGGGGAAGCGAGTAATAGCGAGTAGTGTGAGATTTACAAATCGCAGATGTGTCTCGGAAGCTTCAGCCTGAAGCAATCCTAGTTGTGTCATTTATTTGCATTGCTAGTTTACTTTGTAGTAATCGCTGACTCGCACAGATAAGATCCTGTCTTCTCTGTGTTCTGGCTGCCCCAGCTCCAGGGTCCTAGAGCCTGCCTGCTGCCTGATGTAGCAGTGCTGAGATTGTTCTCAGTCTGCTCATTCCCTGTGTACAGACATGAATGTCTGTGCACAGAGATGATGTAGCAGAGCTGAGATTGTTCTCAGTCTGCTCATTCCCTGTGTACAGACATGAATGTCTGTGCACAGAGATGATGTAGCAGAGCTGAGATTGTTCTCAGTCTGCTTATTCCCTGTGCATAGACATCTATATTTATGCACAGGAGATGTAGCAGAGAGGACATCGCGTTTTGGACTGCGTCGGACGGAAGAGGATTTTTTTAATTAAAGATGGAGTCCCTAATGGCTTTTTTTTTTATTTCTAATAAAAATTTTTCTTTGTGTTGTGTTTTTTTTAAAACAATTTAATAGAAATTCATGGCGGTCATGTCTAATATTGGCGTGACCGCCATAAATTTTGGGCTTAGGGCCAGCTGATAATACAAAGCTGGCCCTAACCTCTTTATTACCCAGCGTGCCATCGCTACCAGGGCCGCTGGAAGAGCGGGG
This sequence comes from Allobates femoralis, assembly GCA_033576535.1. Classification (NCBI taxonomy): domain Eukaryota; kingdom Metazoa; phylum Chordata; class Amphibia; order Anura; family Aromobatidae; genus Allobates; species Allobates femoralis. The sequence continues at coordinate 146,011,347 of JARQOC010000004.1, forward strand.
TTCAGCGCCAGAGGATGGCGCTTCAATGAACGCGCCATCTTCTGGGGCGGCTGCGGGCTGCAATTTGCAGCGGGGGGTGCCCAGAAAGCTTGGGCATCCCTGCGCTGCGGATTCCAGCCCCCAGCTGCTTAGCTGTACCTGGCTAGACATAGAAATTGCGCGGAGCCCCACGCATTTTTTTTAATTATTTCATGAAATTCTGAGATTTTGACTCTGAGACTCTGACTCTGACTCTGAAATTCATGAAATAATTAAAAAAAAATGCGTGGGGCTCCGCGCAATTTCTATGTCTAGCCAGGTACAGCTAAGCAGCTGGGGGCTGGAATCCGCAGCGCAGGGATGCCCAAGCTTTCTGGGCACCCCCCGCTGCAAATTGCAGCCCGCAGCCGCCCCAGAAGATGGCGCGTTCATTGAAGCGCCATCCTCTGGCGCTGAACCCCGCTCTTCCAGCGGCCCTGGTAGCGGTGGCACGCTGGGTAATAAAGAGGTTAGGGCCAGCTTTGTATTATCAGTAGTAATAGTGATTGGCGTGCACACCAGTAGGATGTGGTGGAGGTGCCAGTGTAGGGGGCCCTTGGGTCCCGATATCAGCAAAGTCTTTTAAATAACACTGCACACTCCAGAAAAATTTTTTTCAAAGTGAAAATGTGTATTTATTAGTGGTGCATATAGACAATTTATGCGATAGGGCTAGCCCTATTGCATAAATTGTCTATATGCACCACTAATAAATACACATTTTCACTTTGAAAAAATTTTTTCTGGAGTGTGCAGTGTTATTTAAAAGACTTAGCTTTGTATTATCAGCTGGCCCTAAGCCCGAAATTTATGGCGGTCACGCCAATATTAGACATGACCACCATGAATTTCTATTAAATTGTTTTAAAAAAAACACAACACAAGGAAAATTTTTTATTAGAAATAAAAAAAAAAGCCATTAGGGACTCCATCTTTAATTAAAAAAATCCTCTTCCGTCCGACGCAGTCCAAAACGCGATGTCCTCTCTGCTACATCCCCTGTGCATAAATATAGATGTCTATGCACAGGGAATAAGCAGACTGAGAACAATCTCAGCTCTGCTACATCATCTCTGTGCACAGACATTCATGTCTGTACACAGGGAATGAGCAGACTGAGAACAATCTCAGCTCTGCTACATCATCTCTGTGCACAGACATTCATGTCTGTACACAGGGAATGAGCAGACTGAGAACAATCTCAGCACTGCTACATCATCTCTGTGCACGGACATTCATGTCTGTACACAGGGAATGAGCAGACTGAGAACAATCTCAGCACTGCTACATCATCTCTGTGCACAGACATTCATGTCTGTACACAGGGAATGAGCAGACTGAGAACAATCTCAGCACTGCTACATCAGCAGCAGGCGGGCTCTAGGACCCTGGAGCTGCACAGAGAAGACAGCTGGACTGGCTCCCAAAGAAACAGCAGTTATCTGCGAGTCTCCCTGCTATCACTGGCACAGTAGCCAGTGATTACTCGCGAGTCTAATGCAAACAATGGCAATCCTAGTTTTGTCAGCGTTTCTGACAAAACTAGGATTGATATTGATTTGCATTGGACTCGTGCGAGTAATCACTGGGAAACTCGCAGAGTACCGAGTCCTGCGAGTCCCTTACTACTCGCCGAGTAACGAGTCCTAGCGAGTAGATTCGCCCATCCCTAATCGCCCGTTATTGCATTTTATAGCAATAACGCAGCGACCAAAAAAACTGAATTTTGGCGTTTGGACCATTTTCTCCGTAACGGAGTTCACGGCTCTCATTAACCGATTTAATAGAATGATAGATCGGGCGATTCTGAACGCGGCGATGCCAAAATGTGTATTTTTTTTTTTTATACCTTTATTGTGATTGGGGGTAAAGGGGGGTGATTTGAACTTTTATATATTTTTTTTTTACAGGTTTTTAAAACTTTATTTTTCACTCATTCTTATTTTTACACTGCCTCCTTAAGAGGCACCTTTCTGCACAGGCTGATTGCTTCTGGGAGATACAGATGAGCTGCAGCTCATCTGTATCTCCCAGAATCGTGGACCTGCTGTGGTTGGCAGCACCTGCCAACCACAGCAGGAAACTGCTCTGTGACAGCATCCGGGGTCTAGCCAGGACCCCGGGCTGTCATGTGAGCGCTGGAGATCCCACGATAGTATCGCGGGATCTCCTGAGCAGGTGGGGAGCAGCGCGATCCCCGCCGCAGCCGCCTTGGATCCCGCTGTCAGAGATTGACTACGGGATCCAAGGGGTTAACAGCGCCGATCGGATCCTGGATCCAATCGGTGCTGTTACCCCCGACATCTCAGCTGATGAGATCAGCTGAGATGTCGGAGCTTTGATGTGAGCTCCGCGCCGAAGCTCACATCAAACACCCCTTACCGGCCCATGACGTCCTCCTACGTCATAGGTCGGGAAAGGGTTAATGCTGCCATTTTTTAGTAATTGTAGTGTTTTTTGAAATTTTGATAGGACTCATAAATGTGGGGATCCTTGAAAATGGATTACAAGTTTACAGTGTCTTAGCGAAAGCATCTAACCAATACCTCACATAAAGGGTTTTTTTGTTATCAGAAAATAGCCCTTTTGCACTTTTTATCTTTTTTGCAGGTTGTGGCTGGGCCCCATTGGGCGTCAATCATCCGGTGGTGCAGAGACATCATACTGGGCTGCCCATTTGGTCTAGTGGCGGGCCAATGGGTAGCTATCAGACACTCTGCACCATTTTGTATCAATGTGAATGGCGTCCTATATGGACGAGCCCTGAGTGCATAGCAAATCACCTCCCCTATGCCTAGGCAGGTTCTGAGCACCTGTGCTTGCTGCATTTAAGTGGGGTCTGTTCTCTTCCTGCCAAGTGCTGTGTTGGATTTGTTTTTTGGCTGCTTGTGGTAAGTTGTTTAATGCTGCCATTTTTGAGTAGTTTTAGTGTTTTTTGAATTTTTGCTATATAAACTGGCACAATATTTGTATCAACAAATACATAGATCCTATGTCTTAATATATTTACTCATCTTTACCATTCATAAACGACATTGCTGTCATACACTGATAGAGGATATGCAAATATCATTGAATAAGTTATTGTGAGCTGCATGTGCACTGTATTGTGTTTTATATATAATAGAAGCATTCTTCTTGACATATTGAGAAATAGCTAACGAACAAAAGATACAGCATGCTGCTTTGAAAATAGGGTAACACTCTATAAAATCAATCTAGAACTGCAAATTATGTAAAAGAAATCAGTCATTTCATGCAAGCTTTCACTTAGGTGTTATGTCTCCATAAGGTGTATGAAAACTCTGGAATATCGACTCCGACATAATGAAATGGCCAAAACTACTTTACAAAATCTACTAACGGCTGCTTGTTGCCAGCCACTACCTTGACTCATATGTGAATGTATAAAGCCCAATTAAAGGGGTATTCCTTATCTCCAACATCCTATCCCAGTGTACTAATAATAGCAAATACCTCCAATTAGAAATGTAGCATAGTTCTTCTGATATAGCAATGTCTATTTCCTAATATGCAGGGCATTACAGTATCTTTGGTATCCATCGTTAGACCACTAGCAACTTACTGACACTATATGAGTGGTTGTAATCAGGGATACCTAAATTGCAATGTCCTGTACATGAGGTACATGTTCTCCTAGCATTTCGGTGCCCTCCTGGCGCCTTCCTCAGGGATCCCTGAGGAAGGTGCCAGGAGGGCACCGAAACGCGTTAGAGAAAATAAAGGATATTGTTTGAACATCACCTACTTCGTGTGTTCTTTGGAGTAAGTGGACCTGGCAGCGCGGACTGTTATACACCTTTCCTTCCCAACATCTTGATGTGTCTCCATGAGTGAGTGGTCGGTGGAAGTCCAGCAGCAGCCATCAGGACATTATTACCATATGCCTTCAAACCAGTTGTGGGTCTCACAACTGGCATAGGTGAGTGAAATTCTTACACACCACCTTGATATTCAGTGTCACAAGTGATAGGGCACTATTGCGCCTCTTGTTCCCCCTCCTTTTCTTTTATTGCTAAAGAGACATAACTAATCAGAAATGTACTACATTTCTAATTGGATGGATTTGTTAATGTTATTCTTATTACATATATCTTCATATTGGGATAAGACCTAGGAACATGGAATACTCCGTTAAGGTCACACTCTCCCTGGCATATAGCCAGACTATAACTCACACGAGGATCACATTGTAATGCATGAAATGGACGGCAGTTCCCCAGACTCGGGCGTGACAGCTGCATAGAAATACATGAAGCTGTCATGCTTGGGTCAGGGGAGTCACAGCCAGCACGTGCATTACAATGCGATCCTCATGCAAGTTATGCTCATGCTATACACAAGTGGAAGCACGCACTAAGGATCTGTGTGCATATCAATGTGGGGACTTCTGTTTATAATGAAAGCCAAAACACATGACTCTGGAATGGCTGACCTTGGCCTAAAACCACTTCTTCCTATCATAATGACAAACTCTGTAATACTTTGAAAATGTTTGGTCAAAGCAGCCTTTATTAATTTAACAAAATAACCACAAATTGTCCCTCGGAGAACTCAACTCAGTAGGGACTCCCTTCGGTATTCTCTGTCCATTTCCAAATTAAACAAGGGGAACAGAGAATTGACCCTATCAAACGGGCCCTCTACTCCCCCTTTTCATACCAGCAATTGGCTTTCCAAAGACCCATTCCCGCCCACTGCTATGACATAATTGTTAACAACAAGCACTCAACAGTACCACCCCCCACTAAAATACATTCAAGTTGATCCAATAATAAATTGGTCTTGCCTGCTTGGTCCACCCTATATACCCCTGATCCTTCTACCAATCAGATAAGATCCCAAAAGGAAAAAAGAATAACCTCCCATGTCTCCCCCCTTTAACCAAACAATACCTCACCCCATTTGTCTTTAATCCAACAACAAACAATACCTCATCCCCATTTGCTTGCAAAACACCATCTTCCTTCAACCCTTAGGTTTAAAGTCCTAATCTAAAACTAAAGGCTTAGCAGGCATCCAATTATAAGGCCCTCCCTTTATCCTCTGGATTGCCATACAGGTTTTACTAGACTCTGGAATAACTGACCTTGGCCTAAAACTCCTTAATATAATAACGACATATCCTGTGATACTTTGGAAAATTTTGGCCACAGTCATCTTTATTAATTTACCAAAATTTCATTTTAAACATAATAAACTCCTATTCCAAGGAAAGGGTCTCTGGAAGCCAACCATAAAGATTTTGGCACCATCAGCTGGTCCTCTGTACCCTCAACTGCATCGGTTTGAGGGCCCTCCTGCTGAATGGTGATGACCATAAATTGTCTCTCTGAGACCTCGGCTCAGTAGGTATCCCCTTCGCATTCTCTGTCCATTTTCAAATGAAGCAAGGGGAGCAGGGATTTGACCCCACCAGCAGGCCGCCTTCACGTTACTTTTCATACCACCAATTGGATTTCCAAATACCCATTACCATTATGACAGACATGCATGAAACCTTATGCCTGATTGTCCCCCCTAAGCTTGACTGCTTTTCCCAAGCATAGAAGTCTGTCATAGAAGCCTGACATTACTAATCTAGGCCTTAGCGACAGCTGTCAATGCTTGGCTATCATTAACCCCTTCGATCACCCTTATGCCACTGCACCAGGACATCGAGAAGAGCTGGGTAAGTCACCAGGATTTGGCATGTCTAATGAATGCACAAAATTTTGGGGTGGCTATGGGCTGCTATTCTTTACCCTGAGGGGCAATATTTATGCGTCGTCCCAGGGTGAGAAACAAATATAGGATAGTGCCCACACTTTTTTAAAAATTATTTATTTAAATAACTTAAAAAATGGCTCCCCTATTTCTGATTGTCACATCACATACACTTGTACAAATTGTAGGGGCGCAGTCTGAATGCAACATTCAATCACAGACGCTTTCACAGAGACTTAGCGTATGTGATTGGCTATTCTATAGTCAGTGCAGTAAATATTCATAAAGTTAATAAGCGAAACCTGGAAACAAGTGAGTGGCAGCTGCCGGAGACCTGTCAGTATATTTCTCACTTCTTTTAACACTTAAAAATCATTTATTTCAGTGGCATGTGTTTTTCTCTGCTACATGTCACATGGATGCCACACAGATCACATCCATGTTTGGTCCCTGTGGCATCCGTGCTGCTGATGAAAACGGAAATGTCTCAATATGGTTAGGGTCACATTTACGGCAATTTTTTTAATCCGGATGCGGTTTTGAGCATGAAAAATGCTCAAAACTGGATCCGGATCCGCAGCCCATTGGCACCCATTATAAATTTGGGTTGCCTAAATGGCTCTGCGGTTACCGACTCCGGATTTGCAGCATGCGGGAAAAATCCTGCAGGCTGCAGTTTTCGGAGCGGTATTCCAACCATTTATTTTATAATGGGCTGCAATGGGAGCCCATGCAAGGCAAATGTGAATGCCTGATGCAGCCGTATGCTTTGTTCTGCTGCAGGGATGAACAAAGAGTTAAATATTCATAATATATGTGGGCAACATGTCTCTAAAGGGTACCCACCCTCCCTAGAGACATGCTGTCAACACAGGACGGCATTTGAGGGGTTAATTCTACTGTTAACTCTCTCGCCAGCAATTGCCGGCATTTAACTATACTTCTGCATTAAAGTCGCTGGCTCCTGCATCAGGACCACTATCCTATGTAATGTGCGTAAGCACATTACAGAACTGCATCCTTAATAAGGAGCTGTCTATGGTGCTTATGCCATTTGTAATGCACATATAGTATCTGCCGCTGTCCGAGGTCCTGTAGGCGGTGATCTATGGCGGTGCGCTGCCCATAGATCTAATGTAAATGCCTACAGAACCCTGGACAGCGGCAGATACTATACGTACATTACGTACAGTATCTCCACAACTGTCAGGAGCCGCAGCTTCATTGATAAAATTGTAGAAAGCTGACAATAGCAGGTTTACTGTAAATGGGTTATTAATCCCTGACATGCCCACAGGAGTGTGCAGCATTTCTCTGGGGGGGTGGGCACCCCCTAGAGACATGTTGCCCACAAGTAATAATAATAATTAATGCTTTAATACACAGTTAACACTTTGTTCATCCCTGCGGAAGCAGGGATGAACAAAGTATACGGTAACCGGATTGCTCCGGATTACACATCGGGAGCAATCCGGTTACCGGATTGCGGTTTTCTGCACACATTTTTCCTTAAAAATGTGTGTAAAGGCAATTGCGTTCACTGCATCTGGATCTGGTGTGGTAAACGCAATTGTCTAGCCAAATGTGACCCCAGCCATACACAATGGGTGGATGTATGGGACTATCAGCTGGAAAAGCAGTAAACCAACAATCTTTCCCTGTTACGCTTTGCAGGGATAGCTTATCAATGGAAGAAGTGGTCATAGCAATCTGGGTTCATTGTAAAAGGAAAGGGAAAATGAATAGACTATAAGCATCAAGAATGTCACTGGTGAGAACCTGTAAAGATTAAAGGTCAGTATGATGGTATTATCACTACGGTATATGCTAGTAATATGTTATTATGGTCTGTTGGTATTTTACTGTTATAATGCAACATTATAATTGTATTATCATTATTATTATTATTGTTAAATCTTATATAGCAGTAATATTAGAAATCTCTGTATTGCAGTTTTTCTTGATTTCCTCCAGGCAGGGTAATAATATTGAGAGACCTCAAACTGAGGAATAGGGCAAGGACACCAAGAGCTTTCAACTACCAGAGCTGAATTTCAGTCCCAGTCTGTCTCTGTCTCCATTTTTGACTCCTGAAATTAGATATGAGTGAATCAATCTACAGAGGATAAACTTTGAGTTGAATTTCCTGAGATTTGTAGATCCCCATAAATTGATGATGATCAGGCGAAATTTGAATTTAAATGTCCCTTGCTATGAATGTCTCCAGAGCCCAGAACATAATAAACATAAAGTGTAATTATTCCCTATTCTGACACTCCTGCTCACTTCTCAGGCCCCTCAGGCTCCTCAGTACCTCAGGCCCCTCAGCTCCTCACCATCACACATCCAGTGCTCACCACATCTAAGCCCTGCCGTGAGCTCGGTGTGCTGTGCAAGTGGACAAAAAATCACTAGTCATGACATCTTGATGTGTATCATGACATTGCACAATTATGTGCATATCAGTCCCAGAAGTCCTGATTTTGCAAAAGAGGAGGTAATTACAGCGCTTACAGCGACTATCAGAGGATTCAACAAAAACTTGACAGATTTCAGCGAGTAGCGAAGGGGCTAGACAGGGGAACAGTAACCTCAGTATAATTTTTTTAAAATTATTATTTCTTAACCCCTTCACCACCCAGCCTATTTTGACCTTACTGATCTGGCCATTTTTTGTAATTCTGACCAGTGTCCCTTTATGAGGTAATAACTCTGGAACGCTTCAACGGATCCTAGCGATTCTAAGATTGTTTTTCGTGACATATTGGGATTCATTTTAGTAGTAAATTTAGGTTGATAATTTTTTATCTCATTTGTGAAAAAATCAAAAATTTAGAAAATTTTGCAATTTTCAAATTTTGAATTCTTATTCTGTTAAAACAGAGAGTTATTGACGCGCCCACCAGTGGCGTGGGGTATGCAAAACCAGGCTGCAATTCTGCTGGGGGAGTCATGTGGGTCGAGACCTGGCTCCGTGGCCCTGGGCGGTCAATAAAAGGGACAGTTGTTAGGAATAAACATGACGCTAGCCATGGTGTGCGGGTATGGGTAGCTGCCGTGCTGCAGAACCTCTGGGGACGATGAACGGGCACCTGGGATGGAGTGGCTCCCTATGGGTGGAGCTGGTTCCCCAGGGCAGTTATAATACTTTTTGTAAGGGATGGTGGATGTTGGAGCACAGGACAGAAGCACGGTAATAACTGGAGGCCACAGCGCTGAATGTTTTCTTTACCTTTACTGGTGAGTTGCTGATACAGTGCAAGGCACTGGTTTAGATGTTACTGTGGTCCTGGGCAGCCTGGAAGCAATCAGGAGATCCACTTAGCCAGGTGGGTTGGAGGCCTCCCTTCTGCACTGTGTGATTTGGACCTTGCTGCATGAAGCTGTGCTACGGCCCTCTTCGTGCTCCTAGTCTGTACCTGTATAGCAGGCAGTGTGAGCCCTGTTTCAGGGGTCACTCCCCAGTGGAGGCCCCGGGCTCTGGTATGCTACTGTGCTCCAGGTGTTAGGTAGACCAGGGGACCTGGAATCCCCTGCCTCATTGGATTTCTGCTGCTGGGCCATTAGTACCCGAACGGCATTGGACTCCAGTGTCCTGTTCCCGGTGCTTTTCCTCTGAGGTGAGCTTGACTTTGCTGTGCTCCTCAGGTTCTCCTCTCCTTCCTCCTCAAACTCACTCCATGACTGTGCTCTATGAGTCTCTTTGTGGCTTTCTGCCTAACCCCACCTCTAGTCCAGAACTTTTATATAGGGAAACTTCCCTTAAGCCGGGTTCTAGAGCTCCCCCTTCTGGTCTGGAGACACGAAAGTATTGGATGCTGTGCCACCTGAATTACTTTATCATGAGCCACTGCCAGGGAGAGTGACTGTGCTCTCTCTATCCCCTGACCCAAAGTGCTGTGATAGTAAGATCACAGCACTTAGGGGGTGACAGAGCCCTGGAAGCATATGGGTGGTGCAGGGCACTTGTGCCTCCCTGCCGCCTGCTTCTGACCACGCTTCTGTGCAACCCGATCTCCCTTCACAGAGACCAGGCTGCAGAGAAGCGATCTGACAGCCGGGGTTGAGTGATCCGCTATGTGATCGCTGTACCCAGCTGTGAGATCGCTCCTGTGCCCGATGCACCGTCGCCATAATGCTTCAGCTAAATGTACAGTGCCTACAAGTAGTATTCAACCTCCTGCAGATTTAGGTGGTTTGATAAGATGCAAATAAGTTAGAGCCTTCAAACTGCAAACGAGAGTAGGATTTATTAACAGAAGCATACATCTTACAAACCAAAAAGTTATGTTGCTCAGTTGAATTTTAATAAATTTTAAACATAAAAGTGTGGGTCAATTATTATTCAACCCCTAGGTTTAATATTTTGTGGAATAACCCTTGTTTGCAATTACAGCTAATAATCGTCTTTTATAAGACCTGATCAGGCCGACACAGGTCTCTGGAGTTATCTTGGCCCACTCCTCCATGCAGATCTTCTCCAAGTTATCTAGGTTCTTTGGGTGTCTCATGTGGACTTTAATCTTGAGCTCCTTCCACAAGTTTTCAATTGGGTTAAGGTCAGGAGACTGACTAGGCCACTCCATCACCTTGATTTTTTCCCTCTTGAACCAGGCCTTGGTTTTCTTGGCTGTGTGCTTTGGGTCGTTGTCTTGTTGGAAGATGAAATTACGATCCATCTTAAGATCCTTGATGGAGGAGCGGAGGTTCTTGGCCAAAATCTCCAGGTAGGCCGTGCTCTCCATCTTCCCATGGATGCGGACCAGATGGCCAGGCCCCTTGGCTGAGAAACAGCCCCACAGCATGATGCTGCCACCACCATGCTTGACTGTAGGGATGGTATTCTTGGGGTCGTATGCAGTGCCATCCAGTCTCCAAACGTCACGTGTGTGGTTGGCACCAAAGATCTCGATCTTGGTATCATAAGACCATAGAATCTTGAACCAGTCTGTCTCAGAGTCCTCCAAGTGATCATGAGCAAACTGTAGACGAGCCTTGACATGACGCTTTGAAAGTAAAGGTACCTTACGGGCTCGTCTGGAACGGAGACCATTGCGGTCGAGTACATTACTTATGGTATTGACTGAAACCAATGTCCCCACTGCCATGAGATCTTCCCGGAGCTCCTTCCTTGTTGTCCTTGGGTTAGCCTTGACTCTTCAGACAAGCCTGGCCTCGGCACGGGAGGAAACTTTTAAAGGCTGTCCAGGCCGTGGAAGGCTAACAGTAGTTCCATAAGCCTTCCACTTCCGGATGATGCTCCCAACAGTGGAGACAGGTAGGCCCAACTTCTTGGAAAGGGTTTTGTACCCCTTGCCAGCCTTGTGACCCTCCACGATCTTGTCTCTGATGGCCTTGGAAAGCTCCTTTGTCTTTCCCCATGTTGATCATGTATGAGTACTGTTCACAAGTTTGGGGAGGGTCTTAAATAGTCAGAAAAGGCTGGCAAAAGAGATAATTAATCCACACATGTGAAGCTCATTGTTCTTTGTGCCTGAACTACTTCTTAATACTTTAGGGGGACCAAACAGAATGCTGGTGGTTTGAGGGTTGAATAATAAATGACCCTCTGAATTAACTTTTAACGCTTTAAAAAAAAAAAAAAAAAAAATGTAAAAAATTATTTTTGGCTGCAGTACATTTCCCACTTCCAGGCTGATCTACAGTCCAAATGTCACAATGCCAAGTTAATTCCGCATGTGTCAACCAGCTAAATCTGCAGGGGGTTGAATACTACTTGTAGTCTCTGTAAGTGATCATTAGATCACTCCCCATCAGCGTGGAGGGGGTGATACCCATCCCCTCCAGCGCTCCAGCCAATGAAAGGGGCTATGTGACAGCCCCTTTCATAGCTGGAGTGCAGATCACTGTGATTGACTGTTCAAACAGCCAATCACAGTAATCGGGGGAGCGGGGTGAACATGAAGCCTTAATGCTCTGTGATAAGAATCATAGAACACATAATGGGCCGTGGTAACCGTCATGAAATTGTGGGATGTCACAGGTCGGGAAGTCACCGACTTCTATGACATCCCACAACATCATAGGTCGGGAAGTGGTCAATGGGACCCTTGAATAGTGCTCAGGCAGACCTTTCAGAATATGTAAAATTCATTACTGCACTCTTTGTAGTTCTCTTCCTATAAGCATCTGCACACCCAGCAAGCAGCTGTAAAAAGAATTAATTGGACTAGTGAATAGTCACAATATGTAAGTGTTATTTAAATAATCACGTCCTATCTATGCTGGTATTCTGTCCCTCCCCTCTGTTTTGAATTTTCACTGAGTCTCAGGCTTCTGTAGGATGCTGGGGAGGAGGTTGAGAGGGGTGAAGTGTTTTGTGCTACAATCAATTGTAGTAACATCACATGCCTGTGCTGCCTGTGAGAGATTTCTGTTTGAACATTTTTTTCCTGCATACATGTATTTTGTGTATCTGCTGTGAAAGTGAAGAAAATGTTCATATAAACACAAAGATATACCTTACAGCACACTACGCACATGCTTCAGATACAAACAATAAAGATGTCAGATCTGCAGCTGCAAAGAGCATGCACCTCCTCCCCCATCCTTTCTCTCCTCTCTGCAATGAGTGCCTGCGCCCAGAGAGCTGCACACACCGGGTACAGACCCAGAGGAGGGCAGGGCAGTGCAGTGATGTCACTACAATATTCATCCCTTGGGGAGTGTGCAGCAGTGATGCAATTGATCACTCACTGTCATTGACAGATGAAATTAATCTTTTATTTTGAAGTTTACACAGGATAGGAGGGGAGTATACATTAAAGAAATACATGAATAAGAAGAGCTTCACTAGAGGAATTAGAAAATTATATCAGTTACATATGGATTTTTGACCTGACAGATTCCCTTTAACCTTTTGATGCCCCTTTACAGTGCTGAATCTGCATTGATGCAAATTATAAAAAAAACTACCGTATATACTCGCGTATAAGCCGAGTTTTTCAGCCCAAAAATTGGGCTGAAAAGTACCCCCCTCGGCTTATACGCGAGTCAGTGCTGTATACCGATGTATACATCGGTACATACCGATGTATACATCGGTATACAGCAGCCCCCGCATCCCCAGTAATGCAGGGCCCCCCAGCGTCTCTCCAGTCACCTGTAAAGCAAACTATACTTATCAGTGTCCCGCTCGCAGCTGCCGTACGCGATCCTCCATCTTCATGCGTCTTCTTCCTGTTTCTGTGCTCGTCGCCGGCAATGACGTCATTCCCTGCGACGAGCACAGGAAACAGGAAGAAGTCGCATGAAGATGGAGGATCGCGATGTCGGCAGCAGCGGGCGCGGACAGCGGGACACTGATAAGTATAGTTTGCTTTACAGGTGACCGGAGTCAGGCTGGGGGGCCCTGCATTACTGGGGCTGCCTGTATACTACCGCTGGGGCTGCTATATACCTCTGGGCCCTGTATACTAACACTGGGGCTGTATATACTACCACTGGGGCTGTATATACCTCTGGGGCCCTGTATACTACCAATGGGGCTGCTATATACCTCTGGGGCCCTGTATACTAACACTGGGGCTGTATATACTACCACTGGGGCTGTATATACCTCTGGGGCCCTGTATACTACCACTGGGGCTGTATATACTACCACTGGGGCTGTATATACCTCTGGGCCCTGTATACTACCACTGGGGCTGTATATACTACCACTGGGGCTGTATATACCTCTGAGGCCCTGTATACTACCACTGGGGCTGTATATACTACCACTGGGGCTGTATATACCTCTGGGGCCCTCTATACTACCACTGGGGCTGTATATACTACCACTGGGGCTGTATATACTACCACTGGGGCTGTATATACCTCTGGGGCCCTGTATACTACCACTGGGGCTGTATATACTACCACTGGGGCTGTATATACTACTAGGGCTGCGTCTATACTACCACTGGGGCTGTATATACCACTGGGGCTGTATATACTACTGGGGCTGCGTGTATACTACCACTGGGGCTGCTGTATCTACCTCTGGGACTGGTGTATACCACACTGCTGGGGGCTGTATGCTTGTGCTAGGGTCCACCCTCGGCTTATACACGAGTCAATAGATTTTCCCAGGTTTTGGGGGCAAAAGTAGGGGGGTCGGCTTATACACGGGTCGGCTTATACACGAGTATATACGGTACATTTAGTGAATGCAGATATTTGTAATATTTGAGTAGAATTTAATTCCGCTTAAATAAATTAGTAAGGCTAGGGTCACACTTGTTGCATGACCCTAGCAAGATGCAAGCGCTTAAAATTTAGGCTAGGGTCACATCTGCATTTCAATTTTGAAATCCTGATCCGGTTTTGAGCTTTCAAAAAGCTCAAAACCGGATCAGGAAACGCTCCCCATAGGAGCCCATTATGGTAACCAGATTGCTTTACATGCAATCCGTTTACTAGCTCCGAATCTGCAGAGTGCGCGAAAAATCATGCAGGCTGCAGTTTTCGGAGCGCTTCTGTGATCCGCAATGCGGTAACCACATTGCTAAGTATGTGTAATCCTGAGCAATGCGGTCATTGTCTGCTTTGTTCATCCCTGCTGCTGCAGGGATGAACAAAGTGTTAACTGTTTAATAAAACTTTAATTATAAATATTAGCTGTGTGCAACATGTCTCTATGGGGTGCCCACCCCCCCTAGAGACATGCTGCCCACTCCTGTGAGCATGTCAGGGGTTAATAACCCATTTACAGTAAGCCGGCTATTGTCGGCTTTGTAGAAATGTATGAATGAAGCCGCGGCTCCCCTGACAGTTGCGCAGATACTGTACGTAATGTAATATACGGATAGCACATGGACAGCCCTCAAATATTACATGGTGCGTGACACCACAGAAGCCCCAAAATACGGCCTGTATAACAAGTACGTGGTTTCCACGGATGTGTGAAACAGGACATAAACTGAAACACAGCATACTACACATTAAAGGAACACTGTCAAGTCATTTTTCAGTATGATACTAATATTACCGTTGAATAGGTCATGGGCAAACCTTTTAAAAACTTGTAAAATCATTATTGTACCGTTTGTAGTTTCCATGTTATCACCATTGGTAGACCCTGCAGAGAGCTGCTGCATTAGTCCTGTCCCATTATAAGCAGAGACAATTAGTCCTGTGCTGTAAAAACTGTCATGTAATTATGCACTCCCTTTCAGCAACTCTCTCCTCCCTCTCAGCAGCTCTCTCCTCCCTCCTCCCTTTGTTAACAGTGCAGTGTCAGGTTTCACTTACAGGTCTGTTCAATTGATATCACCACGGAGGGAGAGAGCTACTCCAGGTCTGCTGATTTCTAGACTCCATTTGTTTCTGTATAACAGATACCCTGCTGTGCTGTGACAGTTTCTGTGTTGTAGTTCACCTCTCGTGATGATGCACACAGAGAGCAGACAGGAGAATACAGTTCCCTTACTGATCTCCTGTACTGTGATGTGACATGCATATTCATGCATGGGAAGTGGACAGCAGAGAACTTAGTGGATCATTCACTGTGAGTGACAGATTTAATGATTCTCTTTATTTGAAGTTTAAAGAAGATAGGAGGGGTATTGTGGCGCTCCACTATGTAGGTGCCACAAAAGGGGTACTACACCTATAAAAGCGGTGTAGTCACCCCACTGCAAGTGGATTCATAGACAGTAGGAGGAACCCTAAACCTACACTAGTCACACAGTGGGAGGGACCCTGGGAGGGTATATAGTAGCCCCAGGGGAGAAAGGAGGGTCTTTGACCATCGATCTTTGGCCGGAGCCTGCCTACGCTTCAGGTCTTTGGCCGGTCTGTCTTTGACCATCGGTCTCGGCCTCCAGGGGTTTGGAGAGCTAGAGAAGTTCAGGATGGGAACCTGAGGCATGAAAGACGAAGGGAGACAGAGGTAAGGATCCCAGAAGAAGGAGAGGGAGCAAGCGAGGGAGTTCACTCTAGGAAAGCAAACGGGTACCGGAGCCTTCACCTGTAGGAACCTTCACAGCCTGCAGAGAATCCATAGAATGGGGGTATATCCAGCTACGGCCCTGACTCTTAAAGCATCCACTAGAGGGGAATCAGACCCGCGGTAGTCAGCTGCAGTGAGCACCTGATGGGAAGTAAGGGAGGTAAAGAGGAACAGCTGGAGGACAGACCTAATCTCTAAGAGCTCTGACTTCACACCGCCACTGGGAGGCAAGGGAACAAGTGGAACAAGAAAGGCACACAGCGAGGGATCAGTCTACCTACCATACAATTCACTTGCAGCCACCCGTAGCCATTTGTCTGATAACATCATATTGCACTGTGAACTGTAATGACTGTTGAGTTCCAGTAAAGTACCCAGTGAAGTGACTTGTCGATTCTGCTGCATCTTTCCTCGCATAAACTGATTCCTTCCATAGAATCGCTGCTCCGGCGGTCCTAGTCCTGCCAGCGGAGGACTACACCATTGTTGCCGAATATCATCGACCACCGGAGGACAGTAGCGGCGCTGGTGAGCATCACCAGGTACTGCAGGTGGCGTCACGAACAAACTTTAATTTATTTTTCTCCTTATTCATTGACCAACAGGGCCACAGTCTCAGGCAGCCACCCGTAACTCCAGACTGAGCCTGAGATCTGAGTACCTGCCCTGGGTGCATCAGAATATAAATAAAAGAAATACATAAATAGAGATAGATTAGAGCGAGGAATTAGTAAATGATAGCAGGTACATGTAGATTTTTGACCTGACAGTTTTCCTTTAACACTGAATGTGCCAAAGGAAAAAGACACATTGATTCTGTAGCAGAGCATTTCACATGGACTGCAGAGCAGTCAACACATGTGACAATTTCTACTTAAAATGCTTTGATTTTAATCAGGTTCTAGAAAATCAAGCAATTAATACTTACACAGATCTTGTGTTGTTTATACCAATAATTATTTTAATGATCACTGCTGGAATAGTCTTGCTTCATCTGTTTTTGCCAGAGTGCTGAGAAGCTTGATGTTGCTGTATGATATATATCAAGTGCAGCCAATTAATACAGTATATATGTATTGTGTTATTTTCTTTTTTGCCTTCATTAGAATGAGGACATTATAAATATTAAATTGTGACCTCTACTTTTGTATAACTTATAGAGAAACATAATCAGCCTTGTTATAAGTGCTGCAGGGATACATTTTTTTGCTGATGTGTAAATGATCTTTCTTTATGGTAATGTACATTATTCTATAATATGTAAATTTTAGGTCCATTAATGTACAGTATTATGCAGTGGAGGCTCACTATCTTTTTATATAAAGGGTAGATATCATTACTCCATACTGATTCTGTAATAACTGTACATGCACTGTTATAATACATGGAGTCAAAAGTAGCATGTCTATTGTCAATGTATTTGATACTGTGCTCCGAGACTTAGCATTTTGTCATTAGGGATGCAATTGTATCATTAGTGTAAGTGTGCCCCACCATCTCCTTAATATAAAAGGTCTTCATATGACTAATTAATTGGCTCATTGGATTCACAGCAGTTGGAGGGTTACACAGCCCCAATTATAAAGCGTAATTATTATGTAGCATGACTTAGTGTGCTAACATGCATTAACACAATCAAAGACAAAATATGATATATATGTGAGCTTTTAGCCTGTTTCTACCATGGAGCATGTGAGTTTCTGGGGGTGGGAAGGAGCGCGCGTGCTGAGATATTATGTGGAGATTAGGGGCTTCTCTTTGTTGCAAATTCTAATTAAGCATTTGTGAAATAAATACAGTGTATGGTTTATTCCCGGATTGCAGAAGGATTGTGTAAAATAGTGTATTTCTTGATTTGCCGCTTCAAACACTTTTTGTTGGGCTGTTATTTTTAATTTTTAGATTTTGCAAAATTAATATAGAAAATGTAATGAAATTGGGTCAGTGTCTCATTCTGTCAGCATCGGTAATTTTTTTCGAAGGGAAGTTGCAGTATTGTCACAATGATTTAGAAACTTGTGCATTACATAACTGCCTGGAAATTAAATTTTTCTTGCAATTGTCAATCGCTGGATGTTAAGGTACCTTTACACGCCACCACAGGAAGGCAGCAACTGCCGGGCACTGGGGATAATTGTGCCTGTTGCCATGAAATTGCAACGAAATGACGGCGTGTAAATAGGGCAGTTCCTCCCGGTGTCCAGCAGTTGCTTCGAATACCTGTTGCTGAGCCGTGCTCAAAAACAGAAAGGCACGATTGCCATGGTAGTGGCATGTAAACGGGGCACAGGCATGGATGTTGCATCACCTACTGAACTCCCAGGGGTGTGTCACGGCGTCATGGATACCACGCCCCATCAGCGATCATTGATGGGGGCATCTGAATAACCATTGGCTGTCCCTTCACAGGGCACCATATTTAAAGAGCTGACCATTCACAGTCCACAATTGCAATGGCGTCATGTATTAGCCAGTCTTCCTGCGTAGGCTGGCCAATCATGACGCTATTGCGTTGTCCAATCAACGCTTGTGCATCACGGAATACACAACTCTGTCACGCCTATGTACTTACGGCGCAAATATGTATGCCCATATTCCTTTGTGGTAGTGGCGTGTGAAGTAGCGAAAGTATTCCACAGGAAGTTAGCCACGGCACCCGTCGGCTCTTCCGGGGAAAAAAGATACCTGCAAAGATCATGAGCTGTGTTGATACTCAGTGCAGTTCTGCTGAATCCTTCTTGCTGTGCAGTTTCATGGAGAATGCCATCTTTCTGGCAGGTGCTGTGGTTATCCAAGTCCCTGGGTGGAGGTGAGAGGGCTATAGTATAGGGCTGGTCAGGAGGAGGGCAAGGGTGGTGGCCCAGACATTCTCACCTTTAGAGGCATGGATGGGAACAACATCAGGTAGGGATCCCTACTCTAAGGGTTAGACTAGTTCCCCTGATCGCATTTGGACTGTCACTGCCATCCTGTTACCTAACCCCTTTGTCCGTTACTATCACCTCTGACTCTATGGTGTATATATGATGTGATATTCTGGGCATCAGAATAAAAGTTTAGAGCTGGTGGACCATGGTGTTCGGCTATTAGTGTCGATGTTGCGGTGCGGGTCCTCTTTGAATGATGGGCTTGCAGTTAAGATGTATCGCTCCCCATGGAGGAGTGGTTCCCCAGGGCAACCGATAAAGTCTATGGCTATGGTAGGCCGTTGGGGTGCAGGACTGAGGGCGCAGAATAACAGACAGACACACAGTTGTAGTCTCCTTTACCATTACTGGTGGTAGCAGGTCCTGACCAGTGTACTGTTCACAGGAGATGTTAGGAATCCGGGTGGCCTAGAAGCAAGTTGGGGATCTCCTCACCTGGTGAGTTCTGAGGCCTCCCTGCTGGGTGTCTCTGTGCTGGTCCTGGCTGTCTGTCCCTAACCTGCGACCCTCTCTCTTTCTCTCTGGTGTTAAGTCTTTCACCTGTATGACAGGCAGCTTGAACTCTTACTTGGCACCACTCCTCTGGCAACTGGCCCTGAGCTCTCTGGTGTTGCTGTGTCTCCAGGTGCTGCGGCCGGGAGACTTGGAATCTCTCGTCCTCCGGATTTGGCTGCTGGGTCTGGAATCCCTCACAACCTCAGACTCCGGTGTCTGCTGCTGGCGTTCTGCACTGGGGTGAACAGTTCGGCTGGCTCCACTCCCCAGGCCTACTTCTCTCCTTCCTCAGACCCTCTCCTATGGGTCCCTCATGCTTGCTAGTCTCTGTCCATGGACGAGCCTTACACTCCTCCAGTCAACAGGATGTCTTCACAGCCCTCTTAGGAGCTGAACTGACTAATCCCGCCTCCGGGCCAGAATATATAGGGGAGCTCCCCTGAACCTGGGTTTCCCTTCTGGTCTGGAGTCAGGAAAGGTGTTGTATGTGTGGCGCCATTATGGCTAGACGCCACAGGAGGTACTGCACCCCGAATAGTAGGTGTAGTTCCTCCGTAGCTGTGGGTTTGGGATTTGACTAATGGAGTCTGTACTAACACACAAAACTAGGCCCCTTAGGATAGTGGGACTGGATATTCAGTAAGTCCCAGGGGGTGGAGCCTAGGATAGAGTGGGAAACCAGGAGGAAGAGAGAGTTTAGTCAGACAGTGCTGGGAAGGCAGCCATATAGGACGTGCCTGGCAGGACTGCTAACAGGAGGGCACCTCTCTTCAAGAGGGGGACCCAGAACAGAGGGAGATGATCCAGAACTAGTTGGAGCCGGCTGGAAATGTCTGGGGTCAACACCGGCAACACGGAAGCCGAGGCGGTCAGTGGTCTATCCCTGACCGTAAATCAACGAGTCACGGAACCAATCCACGGAAGCCGTAGCACCACAGAATGGTACCTCCTCCTCTGTCCTTTAATCAGTCCAAGACACCGATAGGTACCGGCCCGGATTCCGGTGACACGAGGGTTCAAGTTCCACCGCTCCCGTCCATACTGGTAAAAGGACAAACCGCACCTATCTGTAACAGGCCAGGAGATCGGCGAGGAAGCTTTGCCTAAGGGTGGTAATAAGAGAGAAGAAAGGACTGAGACCCCGAAAGAGAAGGAAACATCTTCAGACTCCATGAGGGCACCCTGAACATGCAGCTACCTCCCTATTCTACCAGACTGTACTGTGTACTATAGCATCTGCCGGTACCAGTAAAAGGACGTTGAAGTTGAATCGGTGTCTGCCCTTCCTTCCTGCGGCCCCCAGAGGGCCTCAGCATCATCAGATGGGTAAGAACAACTACTCCCCTCATCCATCCTCGCTGCCCTGAGGTAAAGCTCCACCTGTGGGGAGCTGTACTACACTAAGTTGCATCCCATCACCTCAGTGGCCGGCCTGCAGCGCTGGTATCATCGTTACCAGGATCCACAGGTGGCGTCACGAACTCTCCCTAAATTCCCCTTCCCTCCCCAACAATGAGAGCCATGGAAACTGACCACTCGTGATTCCACGTTACAGCCACAAACCTATCCCAGTACCCGAGTACCCCTCTCTCTGTGCTCATCATATGCTGTCGGCTTACCTGGTGTGGATACCTCTTCTTGCTTCCTTGCATGATATCACCTCCCGAGGGATGCAATGCCATTGTGGCAACTGGACACTGGGGTGCCACGATATGTCGAGCCCCAGGCTTTGGGGTACTCGGGTATCAGGCTCCAAGGGATTAACGCTCCTGTGTCATGGGGAGTGGTGGCCACGCCTGATCCCGTGTCCTGGGGGACTTCTTGAAAAAGGGGATTATATTTACAGGGGACTTTACACACAGTTGTCGTGACGCCACCTGTAGTTTCTGGTGAGGAGTCACCAGCGCCTCCACAGTCCACCGAGGTAGATGGTAATGCGGCTAGTTGGCAAAGTCCTCTACAGGTAGGGCTGGACTTCAAGGGCAGCGTTCCTGCAAAGGGAAAAAGTTCATGCAGAAGAAACACAGGCAGTAACAAAGTCACTTTCTCCTAGGTACTTGACTGTTGAAGCAGCAGCAGTTACAGTTCACAGCTCAGCACTTTAGATGTTACAAAAACAGGTAGCTTAAAGGGTGTCTTGAACCAGGCCTTGGTTTTCTTGGCTGTGTGCTTTGGGTCGTTGTCTTGTTGGAAGATGAAATTACGACCCATCTTAAGATCCTTGATGGAGGAGCGGAGGTTCTTGGCCAAAATCTCCAGGTAGGCCGTGCTATCCATCTTCCCATGGATGCGGACCAGATGGCCAGGCCCCTTGGCTGAGAAACAGCCCCACAGCATGATGCTGCCACCACCATGCTTGACTGTAGGGATGGTATTCTTTGGGTCGTATGCAGTGCCATCCAGTCTCCAAACGTCACGTGTGTGGTTGCCACCAAAGATCTCGGTCTTGGTCTCATCAGACCATAGAACCTTGAACCAGTCTGTCTCAGAGTCCTCCAAGTGATCATGAGAAAACTGTAGACAGCCTTGACATGACGCTTTGAAAGTAAAGGAACCTTACGGGCTCATCTGGAACGAAAGACCATTGCGGTGGAGTACGTTACTTATGGTATTGACTGAAACCAATGTCCCCACTGCCATGAGATCTTCCTGGAGCTCCTTCCTTGTTGTCCTTGGGTTAACCTTGACTCTTCGGACAAGCCTGGCCTCGGCACGGGAGGAAACTTTCAAAGGCTGTCCAGGCCGTGGAAGGCTAATAGTAGTTCCATAAGCCTTCCACTTCCGGATGATGCTCCCAACAGTGGAGACAGGTAGGCCCAACTCCTTGGAAAGGGTTTTGTACCCCTTGCCAGCCTTGTGACCCTCCACGATCTTGTCTCTGATGGCCTTGGAATGCTCCTTTGTCTTTCCCATGTTGACCATGTATGAGTGCTGTTCACAAGTTTGGGGAGGGTCTTAAATAGTCAGAAAAGGCTGGCAAAAGAGATAATTAATCCACACATGTGAAGCTCATTGTTCTTTGTGCCTGAATTACTTCTTAATACTTTAGGGGGACCAAACAGAATGCTGGTGGTTTGAGGGGTTGAATAATAAATGACCCTCTGAATTAACTTTTAACGTTTAAAAAAAAAAAAAAAAAAAAAAATTTTTTTGGTGCACTGCATTTCCCACTTCCAGGCTGATCTACAGTCCAAATGTCACAATGCCAAGTTAATTCCGCATGTGTCAACCAGCTAAATCTGCAGGGGGTTGAAGACTACTTGTAGACACTGTATACCCAGTAGCTCGTGTAGGTAGTACCGGGAGTCCCCTCTCTCATTGGGGATGAAGCAGGCAGACCTCTCCGTTGGCAGGGTGCTGCGGCTGATGAACAAGCCACAGCAGCAGGTTGCCGACTGCAAGCTGGACTTGGCCGGTTCCTAGGGCCCGGCGTTCCCCTGGTTGGACTGGAGTATCCCCTGGAGTATGGACGCTCCATTCTGAGGATCTCGCTTTCTCTCTAGGGCCCGTACTTCTCTTGTCGGCCGCCCTCTTTCAGGACCTCCTCAAGGTCCCTTCTTCTTTCCTCCGGTGGGCTTGTAACCGACCCGGTGTGACCTTCCACCTCGTTCCACTTAGTTGATCTTTCCTAATATCTCTCCTCTTCCTCCATCTTTCCCTGGTCCCTCAGCGAGAGACCCTAAACTCACAGGCTTGGAGTCCAAAGGCCCTCTAGAGGTGAATTTATCCCCTTCCGGGTAACCTCCCACCCTAAACTAATGTGGGAGTGCTGGGAATGGGTCCCACCCACCATCCTAGGGTTCACCTGCAGCTGGAGCATTTACACCTCTTTTATGAGTGTAATACTCCTCTGTGACGCCTGCATATGCGGGACGCCACAATATAAAAGTTCCTTGTATGTATTGTATCATATGGTCGCATACAGTTCTTTTTCAAGGCATTGTATGTAACCATATATGCATGCAATTTCATACCTGTGAAAGGGAGTTGGACCAGATGACCAAGGAGGTTTCTTCGAATTCTACCATTCTATGATAGATGTCTAAAAGTTTGGTTGAATTGTTAGAAAGAAAAAAAAGCAGCCAAATGTAATCACTAGATGAGATATAAATGTATTTATACAGTAGATATACAGTGTCTTGAAAAAAGTATTCATACTGCATGATATTTTCCTCAATTTTTCACACTATACCCACAAACTTGATTGTAATTTATTGGGATGTCAAGTCTTTTCTCCCTCTGCCTGTCTCTCCCCTGTGTGCTGCTCTCCTCTTTTGCCTGTCTTCCTCGTGCGCTCTCCATTTTCTGTGCGCTGTCCATCCCCTATGTGCCATCTCTCACCTGTGCCTGTCTGTCCTTTTTGTGCACTGTCTCTCCCCTGTGTGCTGTCTCCACTGTCTGTTCGCTGTCTGTTGCCTGTGCGCTGTGTCACCCTTGTGCCTTTCTCTCCTCTGTGCGCTGTCACCCCCGTGTGCACTGTCTGTCCCTTGTGAGCTGTCCCTCTCATGTGCGCTGTCTCCCCCGGTGCCAGTCACAAAGCGGTGCCTCTCTTTCCCTCTCCCCTGAGCCTCTCTTGCCTCTCTATTTTCCTGTGCATCTTCCTCCCCTGTGCCTCTCCCTCTCTCCCCTGAGCCTCTATTGCCCCTGTGCATCTCTCTCCCCTGTAACTCTCTCCCTCCCCTGTGCCTCTCCCCCTCGCTCTCCCCTGTGCCTCTCTCAGTCTCTACCCTGTGCATTTTTCTCTCTCCCCTGTGCCTTTCAGCTGTGTGTCTCTTTCCCTGTGCATGTCTTTCCTCTGTGTCTCTCTTTCTCCTCTGTGCCTCTCTCTATCTCTCCCTTGTGCCTCTCTTTCCCCTGTGCCACTCTCTACCCTGTACCTCTGTCTCTCTCCCATGTGCCTCTCTCCCCTATGCCTCTCTCTTTATCCTGTGCCTCTGTTTCTTCCCTGTGCCTCTGTTTTTCCCCTGTGCGTCTCTCTCCCCTGTGCTTCTCTCTCCCCTGTGATTCTCTTTCTCCAATGTGCTCTCCCACTCTCACCTGTGTGTCTCTTTTCCCCATTCCTCTCGCTTCCCTGTGCCTCTCCCACTCTCACCTGTGTCTTTCTTTCCCCCTGTGCCCCTCCCACCCTATGCTTCTATTTCCCCTGTGTCTCTCTCTCCTGTGCCTCTGTCTCTCCCCTGTGCCTCTCTCTTCTCTGTGCCTGTCTTTCTACCCTGTGCCTCTCTCTCTTTCTCCTGTGCCTTTTTCTTTCCTGTGCCTTAATCTCTGCCATGTGCCTCTCTATCTCTCCCCTGTGCCTCTCTTTCCGCTGTGCCTCTCTCAGTCTCTACCCTGTGCCTCTCTGTCAGTACCCTGTGCCTCTTTCTCTCTTCCCTGTGCCTTTTTCTTCCTTGTGCCTTTCTCCCCTTTGCCTCTCTTGCCCCTTGCCCCTCTCTCTCTCCCCCCTGTGCCTTACTTTCTTCCCTGGCCCCCCTCTCTCTCCCCTGTGCCTCTCTCTACTCTGAGCCTCTGCCTCTTCCCTGTGCCTCTCTCTTCCCTATGCCTCTTGCCTCTAAGGCACAGGGGAGAGAGACAGAGATCTCTCTCCAGTGCCTCTTTCTCTCCTGTGCTTCTATCTCTTCCCTGTGCCCCTCTCTCTCCTTTGACTCTCCCTCCCCTGAGCCTCTCCGTCTCTCCCCTGTGTCTCTCTTGCCCCTCTCCCCTGTGCCTCTCTCTCCTCCATGCCTATCTCCTCCATGCGTCTCTCTCCTCTGTGTCTCTCTCTCCCCTGTGCCTCTCTCTTTCTGCTGTGACTCTCTCTGTCCCCTGTGCCTCTTTTGCCTCTTTGCCTTACTCTCTCTCATGTGCCTCTCTCTTCCCTTTGCCTCTCTTTCCTGTTCCTCTCTCTCCCCTGTGCCTCACCCTCTCTCCGCTGTGCCTCTCTCAATCTCTACCCTGTGCCTCTCTTTCTCTCACCCCTGTGCCTCTTTCTCCCCTGTGCTTCTGTCCCCTATGCCTTTCTCCCCTGTGCCTCTCTCTCCCCTGTGCCTGTTTTCCACCAATGCCTTTCACTTTCTCCCCTGTGCCTCTCTCTGTCTCTCTCCCATGTGCCTTCTCCCCTATTTCTCTCTCTTTCTCCTGTGCCTTCTTCTTCCCTGTGCCTCTGTCTCCCTGTGCCTCTCTCTCTCTGTGCCTTTCCTGCTTTCCCCTGTGCCTCTTTCCCCGTGTGCCTCTCTTTCCCCTGTACCTCTCTTTTCTGCCTGTGCTTTTCAATCACTCCCCTGTGCTTCTGTCTCTCTAACTCCTGTGTCTCTTTCTCTTCTGTGCCCCTTTCTCTTCCCCTTTCTCTCACCTGTACTTCTCTCTCACTGCCCCTGTGCCTCTCTCTCTCTCTCCCCTGTGCCTCTTTCTTGCCTGTGCCTCTCTCTTTCTCCTGTACCTCTCTCCTATGTACCTCTCTATCCCCTGTGCCTCTTTCTTCCCTGTGTCTATTTATTCCCTCTGCCTTTCTTTCCCCATGCCTCTCCCTCCTCTGTACCTCTCTCCCCTGTGCCTCTCTTTTCCCTGTGCCTCTGTCTCTCCCCTGTGCCTCTGTCTCTCCTGTGCCCCCCTCTCTCTTGTGCCTCTCTTGCCCCTGTGCCTCTCTCAGTCTGTCCTCTGTGCCTCTCTCTCTTCTCCTGTGTCTCTTTCTTCCTGTGTCTCTGTTTCTCCCTTGTGCCTGTCTCTCTCCCTGTGCCTTTCTCTCCTGTGTGCCTTTCTCTCCCCTGTGCCTCTCTCAGTCTCTACTTTGTACCTCTCTGTCTTTCTTCCCTGTGCCTCTCTTTCCCCTTTGCCTGTCCTGCCCCTGTGCCTTACTCTCTCCCCTGTGCCTTACTCTCTCCCCTGTGCATTACCCTCTACCCTGTGCCTCTCTCTCCTCTGTGCCTCTCTCTCCCTCTGCGCCTCTCTCTTCCCTGCACCTCTATCTCTCCGCTGTGCCATTGTCTCTCCTGTGCCTCTGTCTCTCCCCTGTGCCCTTCTCTCTCCCCTTTGACTCTCCCCTGTGCCTCTCTTTTGTCCCTGTGCCTCTGTCTCTCCCCTGTGCCTCTCTCTTTCTCCTGTACCTCTTTATTTCCTGTGCCTCTGTGACTCCCCTGTGCCTGTCTCTCTCCCATGTGTTTCTGTGGTGCCCCTGCGACCAGGAGGCCACATAGGGAACTGCAGCCAGGTAAGAAAGGAAGACAGTTTACACAAACACCCTCACAGACATCCCACTCACCACTAGGAGGCAGCACCCAACCCGGAGCCCGGGACTCTAGGCGGGCAAGGGATGGTGGGTTTAGAGAACAGTAGGTGGGACAGCAAGCAGGTCAGGTGACAGAAAGTAGAAATAGAGGAAGGCGAGGAGGAAGGAATCAGTAGGCCTAGGGTGCCGAACAGCCAAGACACAGACCAGCAGTAGGCTGAGAAGCACAGAAAGAGCTGAAAAGACAGTAGTAGGCTGAGGTAGGCTGAGCAGTAAAGAACAGAAGCACATGTTCTGGAGGAGTGGGGGTGATGGAGTGCAGAATCCGAAGTGCCAAAGAAACCATGGAGAGAAAGTACGTCCATAGCCAGCACCCCTGGAGTGTGCGGAAAGAGAGGACCAGCAGCACTGGGTCCTAGGAACACAGCTGAGACGACCAACTGCAGGCGGAGTAGCCTTCTTTATAGAACCTGAGTCACACGGTTGGAAGGGAGCTTGATAGAGCCTTTGTTCTAAAGGACTATTGGAGGCTAGGCTAGTGGCAGAGTGTTGGCTCTGAAGGGACCAATGATCCACCCGGTTTCCCCAAATTAACCGACGAGGAACTCTAGCTCCAGGTTGGAGTTCCTACCCCAAAGGACAGGCAGCTCAGTGGTGACCACGAGGACTCACAGGGTCCGAGCTACCGCTATACTGTCTGGAGACACACACAGAAACAGAGAGAGAGTAAAGCCTGGAAAGGACAGAGAAAGAGTGAGGGGTCCCAGAGAGTAACAACCTGGCTGCAGGGAAAAGAGAGGAACCCGGAGGGGAAAGTTGTAACCCGTGTAAGAACTGTAGCTGAACTGTTGTACTAAAAGAACTGCAAAGTAAACACAGTGAACCCTGCCTCTGACTCCCTTGCCTGATTAAGACAGAACTGTATTGCCAGTGCATGATTCCTTCCAACAGGACGGCAGAGAGATCCCACCTGGAGAGCCACAGTCTGTCAGCTCTGGACACTGAATGATGAAGGCTGCAGCAGCAGGAGAGTAAGTGAACTGCACTCATCACAAGCCTGCACCATACACCTAAATCATCACTGCCCCGGGGAACTAAGTTCTACCCGTGGAGAACTATTCCATCTATAGCTGCTATAACATCATCCCCGGAGGTTCTGCAGCAGCGGTGGTCCCATTATTGACCACAAGCCGTGGGTGGCATCACGACAAACATTTAATCCCCTGTAAATATTCCACTTTTACTTGCCAGGGCCCGGGAAACGGTCCGGACCAGGACCCCCGTGACATCCCCAGCAGCAAGTCCGGTCCGGTACCGAGTACCCTGTCCCAGTGGGCTCGACACTTCTCTCTGTCTCTACCCTGTGCCTTTCTTCCTCTCTCCCTGTGCCTCTTTCTTCCTTGTTCCTCTCTTCCCCTGTGTCTCTCTTGCCCTGTGCCTCTGTCTCCCTTGTGCCGTACTCTCTCCCCTGTGCCACTCTCTTCCCTTTGCCTCTGTCTACCCTGGCCTCTCCTCCCTGGCCTCTCTCTCCCCTGTGCCTCTCTCTTTCCCCTGTGAATCTGTCTTTCTCCTGTGACTTTTCCTCTCTCCCCTGTGCCTCTGTAACCCCTGTGCCTTACTGCCTCCCCTGTACCTTACTCTCTCTCCTGTGCCTCTCTCTTCCCTGTGTCTCTCTCCCTGTACCCCTGTCTCTCCCCTGTCCCTCTCCTCTCTCCCTTGTGCCTTTCTCTCCCCTGTGCCTCTCTCAATCTCTACCCTGTGCCTCTCTGTCTTACACCTATGCCTCTTACTTTCTCCCCTGTGCCTCTCTCTGTCCTCTCCCATACTCCTCACTCCAAATGTCTCTGTCTTTTTCCTGTGCTTCTCCCTTTGCCTCTGTCTCTCCCCTGTCTCTCCCCTGTGCCTCTCCTTCTCTCCCCTGTGCCTCTCTCTATCTCTCCCCTGTGCCTCTCTTTCTTTCTCCCCTGTGCCTTTCTCTCCCCTGTGCCTGTCTTACACCTATGCCTCTCACTTTCTACCCTGTGCCTCTCTGTCTCTCTCCCATGCTCTCTCTTTACTTCTGTGCCTCTTTCTTTGTTGTTCCTCTCTCTCCTCTGTGACTTTCTCTCCTTTGTGCCTCTCCTGCTTCTCCCTCTCTTGTCCTTCTCTCCCCTGTTGCCTCCTCTCCTTTCTTCCTCTCTCCCCTTGTGTCTCTCCTCCCTGTGCCTCCTCTCTCCCTTGTTGCTCTCTTCCTGTCTCTTCTCTCCCCTGTGCCTGTCTCTCCACTCCTCTCCCCTTGCTTCCTTTCTACCCTGTGCCTCTCTTCTCTCCTGTCTTTTCCCCCTCCTTTCTCCCGTGCCTCTCCCTGTCTCTCTCTTTCTCCCCTGTGCCTCTCCCTTCCTTTCTTCCTTCTCTTTCCTCTTCTGTCCCTTCCTCTGTCTCTCCCCTGTATCTCTCTCTCCCTGTCCCTCTCCCTGTGCCTCTTCTTCCTGTGCCTCTCCTCCCTTTACTCATCCCCTTTCCTTTCCTTCTCCCTCCACTACCCTGTGCCTTACTCTCTCACCCTGTGCCTCTCTCTTCCCTGTTCTACTCTCCCCTGCCTCTCTCTCTCCCCTGTGCCTCTCCCTTCTCAGCCTTCTCTTTCCCCTATGCTCTCTCAGTCTCTCCCTGTGCCTCTTTTCTCTCTCCCCTTGACTCTTTCTCCCTGTGCCTTTCTCCCTGTTCCTCTCTCCCTTTCCTTTCTCCCTTTCTCCCTGTCCTCCTCTCCTCTTCTCTTCTCTCTCTTCCTTTCCTCTCTCCCCTGTGCCTCTGCTCTCTCCTGTTCTCTCTCTCCCTGTCTCTCCTCTCTCCCCTGTGCTCTCCCTGTCTCTCTTTTTTTTCCCCTGTCCACTTTTCCTCCCTTGCTCTTCTCCGGTCCTCTCTCTTTCCCCTGTGCCTGTCTCCCTGATGCCTTTCTTTCCTTCTCTTGTGCCTCCTTCTTCCCTGTGCCTCTGTCTCTCCCCTGTATTCTCTCTCCACTGTACCCATCTCTCCCCTGTGCCCCTATCTTCCTGGCCTCTCTCTCCCTTTATCTCACCCCTTTTGTGCCTTTCCTCTCTCCCCTGTGCCATTCTTACCCCTGTGCCTTCTCTCTCCCTGTGTACCCGTCCTCTCTCTCCCTGTGCCTCTCCCTCTCTCTTGAGCCTATCTCTTTCCCCTATGTCTCTCTCAGTCTCTACCCTGTGCCTCTCTTTCTCTCTCCTCCTTGACTCTTTCTCCCCTGTGCCTCTTTCTTCCCTGTGCCTCTCTCTCCATTGTGCCTCTCTCTTTCTCCCCTGCCTCTCTTTGTCTCTCTGCCATGTACCTCTCTCCCCGATGCTTTTCTTTCTTTCTCCTGTGCCTCTCTCTTCCCTGTGTCTGTCTCTCCCTGTGCCTCTCTCTCTTCCCCATACCTCTCTCTCCTGTACTTGTCTCTCACTCCACTGTGCCTCTCAAATTCAAATTCAAATTCAAATGAGCTTTATTGGCAAAACAAAGTACATATTAGCATTGCCAAAGCAAATGGTAAAAATAGGGGCAGTGGGGTAGGGAGGCATATAGAGGTCCAGGATATATCCGGCTCCTTTTAGAGGATAAGGGCATGTCCTGGGTGGGGTATAGGAGTCCATGACATATCAGGCTCTTAGTTGGGGATAGGGATTTGTCCTGGGTGAGGTGTAGAATTCATGACATATCAGTCTGTTCTTAGGCCCCTTTCACACTAGGATTTGTTACAATTTGCGGCAGATGTGGCAGATTTACCGCATCTGCCGCATAACCGGCACATTTGCGGCAGGTGCGGCAAGTAAGGTATAACCACAGTTCTGGTGCTTGCGGCAGTTGCGGCCACAAAAAAACCTTTGCTGACTGTGGTTTGTTTTCACGGCTGCAACTGTCGCAAGTGCCAGAACCGCGGCTATACTACACTTGCCACACCTGCCGCAAACCCGCAAGATGTGTATCTTCCACCCCTTTCTGTGCGCTCCCCCCTTGCTTCCCCTTCTACCCTGTTCATTGTTGAGCAGATTTGGACTGTCACAGTGATCAGTTACATGAACCTTGCTCCGCCCAGTCACTCATCACATGACTTTCACATCACCACAGGTCCTTTGTCCCTCAGGGTGCGGCATTCGCAGTGCGGCATTCAGGATGCGCGATGTGGGAGGCGACATGAGGTGTTCGCTGGGTGGCATGTGGAGCATCGGGTGTCTGTGCCCCATATTAGTGGGGAACCATATTGGCATACTCATTACTTGGATGCACTAATGTTGTGACTTCCGGTGGGCTCATTGCATTCTGGGATT
Source organism: Allobates femoralis (assembly GCA_033576535.1). Classification (NCBI taxonomy): domain Eukaryota; kingdom Metazoa; phylum Chordata; class Amphibia; order Anura; family Aromobatidae; genus Allobates; species Allobates femoralis. The sequence goes on from JARQOC010000004.1 coordinate 146,041,974, forward strand.
CATCAACATCGTCCTGGAAGTCTTTTGAGGTATCTATAAGTTTCACACATTTGGAGGCTGAAATTATTGCCCCATCTTTTTTACAAAATAGCTCTGGTGTGCTCCCTCCTGATGCTCCTTCGACGTCCTCCGGTTCCTCGTTGCCTGTCTCGTCGTACTCCTCCTTGATGATGACGCTTCGTTCTGTAGGGGGCGTCTGTACTGCCTCCAGCCGGAGACAACACGGTGGTGTTGTCGGGGGTTTGGTCTGAACTCCCATGTCCCGGGTCTGGATGGGTGGTGATACGGATGGTAGAGAGGCGCAGTATTCGACAACGGCTTACTCTGCTACAGCTGCATCTCGCGCTTCGCGGTCTGCTCTCATAGACGAAAGTTCATAAGTTCGCTCCGCGCTCCATCATTGGCACACCCACACCAGGGCTTCTTCCATGTCCTGGCGGAACCGTCTAAACGCGTCCCTCCAGTTGTCAGCATCCCCTTCAAGTGTTAAGAGGGATGCCGCTGCCGGGTCGCCTTGCGCGGCTCGGGACTGTTCTTCGAGCTCATGCAGTACATCTCTCCAATGGGGTGCCGCCATGCTGCCGGATATAAAGGAGCCTTGGTCATTCTGTCTTTCTCTTTCGGTTTGTCTCTTTATGGGCGGCCTCTCCCGAGGAACTTCCTGTGGGCCGCCCCCCCTGATTGATTGATGGCAATCTGGGTGGCCACACTGTTTGGCGCCTCCATCTTGGCCCTCCTTTTTCTACGGGCTGAGGCACTCCCCCGGGCCTGCACAAGGCGTTTAGTACATGGCTACGGAGCCATCTTGGGTCCTCCTGCAGTAATGGTGGGAACCCATTTTTGGCAACAAGCAATGGCAGAAAAAGTTTGTTTCAAAGCACAAGTCCAAGGCGCACAGTACCCGGTAATACCGGGCACGATATCCTGTTCATGATGCCAGAAAACATATGTCAAGCCCCATGCTTTGGGGTACTCGGGAATCGGGCACCAAGGGGTTAATGTGCCAGTGTCACGGAGAGTGGTGGCCGCGCCTGATCCCGTGTCCTGGGGGACTACTTTGAAAAAGGGTATATTTACAGGGGATAATACTTACAAGTTGTCGTGATGCCACCTGTAGTTTCTGGTGAGGTGTAACCAGAGCCGCTACAGTCCGCCGGAGGTAGATGGTATTGCGGCTAGTTGGCAAAGTCCTCTACAGGTAGGGCTGGACCTCAGGGGCAGCGTTCCTGTAAGGGGAACAAGTTCATGAAAGGAAATACAGGCAGAGGCAAAGTCACCTTTCCTCCGGGTACTTTACTGTTAACTTGCATTGGCATCATACAAAATTCACAGTTCAGCACTTTAGATGTTACAACAACAGGTAGCTTATCGGGTGGCTGCAAGTGGATCCCAGGTGGTATGGTGGAACCCTTGGTGTGCCTTCTTTAACTAACCCGTGTCTGTTCTTCCCTGCTTTACAGTTTGGTGTGAAGCCTGGTGACTTAGAATCCAGCCTGGCCTCCTGTCCTCTCTCACCGTCGCTGTCGTCGGGTAACCCTCTACTGGCTGGCCGCTTGTTCCCTTGGCGGTGCCTGGTACCCTTCTTGTGGACTGCTCTGGTGCCCAGGAAACTTGAAGACTCCATGAGAATCCAGATTCTATGCCGTGCATATAGCTCCAGCAGTCTGAGGTCTCCAGTGCCCGGTAAGCTGTCTGGGAGAACCTATCAATGGCCCCTCTTTCCCAGACGGGCTGCTCTCCTGGAAAGCTCCTTTCTCATTCTCCTTAAACCCTCTCTACTTCTTCCATTTCTCCTCCTGGTCCCTCAGCTGAGAGACCTAGCAGCAAAGACTCAGAGGCAAAGACCTCCTTGTTCCCCTCTAGAGGTGATTATATACCCTCCCGGGTAACCTCCCACCTTAAACTAATGTGGGAGTGCTGGGGATGGGTCCCACCCACCTTCCTAGGGTCCACCTGCAGCTGGAGCATCTGCACCTCTTTTACGGCTGCAATTCCCCTCTGTGATGCCTGCATTGGCGGGGCGCCTCAATATCCCCTGCTTTCATATGCTAATTAAGGCTTTGACTAGTCAATGGGGTGTTATTTTTCCCAAACTAGTCATCCCTCTTTTCATGTTATCACACTCCTATAGATGTGATAACTTAATTTCCATGAGACCCCGCCATCTCCTGGAAATGTGCGCGGCTTTGTTCATTCACATTGAGCCTCTGAGACCGGGTGTACACGTCCCAGTTCAGAGAGGTGCACTGCACATGATCGGAGGAACAGCTTCTGCATTTCTGATCATGCATAGTGTGCTTCTCTGAACCTGTGATGCGACAATATGAAAAGAGGCAGACTAGTCTGTGGAAACAAATGCCCTATAATCCAAACCTTATTTAGCATAGGAAAATTGAGTTAATGAATACGGGTGTTTTCACATCTATGCGCTCCATGCGCTAGGCTGCCCAGCCTGCCCTGCGCCAGCGCAAATGCAAGCGCAGGGGCATTTAGGGCCTGGGGCAGCCTAGCGCATGTAGCGCATACATGCCCTCATTAGCGCTCAGCTGCGCTCGGTGCCCCCATTATCTCCTATGACCGAGCACAGCTGAGCACGCGCTCTGCCTAGTGAGAAGCGCAAGTGAAAGAGGCAGAGCGCACGGCGCATGCGCCTCCTCTGACCTCTCCCGGAAACACCCCAATAGGGCATTTCCAGGTGCGCCAGAGCAGACGCATGCGCCGTGCGCTCTGCCAATTTCACTTGCGCTTCTCAGTATACAGAGCGCGCACTCAGCTGTGTTCGGCCAAAGGCTATAATGGCGGCACCAAACGCAGCTGAGCGCTACTGCAGGGCATTTATGCACTCACAGCGCTAGGTTGCCCCAGGCCTAAATGGCCCTGCGCTTTCTTTTGCGCTGGCACAGGGCAGACAGAGCAGCCTAGCGCAGTGAGCGCATAGATGTGAAACAGGCCTACCATTATACAGGGCTGGTTAAGCAGGGAATTTAATCACACAGATGTGAATGCGGCTGAGTTGGAGGGCATAGAGGACCGAAAAGATTACCTTTAAAGCAAAAGAATGGCTGCAAAGGAGAATGTATGTTACAATCAGTAAGGCCCCTTTCACATCTGCGTTTTTGTCCGGATGCGGCCGATCCGGACAAAAAAACGCATCTACCACATGTGCCGCCTAACGGCCACACTTGCAGTACACATGCGGCAAGCCCCATGCATTGTCTATGGTGCTTTCGGCAAGTGCAATATTGCACCGATCTGGCAGTTGCGGCTGCGAAATAAAAACGTGGTCAGCTGTGGTTATTTTGCATGGCTGCAACTGCCACAAGTGCCGGATCGCGGCAATATCGCACTTTCAGCACTTGCCGCAAGCCCCATAGACACTGGATGGGGCTTGCCGCAAGTGTACGTTAAGTGCAGCCGTTAGGTGGCACATGCGGCAGATGCGTTTGTTTCTCCGGATCGACCGGATCCGGACAAAAACGGTGATGTGAAATGCCCCTTAGTTGGAAGGCAGACACAATGGCTTCATATTAGCCTATTAGCATCTACAGGAAGCAGAAATATATTTGCCTTATTGAAGGCAAGAATCCAAAATTAAATAAAGTTGCTCTACTTTCTGACGAAATATCATGCCTTTCCTGAAGTAAAACCCCCTCCACCACATCCATTCTCCACCTTTCTACACCATGTCCCCTATGTGTCTGAAATGAATTAAAAAAATGCTAGATTTCAACAGATTTTGGGCATGTTAGGCCTTGTTCACACATACCTGCGTTTTTGGCACTCTCTGCGTATTTTTGCTGTTTTTCAAAAACGCAGATGCGTTAGATGTACCATGCGTTAAGTGTACATGCGATTTTTTAGCTACACTTGCCATGCAGCTGCATGCAGCATTTTTGGGTGCTGTAAAAAACGCGTGCGTTTTTTTAACATGGGGCCCTATGGGAAACGCATGCGTTCTTAAATGGCACATATAGGCACCATGCGTTAACGCATGCGTTTTAGGTGAAAAAATGACTAAGTCCAAAAACTTCAAAAACACTTTCAGACCCACAGGGGACACTATTTGGCACTCTTAGGCCGGCTTCACACTGCGTGTGTGATCCGATCCGTAGCTGTCCGCTTGAAGCAGACAGCCGCGGACCGGATCAGCACACAGAACTGGGGGGCTATTATGCCCTCCAATCCTGTGTGCAGCCGCACGCAGCCGCAGCCGCTGACAGGTGAGGCCTGCGGCGCCCACGGTCCTGACCTGTCAGCAGTGGGAACTGCGTGCGGCTGCACACAGGATTTGAGGGCATAATAGCCCCCCAGTCCTGTCTGCTGATCCGGTCCACGGCTGTCTGCTTCAAGCGGACAGCTACGGATCGGATCACACACGCAGTGTGAAGCCGGCCTTAGAAAAACTGATCAGTTTTTCTAAGTGCTAAAAAAATGCATAGGTGTGTGTGAACAAGGCCGAAGTCTTTCCTGGTTAATACACCCTAAGCACTAAATATTGACCTAAAATGCACTGCATTACTTTGATGCATTAACAGAATAATCAGTATAAGGCTGGGGTCACACATAGAAATCCGTTTTTGGAAGTGATTTCTATGACCAATCCGTTTTTTTTTTTGTGGTTTTTGAGCCTCCTGCACCTCTGAACGTTTTTGGACTTAGGCTAGGGTCACATTTCCGTTTTTTTTACAAAATCCTGATCCGGTTTTGAGCTTTCAAAAAGCTCAAAACCGGACCAGGAAACGCTCCTCATAGGAGCCTATGCAAAAACACCGGATGGCTTCACAAGCCATCCGGTGGCCGGATCCGGCACTGCTGCCTGCGTTTAAAATCATGCAGGCAGCAGTTTTCGCAGCGTTTGCCGGGACCGCACTGCGGTCACCGGATGGCTCAGGATGTGTAATCCTGAGCCATCCGGTAACTGCAGAGTTTGCTGATCCCGGCTATTGCCGGGATCAGCAAACTTAATAAAGAGTTAAATAGCTGAGCTAAATGACTGTTTGAGGTCTGTAGGGGGGCTTAGACCCCCCTACAGACCGGCCGCCGACTTCTATAGTGTTCTTCACCAATTTCTCACTGTGCACGGGCTCCTCTGAGCCCGTGCATGTCATCCAAAGTTGCCCCCCCCCCCGTATCACAATAGAGGGGTGCATACACCCCTCTATTACAATTATGCTTTAACTATGTGATATACACAATGATTTATCCAAATCGCAAAGTAAGTATATATTTACATGTGTCCGGAGGCAGAGTGAAGGGATTTCCATGGGCGGGGCTGTGTGCAGCAGCCTCCGCCCGCTCCTTCTTGATGGCCGCCCCCTCTGGCCGTAATCCAGTCTTGTGAGGGCGGGCACGTCGTTAAAGGGGCGTGGCTAACCGCGGCACTTAGTTAGCCACGCCCCTTTAACGACGTGCCCGCCCTCACAAGACTGGATTACGGCCAGAGGGGGCGGGCATCAAGAAGGAGCGGGCGGAGGCTGCTGCACACAGCCCCGCCCATGGAAATCCCTTCACTCTGCCTCCGGACACATGTAAATATATACTTACTTTGCGATTTGGATAAATCATTGTGTATATCACATAGTTAAAGCATAATTGTAATAGAGGGGTGTATGCACCCCTCTATAGTGATACGGGGGGGGGGGCAACTTTGGGTGACATGCACGGGCTCAGAGGAGCCCGTGCACAGTGAGAAATTGGTGAAGAACACTATAGAAGTCGGCGGCCGGTCTGTAGGGGGGTCTAAGCCCCCCTACAGACCTCAACCAGTCATTTAGCTCAGCTATTCAACTCTTTATTAAGTTTGCTGATCCCGGCAATAGCCGGGATCCACAAACTCTGCAGTTACCGGATGGCTCAGGATTACACATCCTGAGCCATCCGGTGACCGCAGTGCGGTATTCTGCACACAGTTTTGAAAAAACTGTGTGCGACCGGCATTGCATTCACCGCATCCGGATCCGGATGCGGTGAATGCAATTTATGTTTTCAATGTGACCCTACCCTTAGTCATTTTTTTATTTTTTTTCATTAAAAACGCATATGTGTTAACGCAGGTGCCTATATGTGCCATGCGTTAACGCATGCGTTTCCCATAGGGCCCCATGTTAAAAAACACATGCGTTTTTTAACTGATGCCAAAATCCTTGCTAGCAACGTTTTTGGCTCAAAAACGGACAGAGCAATGTTTTGAGGTCCAGAAAAAAACGGACAGGGTGTTTATTACATCCAATGCGTTTTTCTGTCAGTTTTTGGACTTAGAAAAAAAAAAAGACAAAAATGAAGCCAAAAACGGACCAAGGGCTTATGTGTGACCTTAGCCTAACATTTGTGTTCTTGTGGTGCGGATTATTTGCAATAATTAGTGTAACGTTTTAATAAATAAATCATTTTTAAAAAATCAGACAAGTAACAGAGTACATATTCTGGACTTCTGTAATCAACAGTAGTTTTATCATCACCTCTTTTTATATTGTATTTAATGTTTTTGCTAAAAGACTTACTGTAAATTATATTAAGACATAGCTTGTTATATATAATGAGACAGCTTCCATTAAATGTCTTTATTATAGTTAATTGTCCTTTGGATAGATTTTCAGCCTTCTGTAGGTCTACCTTCTCTTGGACCATGTCCTTCTAATCTGTATTATACTAATGGATATATTATTATAATTGGCCCATGTTAAATCACTGTATTTATATCTAGAGAGGATGATGACTCCAGATGGCATGTAGAAACCGAGTTAATACCAGGATGTATTTATGCTTTATGCCTCTATGTGAAAAGCTGAATCCCTAGAAGGAGAGCAGCCTGAGTTAATGTACAGATTACATCAGCTCTAATCAGGTATCTATTATATAAAGTCCATGAGACTGAGCTCCAAATATAAATGGATCTTTGTAGTTTATATCATAATAGAATATATGGGGAATGCAGAATGCAGTTCAATTGTATTCATAGATGGCTGCCAACACACAACCTTGATGCAGTGTTACAAGCCGCAAAAATGAAATTGTGGCATGCCAAGATTGTGTGTCCGTGAGCGCCATATATGTGCTTCATGTGTTGCAGCACACCAAGTTATTGTAATACATATGTGTGTCTGTTATGTGTTGTATGTGTGGTATACCTGTGTTTTGTGTTATAATGTTCCAATGTTTGTGTGTTTTGTGCATGAGTGTCTTTACATGAGTTTTGTGTGTTTGTCTTATACATAAGTGTCTGTATGTTTTTGTGTGCATTATATGTGTTGTATGTATGTACGTGTTGTATGTGTGTTGCTGCATGTCATGAATGATTGGATCGATGGGTCTTCTTTGTGTTTATATGTGTTGTAAATGTGTTTGCAAATAAATCTGGAGAGAAAAAAGGGCAGATAGGGTGTTAGGCTGGGGTCACAGTTGCATTTTTCACAAGGGTTTTTGGAGACCTGCGTTTTCAAAAACGCATGTAAAAAACGCACCCATAGGCCCCCAAGTTAAAAAACGCATGCCCTAATGGCAAAAAAGCATGTGTGACAGTACCATGCGTTTTTGGTGCATTTCCAAAAACGCATGCGTTTTTTAATATGGGGCCTTATGGGAAACGCATGCAAAACCGCATGTACAACTAGTGCCTTTCAAAAACGCATGCGTTTTCCATAGGAGCCCATGTTAAAAAAACGCAAGCGTTTTAGAAAATGCATGCGTTTTTTTAACATGGGCTTCTATGGAAACGCATGCGTTTTGGAATGGCACTAAATGGTACTAATTGTACATGCGTTTTTGCATGCGTTTTCCATAGGGGCCCATGTTATAAAAACGCACCAAAAAATAGTACATGCACTATTTTTTGGTGCAGATTTAAAAACGCAGCCAAAAACGCAGGGAGCCATCACACACCTTAAAAAAACTCATGCTGACATGACAAAATGCATGTTAAAACGCATGAGTTTTTAAAAGGCACTAAAAAACGCATGTCAACTGTGACCCCAGCCTTATCCTCTATATAAAATGGTTGCAATAGTGCAGGAAAAGCTCACATTTAATGGTTGTGAGAGTCACAACCACTATACATGCATGTAACAGCTGCTGCGGATCCACATGGAAGGATGCCAGTGCAGATTAACAAAATTGGGCCTAAGGCTAGGGTCACACTTGCAGTTTTTCATGCTTTTTTTGAGACCTGCGTTTTTAAAAAAGCATGTAAAAATGCACCCATAGGCCCCCATGCAAAAAAACGCATGCACTAATAGCAAAAACGCATGCCTTAATAGCAAAAACGCATGCCTAAAGTGCCTCGCGTTTTTGGCATGAGTTTTTGCACTTATGTGAGTAGTTGCCTTCAAAAACGCATGCAAAAACGCATGGTACATTAGTACCATTTAGTACCATCCCATGTTAAAAAATGCATGCGTTTTTAAAACGGCACCAAAAAATAGTTCATGAACTTTTTTTGGGTGCTGATTCAAAAACGCATGTAAAAACTCATGGGTGGCTTCAGACACCTAAAAAAACGCATGCTGAAATGAAAAAAGCATGCAGAAACACATGCTTTTTTTAAGGCACTAAAAAAACTCATGCCAAGTGTGACCCTAGCCTTCATTAGCTTATTGTTTTACAAGAATTATATTTTAGCATAGTGTATGCAATTATAAGAAGGTATACCATTGCCTCAATGATATTGTAAAACATAGTCAGAACTTCTTTAAATACAATTGTGTGCCAAAGTAAAATGTATACTGTGCCCTTGTGTCTGCTGCAGCCAATCACTGGCCTCACTGGCCTTAGGTCGGTAGTCAGGGACAAGTTTTCTGGAGCAGACTATAGACCAGTGAAGTGCAAGAGAGTAAGTTTGGGTTCAAACCAGCTGATGGTGGCCACTAGGACTGGCTTCACATTGCATTTTTTGGGGATCCGTGACTGTCCGTTGTAATCAGATCCGTGGCTGTCTGTTTTACAATGGACAGCAACGAATCCGATTTGGCCTCCATGTATCCCTATGAGCACGGATTGGTGCTCTATTGCCGTCCGATTTGTGTAGGATCCGATTCTGTCCGATTTTTTGCTGTACCCAAAATCAGAGACTGCTCCGATTTTGGGAACAGGGGACCAAATCAGACAGAATCGGATCCGACTCGGTCAGCGGCAATTAACATGGGGACCTATGAAGCACGGGTCCGAGAAAATATCGGATCTTTTCCCGGACCCGCTTTTAGTGTACTGAGCATGCTCTGTTCCTGTTTAATTTCACTTCCGCAATGTATATACATACATTGCGGAAGTAAAATTAACTAAAGCAAGTGTTAAAAATAAAAAAATATATATCCTCACCTCCCCCGCATGACGCACACCATCTATCTGAGCTCAAGGACTTGGCGGGGTGGGGCTACCCAATCAGCTGATCAGTCAGATGACCGGATCAGCTGAGCGGTTTAAATCCCTTGCCCGCCAAAGCCGATCGGCAGGCGGGAGATTTAAACCGCTCAACTGATGCGGTCATGTGACTGATCAGCTGATTGGGTAGCCCTGCCAGGTCCTTAAGCTCAGACAGATGATGTGCATCGCAGGACACACGCCAAAGAGGTGAGGATCTTTTTTTTTATTTTTAACCCTTGCTTCACTTCCGCAATGTATGTGTATACATTGCAGGAGTGAAAGTGCCCCGCTTGCCTGCGCTTTGCAGGCTCGGGCTTTTCTGTGTCTGGATCCATGAAGGTACTTTTACACGTGGCAACTTTTCTAGGAATTTCACTGGCAACTTACAGGTTGCAGTGAAATCATGGACACATTGTTCGATCTTATTGCTGTGTACAAATGGAACAATGTCTCTATGATTTCACTGCAACCAGTAAGTTGCCAGTGAAATTCCTAGAAAAGTTGCCACGTGTGAAGGTACCCTTAGGGCCCCTTTACACGCGGCTACATTTCTTGGGTGGCTACAGGTAACTTACTGTTTGCAGTGAAATCATGGAGAGATTATTCCATTTGTACACAGCAACAAGATAGAACCTTGTCTCCATGATTTCACTGCAACCAGTAAGTTACCTGTAGCCACCCTAGAAATGTAGCCACGTGTAAAGGTACCCTTAGAGTCACAGACCCGTACACAGAAATGGCATCTGGAGGTCACATCCGATCCGGTCCTTTTCTGTCCGTGGGGTCCTGCAAAAAGTCGGATCCCCACAGACAGGAAAATAATGCAATGGCTACATATGCCCATGTGTGGTCATTTAATAGCATGTCCATGTACAGAGAACAATCATTAAGATATCATTCTGTGCATAGACTTGTTCTCAGCACCACATCTCATGGTTACATAAAAGAATGATTATATTTAAGGAAGCATAAAATTAATTTTAGCATTTTGATCATTTGTCAGGTGATTGGCAGAATGCATACACTACATTCCTTGTTCATTTGTAAATACACTGTATTTGATTTTATTTACTGCAATTTTTTATAAACTTAGAAAGCCCCTTTTAAAGCATCATTCCAATTATTTTTAATTTTATCATTGCACTAGTGCTTCTAATCTACGTTTTCTGACTCTACTGCTATACTCACCTTCTATCACTACCGGTCCAGTGGGTCTTTAGCAGTTTGTGACTTGCCGGCAGATCTGGTGTTTCATGAAGCACGCCGGAGATCACTCTTCAATGCAAGGCTTGTCCTGGCCTTTTTCCGGCTCTTGTAGAGATGTACTGAAGGCTTGTAATGTTGTCTTTGACGTCCAGCCAGTCAAAACGTTGTGGTTACAAGATGGCGTCACAAGTCTGGTGTGGCATAGATAAAAGGTGAAGACTCCAGAGGGTGGGTATCAGATGGGGTACAGGGACCTTAGGATAAAAGCACCACTCCAGTGCTGAAAAAAGCCTGGTGGATTGGTGCTTTAAGTCACTGTTAAGTCACTCAGTTCTCTTGCATTATGTTCCCAATGCTGTCACTGCTTCTGAATATGTTCTACAGAGCTTTGTGAAAGTATTCACCCTCTTGGCTTTATACCCATACTGTTACAATACAGCCTGTGTTAAATATTTTTGTAATGCGATTTGTGTGTGATGCATCAGCACTAAATAGTCTAAATTAGTGAAATCATGAGAAATATATAGGCAAAAATTAAATTGATGGGATAAAATAAATAAAAATTGTCATTTGCATATGTATTCACCCCTTTTACTATGAAACCCCTACAAATTTCTGATGTAAGAAAATACCTTCATAAATCACATGCATCACCTGTGTGCAATCTAAGTGTCCGTGGTCTGTCAGTATATACATACTTTTTCTTCAAGGCCACATAGGCTGTAACACCATTAAGAAAGAGACACGATTGAACAAACAACATCAAATATCAACATCAACATCATGAAGACCAAGAAGATCTCAAAACAAGTCAGAGACAAAGTTGTTGAGAAGTACAAGTCAAGGTTAGAAAAAAATATCCTAATCTCTGATAGTCCTCCGGAGCACCATCAAATGCATTATCATCAAATGGAAATAACGTTGTACCACAACAAACCTGCCAAGAGAGAGCTGGTTGTCCACCAAAACTCTCAGCCTGGGCAAGGAGGGCATTAATCAAAGAGGCTGCACAGAGACCAAAGGTATCTGTCCATATGACCACAGTAAGCCTGGCTTCACATCATGGTTTTTGCCATCCTATTGTGTCCGTTTTGCAAAGGACAGAACAGGATCATTTTTAGCCTCCCATGTATCCCTGTTGTGACGGATTGGTCATATTTGGCCATCCAATTTTGTGTATTCAGTCCCGGATTCATTTCTGTCCTGTTTTTTCCCCAAAATTGGAGACTGCACTGTTTTTGGGCTTCGGTGAAGAAACCGGACAGAAACAAATCCGATCCAGTCCGGAGCTCTTAACATGGGGGCCTATTGAGCCGGATCCAGGAAACAACAGGATCGTTTCCTTGATCCGGTTTCAGTGTACAGAGCATGCTCAGAACAAGAGCACTGCTCTGTTCCCGTGGTACATATGTGTTATTTCTCTTTAGCAGTGTATCTACATACACTGCTAATGTGAAATAAATCGCTTAATCGCTGATTGGATGGTAGCAATTAGCTGATGTGTCACGTGACCGCTACTGGCCAATTAGCTGTTGATCAGCTGATTAAGGTCCTTGCAGCATTGGATGTGGACGCCTTCCATCCCGGGACAAGTGAGCATTTGTTTTTTTTATTTTTAATACCCATTGCTTTCTTTTATTTCACTTTAAGAGTGCATGTTCATACACTCCGAAAGTGAAAGTACTGTGTACATGCCTGTGCCTTGAAGGCTTGGCTCCTCCCAGTTCTGTCAGTCCGAATCCCTCATCAACCTGGATCTGGACTGACAGAAATGGCATTCGGAGGTACACATCAGTTCCCGTTGTTGCACAAAACAGGATCGCCACGGACAGGAAGAAAACCGTGATATGAACCCAGCATAAGCTGTACACTCCATATAGAGCTGGCCTTTATGGAAGTGGCCAGAAAAAGCCTTTATGTATCACCACAATTGTAAGGCTCATTTTCATTATGAGCTTACATGTTCAGGCCATAACATCTACCAATATCTCATAAAAAAAATTTGTATCAAAAAATGTTTTTTTCACTTTTTTTTATCATTTTGTGGGGTGCAGCTGGGCCCTTGGGTGTGGCATTAATCTAGTAGTGCAGAGACATTGTACTGTGCTGCCCGCCTGGTCCAGTAACTGGACACTCTGCACCATATGTATCAGTGTGAATGACGCCCTATGTATGCAAACATTATCTGTGTGCATAGTAAATGCCATCAGTCACCTCCCCCATGTATTGGTTGGTTTAGAGTAATTATCTAGCACCTGTGTTTGCCTCTATTTAATGGAGTCTAGTTGCATCCTGCTAATTGCATTAGTTGATAGATTCTTGTGGCTGCATATGGTGAGGTTTTTTTTTTTTAATATTACTCGTTTTGAGTTTGCCAAAACACATGTGAGAGACTCCCCAAATATATGGAGGAAGTGCTGTGGTCAGATGAAACAAAAATGTTACTTTTTGACTACTAAGGTAAATGCTTTGTCTGTTACCAAATCAATACAGTTCATCATTCCAAGAACACTATCCCCACAGTGAACCATGGTGGTTGCAACATCATACTGTGGGTATGTTTTCCTACAACAGTGATAGAGAAAATGGTCCAAGTCAAGGTGGAAGATGGATGGTGCAAAATACCGGGATATTCTTGAGAAAAACCTTTTTCAGTCTGTCAGTGATTTGAAACCGGGATGGAGGTTCACCTCACAGCAAGACAGTGACCCTAAGCATACTGCTAAGCCAACACTCAAGTGGTTTAAGGGGAAACTTGTAAATGTATTATAGTAAATTAATTAAAGTCCAGACCTTAATCCAAATGATAATGAGGGGTTATGGTGGGTTTACACGTCCCGATATCGGGACGATATCGGTATACAACGGCGCGGGAGCGCGCATTTTTTACACTTTTCCCGATATCGCATCGGCGGTTTACATGCTGCGATATCGGGAAACAACGTCACTACGATGTGTACGCCCACCAACCCAGTAACGACCATTTAACATGGGAGTTAATGGGTGAGTTGCGAATACACATAGTAGTTGTGCTGTTACACGCTACGATGCTGCTACAACGGCCATGCGATATCGGGCAGTTGAATAGCACGCTCATTCAACCCCGATATCGTTTTGGCATCGTTCCAGGATCGCGTTGTACGGTTTGAACATCGTAGTGACGTTGTTCAAACCGTACAACGCGCAAGCGATATCAGGTCCAACTCGCGAACCACGTGACTTTTTGTCGGAGTTGGATTGGAGTTGGACGCCGATATCGCGGCGTATAAACCCACCATCAGATTTGAAGATTGCTGTCCAACAGAAGAAATCATCTAACTCGAAGGAACTTGAACAGCTTTGCCTTGAGGAATGAGCAAAAATCCCAGTAACAAGATATAGAGAGCTCATAGAGACTTATCCAAAGCAATTTGCAGCTGTAATTGCCACAAAAGGAGGCTCAATAACAAACTCTCTTTATGGAAGTGAATAGTTATGCACACTGAATTTTGCAGTTATTCTGTCCTATTTGTTGTTTTTTTCACAATAAAAAGAAAACCAAATGTTCACAGTTGAAGGCATGTTCTTAACATGAATTGATTCAAACCCTCAAACAAACAGTGAAATTCCAGGTTGCGAGGTAGCAAAGCACAAAAAATACAAAGAGGGTTAATGCGTTTGCAAGGCACAGTATATACAGCCAGGGAGGGCAGAAATCTCAAATGTCAGTGCATGCAATGTAAGGAGGGAATTATAGCAACTAGTCTCCACCCACTAGCACAGAGACAACTGCAAATTAGAATTAGAACCCGCAGAGGGGAAAATGCAGGATGAAAGTCATATAACGGCCAGGAAAAGTATTTGTCCTCACATCATAGCTTATTCTGAAAAGTCGCCTGAAATGATAGGAAAGCTTTAAGAACTTACAATGTATGCATTTCAGATCATCTAAATCCTCTGTGCTAACAATTTGTTATCATTTATAAAACATTGTTTTCATCATAGCATTGAATTCATAAAACTATAAAAAAATGTTAAAGATTTTTCAATTGTGGCACTGGACACTTTAGAAATGTTTGAATCTGATTCTGTACATTGCCTTTTACAGTGTGTCACATAATGTGAACCACTCTAGGTGAACAACATAAATAACATATGCTGTAAAATGGCAGCTGATGGAACATTTCCAGTGATTTAGTTGATTCACCCATCCCATACAAAACCATTTTATTTTACATTGTTGTTCTGCACTCATTATACAGCTTGCAGTAGCATCCATCTGAGCTACAGGATACAATAGGATTTATCACTGACAAAGAGCAGATGGCAACCCAGCATACAGTCAGCAAACCCTTGTGCCTGTGAGCAAACAAGGGTTAAAAGTTGTTGAATATGCAAAAAAAAATGCAAGGTTTATAATGCCATTGGTGTCACTGGATTTTCTTCTCAATGTCGTTACTAGGGAAATACAGTAATAGGATACTCAGTTGCATAGACAAGACACATCTGCCACTTCATACACCATGCTTACATCCTGTCTGTCCTTAAATTAAAAAGAAAAAAAACTCCTAACAAGATAGTCATTTTCTATATTATTTGTTTCAAACCTGAACACATTCAAAATCTTATTTTATCTTATAAAGATAAATGATAGATCCACTGAGGAATAGATAGATAGATAGACAGGCAGACAGACAGACAGACAGACAGACAGACAGACAGATAGATAGATAGATAGATAGATAGATAGATAGATAGATAGATAGATAGATAGATAAAAGTTCACAGCAGCACTCAGTCACTGCCAATCATGTGTGTATATATACAGTACAGACCAAAAGTTTGGACACACCTTCTCATTCAAAGAGTTTTTCTCATTCAAAGAGTTTTCTTTATTTTAATGACTATAAAAATTGTAGATTCACACTTAAGGCATCAAAACTATGAATTAACACATGTGGAATTATATACTTAACAAAAAAGTGTGAAACAACTGAAAATATGTCTTATATTCTAGGTTCTTCAAAGTAGCCACCTTTGGCTGTGATTACTGCTTTGCACACTCTTGGCATTCTCTTGATGAGCTTCAAGAGGTAGTCACCGGAAATTGTTTTCACTTCACTATTGCCTTATAAATGGGGTTGGGCCGATCAGTTGTGTTGTGCAGAAGTCTGGTGGATACACAGTTGATAGTCCTAAAAATTGGGAAAACACTGAAAGTGTCCCCAAGTGTAGTTGCAAAAACCATCAAGCGCTACAAAGAAACTGGCTCATATGAGGACCGCCCCAGGAAAGGAAGACCAAGTGTCACCTCTGCTGCAAAGGATTTGTTCATTCGAGTCACCATCCTCAGAAATCGCAGGTTAACAGCAGCTCAGATTAGAGACCAGGTCAATATCACACAGAGGTCTACCAGCAGACATAACTCTACAACAACTGTTAAGAGGAGACTTTGTGCAGCAGGCCTTCATGGTAAAATAGCTGCTAGGAAACCACTGCTAAGGACAGTCAACAAGCAGAAGAGACTTGTTTGGGCTAAAGAACACAAGGAATGGACATTAGACCAGTGGAAATCTGTGCTTTGGTCTGATGAGTCAAAATTTGAGATCTTTGGTTCCAACCACTGTGTCTTTGTGCGACGCAGAAAAGGTGAATGGATGGACTCTACATGCCTGGTTCCCACCGTGTAGCATGGAAGAGGAGGTGTGATGGTGACGGGGTGCTACGTTAGATGACCTGGCCTCCACAATCACCAGACCTGAACCCAATCGAGATGGTTTGGGGTGAGCTGAACCGCAGAGTGAAGGCAAAAGGGCCAACAAGTGCTAAGCAGCTCTGGGAACTCCTTCAAGACTGTTGGAAGACCATTTCCGGTGACTACCTCTTGAAGCTCATCAAGAGAATGCCAAGAGTGTGCAAAGCAGTAATCATAGCAAAAAGGTGGCTACTTTGAAGAACCTAGAATATAAGACATATTTTCAGTTGTTTCACACTTTTTTGTTAAGTATATAATTCCACGTGTTAATTCATAGTTTTGACGCCTTCAGTGTGAATCTACAATTTTCATAGTCATGAAAATAAAGAAAACTCTTTGAATGAGAAGGTGTGTCCAAACTTTTGGTCTGTACTGTACATATCGATAGATAGAAGTAAAACACCTATGCATTTGAGAAAAAATATAAAAACACACGTTTTTTCAAAAACTAAATTTTTAGATTTTTTTGTGGGGAAAGGATAATTTATCTTTGTGAAGTAAGGTTCTTAGGGTACTTTCACATCAGCGGTTTTTTGAAATCGCGGCAGATGCGGTGAAAAAAACGCATCTGCCGCGATTACCGCATACCAGCTGCACTTGCGGCACAGTTGCGGCACAGTTGCGGCAAGCCCCATACAATGTATATGCGGGCTTGCGGCAGGTGCGGCAAGTGCGGTTTTGGCACTTGCGGCAAAAAATCACTGATGTGAAAGCAGCCTTAGAACACATATTGGCCAATACCTGTTTGCCCATCAACCGCGGCAAGGTGACCTTAGATCTGATGGGTCCCTATCCTAGAATACCCTCTTTTCTTGGACTTAGCTACTCTATTAAATCAGGCTGGCTTCCCGGCTCTACAGACCCTGACAACAGTTATGTCGCTTATCCATGAAATGTCAATAAAAGCTTATAACCTGATGTTAAATTAATCCAATGGTTGTATACATTACTCTTTTGAAAGCTAAAACCCTCCCAAACGTTGTTTAGGTTAAGAAAATAAATTGCCATCAATACTGAAATATTGATCATTTAATGATTTAATGAACACAGAATGGTCAGATTTTGGCAAGACAAACGTTTTGTCGCCTGGTCATGTAATGCACCCAATCCTAGTATACATCCTGACCTGTGCTCAGTAAATGATTGGTTAATTAGTGCGTGTGTATAAAAAGAAACCCAGCACCCCAGACCTTCACTTGAACTGCAACTTGAGCTCTGACAACATGCTAAAAATACACCCTTGCGTCCAAAGCCTTGATTATCAAGAGGCTGAAGACCAGATCCACTGCAGAGGTGGCTGGCACCTATAATGTGTCTCAGCATCAAGTACAAAGAATTAAAAAAAGGTTTGAAGAGACTGAAGATGTCTTTGACAAGCCCAGGTCCTGCAGACCCCGCAAGACAACTGCTCAGGAGGAACGTTTATTGGTTAGAAAATCCAAAGCAGGCCCCTCTTCAACTACAGCAGAGTTCCAACAGGCCTGGTCACCTCAAGTCCCTGTGTCAACTAGAACAGTTTGTAGGATTCTGTCTCAAAATGGTCTCCATGGTTGAATCAGTGCCCAGAAGCCAGCACTAAATAAAATGCAAATAAAAAATCATGTGGCATTTGCAAAGTCCCACAGCCTGCTAAACAGATGGACGCTGGAAAAGTGGCAGAAGGTGTATTTCTCTGATGACTCTTCAGTTGAATTACACCACAGCGCTGCATATACTGCAGGAGACCTACTGGAGCCCGTATGGATCCAAAATTCATCCCAGAAAACAGTTAAATTTGGTGTTGGAAAGATCATGGTCTTGGGTTACAGTCAGTATGGAGGTGTGCGAAACAGTTGCAAGGTGGAATGCAATATCAATAGCCTAAAATATCAAGAAGGATTAGCTACCTCTTACATTCCAAATAATAAAAGGGGTCAAATTCTGCAGCAGGATGGTAAATTGATAAATTTGAGTATTGCACCAAGCTTGTGAGTGGTGATCAGGCTATTATCAGCGTAACCATCCCTATGCTATGTCTGCTGAAAGAATCGCTGCATAATCTAAAA
The DNA here is from genome assembly GCA_033576535.1 of Allobates femoralis. NCBI lineage: Eukaryota > Metazoa > Chordata > Amphibia > Anura > Aromobatidae > Allobates > Allobates femoralis. The sequence goes on from JARQOC010000004.1 coordinate 146,060,313, forward strand.
ATTGAATTTTGAGTGCCCAGCAGTTGGGTATGGAGCAAGATTTCACAATAGAGGATCCTACCCAGCCCAGCCAATATCATCAGGCAAGATTGGGAGATCAAGATGATGAGGAAGATGAGGAGGGAGACAACTTCAGTTTCAGTGGTACCGAGGGGACTCCTCATGCTACAGAGGGGACTCCCAACCCCAGCTTCATGTCTGTCCAACATGGGTGGGATGGAGTGAAGGAGGGGGAGGAGGAGAGTCAGTGTGAGGAGAGTAAGGGTATTGTTCCTCCTTCTGGAGCCACAGGACATTTGCCTCTTTGCAGCTTGGCACACATGGCACACTTCATATCTAACTGTCTGTGCTAAGACCCTCGCGTGATCCACATTTTCATTAGCAACCTATACTGATTGGCCAACTTTCTAGACCCACGGTATAAGGACAAATTTCCTTTGCTACTGTTGCTTTCACCAAGGGGTTTCACAATTAAATCCTTCAAGAGGGTCGTTGTCGATCATTTGATTGCAATATCACCCTCAGATACCGCTGTGTGCAGAGGTATAAATGTTTATAATCCAGCTCACCTGTTCCTTTTGTGCTCCAGAGAATTCCCAATACATCCAGAAAAAAACTTGTCCGGCTTGCACTTAATTGGACTATACTATAGCCTCGATTTTCAATGCTTTTTATGCTGTAAATTAATAAAGAAATCTTTTTGGAACTAAGAACTTTTGGTGCTGGACTTCAGCATTTTTTTCTGCTTGCAGATTTACCAGCTCTGCCAGCAAAAAACGACAGGACTTCAAATTGTGTTTGTACATTCTAGAGAAGCAGTGGTGTAAAACCACTCATGCAGCCCCCATGTTATATATATTTGTTTACATCATACATGTTTTAATATTTACACATTAAGGCTGCGCACACACGCTGTTTTTAATGCATGGTTTTTTTCTGCACTGTCCAGTAGGACAGCTGTAAGAGGGTAAACTAATAAGCTGCTAAAACCAAGCAGACTGCCATTTTGTAGTGGCCCAGGAAAGAGAAAACAGTCTCTGGTTGCCATGGTGACTGCTCTGTGTCTAGGAAAGTGAAAGCACGATCACTGGTTGCCGGGTGACGGTTCTGTCAGTTGCTCCTGTTGTGGTTGATCTCTCTCTGCGGTGGCCATTACTAGTGTAAGGATTACAGCAGAGCCAGTGCAAGCTATATGGGCCTTTAAAGTTGTTTGCAAGCCCTGTTGTGTGGTCTAAACACTTTATCTTAAACTGAGCAAGTGTCCAGCATCTGAGGAGAGGCTGAGGAGATGTTCCCCCTGATGGAGCGAGTGATTGGCGTCCAGGGAGGCCGTGAGTGACTGCGAAAGGAGAGCCGGCGTCCGGTGCCATCCACATTGGGAGGATCCTGACAAGGAGGCTAAGGAGATGTTCCCCCTGATGGAGCGAGTCATTGGCGTCCAGGAAGGCCGTGAGTGACTGCGAAAGGAGAGTCGGCGTCCGGTGCTATCCACATTGGGAGGATCTTGACAAGGTCCTGACAAGCCCTGGAAAAGAGTGCTCCACAGATTGCACCCCAAGCTTACAGAACTAAAGTGCTGGACATGTGAATCTGGCACTGGCTGGTAAGCTGCCAAATTCTGCTGTTTTACAATACGTTTTTCTTTTGCGCAAAAGGTTTTTTTTTCTTTTTACTTTTTCTGGACTTGCTGCAGCCCACGTGGAATATACACCGGTGTAAAGCTACATTTGAGGTTTATGGTGCCATAGTTTTGAGATACCCGGGTATCCCTGTGCTAAGTGTATAGCCAGCATTGATATAGTGTAATGTATTGTTATTAGCTGTGATAAGTTATACTCAGTGTGCCATCTCAGAGGTCCCATCAGATCGCCCACAGTTTATGTACATAGCCTTTAGTTAAGTTAAATCCTTGATAAGACTAACGTGTAGGTAAATTTGCTCCTGGTTCTGAGTGTGATTTACATACCCTGGGAACTCTGAGATCGGTGCATTGATGTCGGCTAACGCTGAGTGTGTGAAACTGTTATTGGTTATATTTTAAGGGGATTTTGATACTTATACATTCTATACTGAACCATACTTTGATCCCCATATCAGTAAAAAATACTGTTGTTTATTTCTGCCTCTGTCTCAGTCTGTGACTCACTGGATCTTAATAGGACCTCCGGTCATTATATTTTGGCGTAGTCGGCAGGATCCAGTGTTTGTCATGGATGGAGGCGGCGAGGGAAGAAATGACCCCACCACACCAGCAGCCATGCTGCTGGGTGCAGATCCTTTGGCAGCCGCGGCGAATGTGGGAGGGTATGTGCCGGTAGGAGCTTTACTCCAGCACATGCCGAAGTACGACGGGCATAACATGGCGTTGCAGGATTGGGCTGAGAGGGTCCGGAGTATTCTGCGGATGTGTAATCTGGGTCCCGCAGTACGAGCAGAACTGGCATTAAATGCACTAGAGGGCGATGCTAGGCGGATGGTGATGGTACGACCTGAGGCTGAGAGGAGTACGTTAGAGAAAATTTTGGTACTGTTAGAGGGGAGTTTGGGAGGCCGGGCCCGTGTGACCCAGCTTCGATCTTTTTTTTTTAATCGCCCTCAAAAGGAAAGTGAGTCTCTGATGCAGTACTCTAATACGCTACAGGAGACATTGAACGAAGTGCAGCGACTAGACCCAGGGGCCATGGGAGCGTTCCGGGAGGTAGACCGCTTGCTCCGGACCAATTCATCACAGGACTAGCCAATAGGCCCCTTCGGGATAAACTGTTGGAGGTGGCCCGGGCTACCCCAGAAATATCTTTTTGGCAGATTTACCAGGCCGCGGTGGAAAGGGAGGCGGAGTCCACCCTGGTAGTTCAAGGGGCTGTGGACAGTACACGGATGGAAAAAGGCCAAATGCCAGTATCAGGAGCGGAGGGACTGGTAGACGTTGTGCAAGCTCTGCGTGCCGAGTTGAAGGAGTTGAAGCTGGAAGTGTCTAAGATCAGAGCTGGGTCGTCTCCTACTCCCCTGGAAAGGCCTCCAGCCACACCCTCTGGGATGGTGGTTCCACCGACAGCCAGACCGTCCTCTTCGAATGACTCGAGCCCCCGTCCACGAAGAGCAGTCACCTGCTGGAGGTGTGGGCGCCAGGGACACATCTCACGATACTGCCGGATGTCCACAGTCCCCGAGTCTCCTTCGCCGATGTTAAAACTCCCAGCCGCTGCCTTGAGGGGGCAAATCGCAGCGGCCTACCCCCCACAAAGCCCTCAACGGGAGGAGCAAGATTTGTTCGCATGATGTCCAGTTTTAGAAGCAGAATTTGAAGGGCGGAAGATGAGTTGTTTGGTTGACACGGGATCTGAATGTACCATTATGCCTCTAGAAGTTTTCGAGGAATACTTCAGTCAACTAGTGGTCCCCGAAGATGGCCGAATGATAAGACTTACCGCCGCTAACAATGGCCAGCTGACGGTGAAAGGGATCGTGTGGATGAGACTGAAAATGTTTGGTCAAGAGCTGGGTCAGAAAGGGGTAGTGCTGGTGGACCACCCCCCTAGAAGAGGGATGGAGGTGACACTTGGAATGAACATTCTGCGAGATCTAAATCATCAGATGTATGCCCGCGAGGGACCCCGATACTGGACTCATGCTACAAGTCACCGACCAACTCAGAGAATGTTACACCGCCTAGTGTTGAACTGTGACCTGCTGAAAAGTGCAGTCCCAGGGGGCCGGGTGGGCCTAGTCCAAGTGCCATCACGGACCACGATTTCACTGGCACCTCGACAGGAGGAACTCTTAATGTTGCCAGTGGGGGCGGCGCAGAGGCTGAATGGACTTGAGGTATTACTTGAGCCAGCCCCAGAGAAGTCCTCTTTTACCAAGGTGCATGTGGCCCGGTCTTTGGCGATTGTGAAGAATGGACGGGTGCCAGTCAGATGCCTTAACGTGTTGGAGGAGGCTATTACCATTCCTGCTGGGACCATCCTGGCTGAACTGTTCGTGCCAGAGGGGAAGATGCCTGATACGGCGGTGTTTGAATTGCGGCCAGACCCACAGTTATCCTGGACATATGCGGTCGAAGTAGGGGGGGCTGAATCTCCTACTGAAGACTGGAATGGTCGTGTGATCATGGATCAGATGGGAGTGGATCGGGAGAAACTGACTTCCGTGCAACTAGAGCAGTTGGAGAGGGTCGTGTGGGAACATGAAGAGGCCTTCTCGCGACATGAAGAAGACTTCGGGTGCTCTCCGACGATTGAGCATGAGATTCCCACGGGGGACACCCCTCCCATTAGAGAACGTTATCGTCAGATTCCCCCGACACTTTATCAAGAGGTGAAGGGCATGGTGGCCAGTATGCTGAACAATCAAGTGATACGAGAGAGCCAAAGTCCCTGGGCTGCCCCTGTGGTCCTGGTGCGAAAAAAGGATGGGACCCTCCGATTTTGTGTGGATTATCGGAAATTAAATGCGCACACGGTGCGAGACGCATACCCGTTGCCTCGGATTGAGGAGTCCCTGTCTGCATTAGGACGGGCCAAATACTTCTCAACGTTGGACTTGGCGAGCGGATATTGGCAGGTACCAATGGCTGAGAAAGATCGGGCAAAGACAGCATTTATTCTGCCAATGGGGCTCTACGAATTCAATCGGATGCCGTTCGGACTTAGTAATGCCCCGGGGACCTTTCAACGCCTTATGGAACACTGTTTAGGCGACATGAATTTCGAATCGGTACTAATATATCTAGATGACATCGTGGTGTTCGGGACATCATTTGAAGATCATCTTGAGAAGTTACGCCAAGTGCTCCAACGGCTCAGCCGTCATGGATTGAAAATAAAACCGAAGAAATGTCAACTGTTCAAGAGTCGCATAGAGTATCTAGGCCATGTGGTGACTCCCGACGGGGTGTTACCCTCAGCCAGTAAGATCTTAGCGGTACAGGAGTGGCCACCTCCCCAGACGCTGCGGGAGGTTCGGGCTTTCTTGGGATTGGCGGGGTACTATCGACGATTTGTGCCCAGATTTTCACAAGTAGTGGGTCCCCTGAATGAACTTTTAAGAGGGACGGCACTTGGTCCTCGCAACCGCCCTATTCAATGGGGGCCTCAGCAGCAAAAGGCTTTTGATGAGGTAAAAACTGCCCTAACGAGTGCCCCGTTGTTGGCATATGCCCGGTTTGATACCCCTTTCCTGTTGTACACTGACGATAGTCTTCACGGGTTGGGGGCGGTACTGGCCCAAATTCAGGATGGCCGGGAGCGGGTCATCGCCTATGGCAGCAGGTCTTTAAGGGACACTGAGCGCAATCCGGCTAACTATAGTTCGTTTCGCCTAGAGCTGCTGGCCCTGGTGTGGGCAATGACGGAGCGCTTTGCTGAGTATCTAACAGGAGCTGAGGTACTGGTCATGACCGATAATAACCCTCTTGCTCACTTAGAGAATGCGAAACTGGGAGCGTTGGAGCAGCGGTGGGTCGCCCGCCTTGCTAAGTTTAACTATCAGATTAAGTTCCGCTCTGGGCGAGAAAACGGAAATGCGGATGCACTGTCAAGGGTACCCCTTGGGTTTGGGGGAGAAAGCATTGATGACCAGCTCGAGGACACAGAGACCCCTGACTTGGGGCAGATGCCTATCTTCCGCAGTGTGGTACATTCAAGTGGGGTGGCATCAGGGATGCCGTGTGTCCTGGGAAAAACGCCAACAGATTGGGCAAAAGATCAGAACGAGTGCCCTGACATCTCGCGAGTGCGCACCTGGGTACAAAATGGGATTTGGCCGAGTGCAGAGGACAAGGCCCAACTATCCGCAGAAGGAATTAAACTATTGCGACAGTGGGATAAGTTGTGTGTGGAACAGGGTCTTTTGTATCGTAAGGTCTATCTGCCATCTGAGCTGCAGCACCGGTACCAACTGGTAATCCCTGTGGGGATGGGTCCAGTGGTCCGCCCGCGAAGCACATGAGAAAGGAGCCCACTTTGGTAGTGAAAAGACACTCCAGTGGCTACAGCGAGTCCTCTATTGCCCTGACCTGGGAGGGATGGTAGCGGAGGCGTGTCGGCAATGTCGGGTCTGTGGGCTCAGTAAGAGCCCTGAGCAGCGGGCCCCTACGCAAACAATTAAAACGTCTGCCCCCTTGGAATTGCTCATGATTGATTATGTCTTGATAGGGTACTCAACGTCGGGGTGCTCCTATTGCTTGGTGATGACAGACCACTTCACTAAATATGCTGTGGCGGTGCCGACGAGAGATCAGACAGCAGAGTCGGCAGCTAAGGCCGTGTGTCGTCATTTTCTCCAAGTGTTTGGGTGTCCGCAAAGAATACACTCAGATCAGGGGGCATGTTTTCAGGCGACGCTAATGGAGGAGCTGCGCCGGTTGTATGGTATAGCACATTCGAGAACGACACCTTACCATCCCCAAGGAAATGGGGCCTGTGAGCGTTTCAATCGTACCTTGATACAGATGTTGAGAACATTAGAGGACGGGCAGCAGGCCCGCTGGCCTGAGTACCTCCCTGAACTAATGTGGGCCTATAACAATCGAGTGCACAGCACTACGGGCTATTCGCCACACATGTTGATGTTTGGGAGACCCGGGAGGGATATTGAAGATTTGAATATGCCAGATCCCTCCTCTGATTCCCCTCGGACTGCATCTGAATGGGTTCGAGAACATCGGCGGCGACTGAGAGTGGTGCATCAGGTGGTGGGAAATCGACTCAGTCAGGTGTCTCATAGGGACACGCGGCCTGTGCAGACGGAACCTTTCTTCCCGGGGGATAGAGTGTTGGTGAGGGTTAAACGGCCGACAGGGAAACTGAGCGACCGGTGGGAGGCGACACCATACCTGATAAAGAGACGGGTGAACTCTGATATTCCAGTCTATGAGGTTGAGCCGGTGGGGTCAGGGGGGCCCACTCGTAATCTTCACCGTAACATGCTACAACGGTGCTGGTTTGAGGATGCAGCTCCCATTTCCACAGAACTAGAGGCTGTGCCCCAAGGGGCGGGTACTCCTGGTGCTTTTGTGTTTGATGATGAGCCCTCCTCTGCGCCTGTTTATCTGCCCCCTGTGAATGATCTGCTCCTGTGTGGAGAGAGTGTTGAGCCTGTGGTATGTCCTTCCGAGGGTGGCTTAGGTCAGCCAACTGACATGAATGATGGGTCATGGGGTGTCGCACTTCAGGAAGGAGCAGCGTCACGCCTTTCCTCTGATGACACCTCTGAAGGAACTCCTGCCCTCTCGGGGACAGAGTGCGTTGGGGTGGGCCTTCGGAGAACCACTCGAACTACAGCAGGAATACCCCCTCAGCGGTATGCACAGGACGACTTTGAGTGGGGAGGTATGTCGAGGACGCCAACCTCTAGTGGGGTGGCATGTAAGAGGGTAAACTAATAAGCTGCTAAAACCAAGCAGACTGCCATTTTGTAGTGGCCCAGGAAAGAGAAAACAGTCTCTGGTTGCCATGGTGACTGCTCTGTGTCTAGGAAAGTGAAAGCACGATCACTGGTTGCCGGGTGACGGTTCTGTCAGTTGCTCCTGTTGTGGTTGATCTCTCTCTGCGGTGGCCATTACTAGTGTAAGGATTACAGCAGAGCCAGTGCAAGCTATATGGGCCTTTAAAGTTGTTTGCAAGCCCTGTTGTGTGGTCTAAACACTTTATCTTAAACTGAGCAAGTGTCCAGCATCTGAGGAGAGGCTGAGGAGATGTTCCCCCTGATGGAGCGAGTGATTGGCGTCCAGGGAGGCCGTGAGTGACTGCGAAAGGAGAGCCGGCGTCCGGTGCCATCCACATTGGGAGGATCCTGACAAGGAGGCTAAGGAGATGTTCCCCCTGATGGAGCGAGTCATTGGCGTCCAGGAAGGCCGTGAGTGACTGCGAAAGGAGAGTCGGCGTCCGGTGCTATCCACATTGGGAGGATCTTGACAAGGTCCTGACAAGCCCTGGAAAAGAGTGCTCCACAGATTGCACCCCAAGCTTACAGAACTAAAGTGCTGGACATGTGAATCTGGCACTGGCTGGTAAGCTGCCAAATTCTGCTGTTTTACAATACGTTTTTCTTTTGCGCAAAAGGTTTTTTTTTCTTTTTACTTTTTCTGGACTTGCTGCAGCCCACGTGGAATATACACCGGTGTAAAGCTACATTTGAGGTTTATGGTGCCATAGTTTTGAGATACCCGGGTATCCCTGTGCTAAGTGTATAGCCAGCATTGATATAGTGTAATGTATTGTTATTAGCTGTGATAAGTTATACTCAGTGTGCCATCTCAGAGGTCCCATCAGATCGCCCACAGTTTATGTACATAGCCTTTAGTTAAGTTAAATCCTTGATAAGACTAACGTGTAGGTAAATTTGCTCCTGGTTCTGAGTGTGATTTACATACCCTGGGAACTCTGAGATCGGTGCATTGATGTCGGCTAACGCTGAGTGTGTGAAACTGTTATTGGTTATATTTTAAGGGGATTTTGATACTTATACATTCTATACTGAACCATACTTTGATCCCCATATCAGTAAAAAATACTGTTGTTTATTTCTGCCTCTGTCTCAGTCTGTGACTCACTGGATCTTAATAGGACCTCCGGTCATTATACAGCGAAGAAAGATATTTCTAAAAAGTAAAAATAAAGGCATCCATGATGTAATTTCTTGTCTTCTTTATTTGATGGGATGGAGATACAGGGGAGCCCTAATTTTTTTTTTAATTAAAATAAATTGACGTGGGCTTCGCCATATTTTTGTATGCTAGCCAGATACAGCAGGCAGGCTAACCCCAACTCCCAGCTGCCTAGTTGTACCCAGCTGGGAACCAAAAATATAGGGAAGCCTTTTTTTAAATTATTTCATGAATTTCCTGAAATAATAATAAAAAAAAAACTACTACGTGGCCTTCGCCCTGCTTTTGTATTCAGCCAGGTGCAACTAGGCAGCTGATGTCTGGAATCTGCAGCGCAGACTGGTCCAAGCTTTCTGGCCCCCCACCCCTTGCTGCGAATTGCAGTCTGCAGCCGCCCCAGAAAATGGTGCGTTCATAGAAGCGCCATCTACTGGTGTTGTATCCAACTCTATCAGGGCCCTGGCGCCGGGTGGCTTGCTGGGTCATTTTAGGGCCAGCTTTGCATTATCAGCTGGCCTTAAGCCAGAAATTCATCATGTCACGCCAATATTAGACATGGCCACCATGAATTTCTATTGAACACTTAAAAAAACACAACACAGAGAAAATATTTGATTAGAAATAAAGCAAAACACAATTAGTGACTCCATCTTTATTGAAGAAAAAAACCTCTGACGTAGTCCATACGAGATATTCTTCCTCAGCTCTGCTACATCTCTACCAGCACACACACGTCTGCTGGTAGAGATGTAGCTGAGCACTCGGTCATGGGAAAGTTTATCTGAGTTCACTGAACTCAGATGAACTTTCCCATGGCACTGCAATCACTGCCAAAAGTGAGGTGAGAGCAGCGCTCACTTCAGGCAGTGTTGGCAGTGATGTATGAGTCAGGATCCCACTAGCTATTTCAAATGAACAGCTGATGCATCACCTGTTTGTTTGAAATAGCCAGCAGGCTTTTTGAAAAAGCCGACTATTGCAAATTGCCGGCTATTGCAAAGGACTTTTTACTGCCGGCTATTTCAAGTGATCAGCATTAGCAGATCGCTTGAAATAGCTGGCGGTCTTTTTGAAAAAGCCGGTGGCTCACTTCCTGCAGAGGAGCAGGCACAGAGTCAGGGACGGAGGGAGCGAGGCATCGGGCAGCTGGGAGGGAAACATCTAGTGGGGGGCATGCATCAGCTGAGTGATTGTTTAAAAGCCAGCAGCTTTTTGCAGCCAGCTTTTAAACAATTATGCACCCATTTCAGCCTTTTTTTGGTTCCAGCAGACAATTACTCGCATTTCACATTGAATAACATTGGACTCGCTACTCGTACCGAATACCCAAGTATTATTATCTACTCATTACGAGTATAGCGAGTCTGAATATTTGACTACTTGCTCATCCCTAATTAAAATGCATAAAGTACAACCAATGGGGCACACTAATGTGCTCCTAGGAGCCCAGGAACTGGACCAATGACTTGAACATAGAAAAGCTCAGCCAAATACTACACTGCACACAAGGAAAGTTCAATAGAAATCACTCACATGGGGGACTATATCCTAATTTCTCTGCTCTCCTCATATACAGCAAAACAAATGTTCAAATGACACAAATGAAGGAAATCGCCTTACCTAGCTGAGTTATATGTGTCTGCCATCTCTCCCTCCTTCTCCTTCCCCCAGAAGCAATATGTAGGACAACAAAGTGAAAATGAAAAAAAAAATAGTGAGGCAGCACACAGGGGGAGGCAATGCCAGCCTGGAAAGGAGTGAATAATAGGCTAGGGTCACACTTGCATGCATTTTTTAAGGTTGCTTTTTGCAGCCTGCGTTTTTTGGCTGCATTTTTACTGTTAGGTGTGGAGCAGCCTTAAAAAACACATGTAAAAACACATGCAAAAACGCATGGTACCATTTAGTGCCTTCCAAAAACACATGCGTTTCTAAAACGCATCCAAAAAATGCATGTCACTTTAGACATGCATTTTTGGCATTGGGTATGTGTTTTTTGCATGGGGCCTATGGATGTCTTTTTGCATGCCTTTTTCACAAAACGCAAGTGTGAAAAACACATGGAAAAAACGCAAGTGTGACCCTAGCTATAGATGAACATTTACCTACTGTGGTCTATTCAGCAGTGATGGACCGAACTAGTTAAACAACTGCCTGCTGGGCATGAAGGTGCTTACAGCAAGAGAACGACAAAGGGTACTGTATCAATTTTTACATATTCTGAAAGGGCTACCTAGGCACTATTCAAGGGTACTATTAGTATCATATTGAAAAATGACCTGACAGAGTCCCTTTAATAACTATGCTGGGGTGTGCTGTTTATCACCTAAACAAATTACTGTAGTTTCACTGAGGCAGTGCTGCAGTGCTTCCAGCTTGCCACTGATATGGTCCGTGAGTTGGCGATGGAGGATGAGGAGGGGAGGGAGTGCATGAAGTGGTGTAGGAGGTGGGGAAAACCCTGATGCAACTAAGATCCACTATTCTAGGCATTGGTAGCATGTGTGTCATCCCATGGTCTGACTCGGTCCTCACCTCCATAAGGTTCACCCAGTGTGCTATCAGACAAATGTATTGTCCCTGTCCACAAGCACTTGTTCACGTATCGGTGGTTAAGTGAACCTTCCCTGTAACTGCATTGGTCAGTGCATGGTGATGTTTTGGCATATGTTCTTGTTTAAGGCGAGGATGGCATACCGTGAAATATAGCGGTGGCTGGGGATACAAGCCTAAACAGCATAATGTCTAGGGAAAGCAGTCTGGAAATGTGCCCTTATTGTTTGGGTCTGTGGGTGGATGACTATTTCCTTTTGCATTTCAAGGCCTGTGGTAGGGACAGCTGAATGCTGTGCAGGGACAAGGATGTGGAAATGGTTGCTGATGGTGGGCAATGATAGCTGCTGGGTGGGAGGCTTTTGCTCCTACATCCTGAACAGGAGATTGGCTAACACATAGCACAGGGGAAGAGACAATGTTGTTACCTGCAGACACTGAATGTGGATCCAGGCATTTGAGCCACATAGTCAGATTCTTTGATGGCGTATGCCTGATCATGGTGGTGGTGGTAAGGCTGGTGGTGTTAAGCTCCTGCTGATCTTGGTACAGCACAAGTTTCAAATGACTCTTTTTTTCCTTGTCTGCACTTTTTTCAAAAAAACTGGGGTACACCTAACCTTTGGCCTGGGAGCTTTCTGTGTGTGGGTGTTATGGGGAACAGTATAATGCTACTGCCTACAACACTGCCTCTTCCTGCCTGTTGTATTACTGCAGATCCCTCTCCCCCTCTGCGCTACTGTCCTTGCTCAGCATGGCACCTTCCCAGGTTGAGTCAGTGACTTCATTGTCCGTAACCTCGTCTTTCACTTGTACACTCAGGTCCTCCTCCTGACTTGTTGAGTTAACAATATGACATTTTGACAACTGTGTCTCATCTTCATCCAGCTAATACATCCCTTAAATTCCGTTCCACACTATTGTATTCTTCTGACTATGTCTACTGACATATTTGCACATCACTACTCACAATCTTCTCATATCCTTCTTGAATTGTGCAGGATGAGAGACCAGAATCAATACATTTAAATATAAAGAGTTCCTTGGGGTGTCTGAGTGTGGGATCACTTGTCTCTTGGGACTTGACTTGGTGGGAGAAAGGAGGATAAGGCTGAGGATTATGTGGTACAGACTTTTGAGTAATGAGACCATGTGGAAGACGAGGTGGTGCTGGGAAACATACTGGAAGCATTATCTGCTATATAACAAACAGCATGTTTGTACTGTTCTGGCTTCAAGATTGGTGTCCTGCGCCCTCCTGAAAAGTGAGACAAGAAGATAGGTCTTGAGGATGAGTGTGCTGATTGTGCTCCCAAAGAAAGCACGGTTTCACTTGGCTCATAGCATCTGCGTGCACCATCAGCAGCACATCCTCTTTCCCATTCCTTACCCCACGCCTTGCACATAATTGATTAGGTATGTAGCTAAGAGCGGTATTTATAGGGAATAGAATACATGTAGACCTGAAAAGGACTTTCGGTTTTATGTTACAGCAGCAATGATTGTAAAGGTTCTAATTCCTGCCTATATGCCTTCAGTGCAAAATGAATACACTATCCCTACTCCAGCACTCTCCCTACACTCTATGCAGCTAAGTGCAGTATTAATTGGTAATGTAATAGAATATATGTAGCCCTCAAAAAGATTTTAAGTTTTCTGCACAGGAATGTAAGTGGCCAGCATGACTATGGCATTAACCTGCATGTTTAGTGGTTGAAAAAGGGTAGCATTGAGCTCGAGCACGGGATTCTCTGTCAAGCAATTTATACATCCATGAAAAACACTAAGGCTGGTTTCACACTAGCGATTTTGTGAATCCGGGGGATGTGGGTAAAGCCTGCATCCCCCTGGATTCCCCCGGATCCACCCTGGAATGATGCAACTGTATGCACCTGCACGGATATTATCACTGATCGGGGCTTATGGATCAGTGCTAATACCGGTGTGGGAGCAGACAGTTGCTTCCGGGTGCATATCTGTTCTTCCTGGATCCAGGGGAAATGACATGCCCCCTAGGGGGCGTAACATTTAGAACTGTGTTCTGGGCAGGCGCAGTTCTAAAACCTGAATCCGAAACCCAGATCCAGCAGGATCTAGAGTCCTACGGATCCGGGTACAATAGAGGCACATTTAAAATCTACTTGAATTGCACTAGATCCGGGTGGGTTCAGGTATTCATAGTTTTGGTAACGGAGACCAAAATCATAACAAGATGCAGATTTTTTCTCTGTGAAGTATCTGTGGACACCGGGACCCATCTGGATCAGACAATTAGTCCACAACTGGATGCACCTGCAAGTGCCTCCAGCCCCATTGAAAGTCAATGAGGCTGAAAACTGATGTGGGTGCATCCAGTTTGTGATGGATTCACTTGGATGGCTAAAAACGCCAGTGTGAAACCAGTCTAATGACACTTATGGTAAAACAAGATGCACGCATAACAAACTAATGAAAAACACTGATGATTCAGGGAGCATTTTTTTCACTTATGTGTGTAAATGCAGACGTATGTGAATTAGGTTGTAAGGCGCATTTACACGTCCTATTTTCATATATGAGAGCTATCTATGTTTTTCACAGATAGCACTTGGGTCTGTGATAGTCTAAGGGGCCATTCATATGTTAATAAGTATTCTTGGCCCATGGTAAAACTGCAGAGACATGTCCATTTTTGATCTGAGCGTTGGATCAAATGCAGCAATGCAAGTCAATCAGTCTGTGAAAAAATTAGACCATTTTTGCAGATTCTCAGAAAGGATAATGTGAGGGAAATTTTTTAATTCTTCCTCGTACAAGAAAAACTGATGACACTCGGACCATACTCTGAATAAAGTCTGATAAGAATAATGGAAATAATCGAATGGAAATAGAAAAAAATTGGATATGTGAATGATCCTCTAAGAAAAATATTAGAATCTTAGAGTCCTCAGTGGTTGATACCTTTTAATGGCTAACTGAAAAGATGGTAAACATAGCAAGCTTTCGGGACACTGTGGCCCCTTCTTCAGGCTGATAATGACACAGATTCTGAAGACACATGCATATATACATAAGCATATGAAACAAAAAAAAAAACTACAGTCTTAGATGCTGTAGTAATGCAACAGGTGACTTAAAGCAGAGTCAGGCTAGGGAGCAAGAGATGGGCTTGGGGAGTTGAAACTAAAAGTCTAAGATAAGCGGAACAAATTGTATCTTGTACCTTGGTCTGTGGAGAACTTCAGATACTTGAATGAGTTGAGGAAAGCAATAAAAGGAAGTAAGGGTGTTCACATGAGAAGTGTCAAAAGTTCATTGTCCTCAAAATGGAGTCTGTTGGAAGATGTGATATCCCCAAATGTCTTTTCAATTTATATAAAAACACATGAATCTGTGATGACCCCAAAAGTTCATTCATGTTATATAAAAAGCCATGAAACCATGTGATACATTTAATCCTGTTTTAAATGTGTCAAAGGCCGTGACACATTCAAAACAGGATTAAATGTATCACATGGATTCATGGCTTTTTATATAACATGAATGGACATTTGGGGACATCACAGATTCATGCGTTTTTATATAAATTGAAAAGACATTTGGGGATATCACATCTTCCAACAGACTCCATTTTGAGGACAATGAACTTTTGACACTTCTTATGTGAGCACCCTCGCTTCCTTTTATTGCTTTCCTCAACTCATTTAAGTAATTTCAGTTCTCCACAGGCCACTACCAAATAACAATTATACAATTGGTTCTGCTTATCTTGGACTTTTAGTTTCAATTCCCAGCCCCTCTCTTCCTCCCTAGCCTGACTCTGCTTTAAGTCACCTGTCCCATTTATTACAGCATCTAAGGCTGGCTTCACACCACAGCAAGATCCGATCCGGGGCTGTCAAAGATGAACCTGACAGCCCCGGGCTGGATCAGCACACAGAACAGGAGGGCTAATATGCCCTCCGGTCTGGTGTGCAGCCGGATGTAGCTGCCGCTGCTGATAATGAATCAGGACCATGGCTCATGGGGAGCTAGCCGCAGTCCTGAAATAACAGCGGCGTGCAACCGCAGGTGTCCGGTTCCCGGATTGGGCAATCCGGCCCCATAGGCTCCCATGTTAGGGAGTGCCGGATTGCACAGGATCCAGGAGGATCCGGGGGAATCCGGGAGGATCCTGGAGAAGCCAATTTGGAGAGATTTTTCTCCTCGACACAAAACCGTTGCAAGCAACGGTTTTGTGTCTGGGAGAAAAATCAGAATTTTCCCGGATTCTTCCGGAGAGATGGAAACCGGATCGCAGATAGCTGCCATCCGGCTCCATCCGGCCCCATAGGATGCTATGGGGCCAAAATCCGGTCTGGGGTTGTCTGGTTTACACAGGACAGCCCCGGATCGGATCTTGCCAAGGTGTGAAGCCAGCCTAAGACTGTTGTTTTTTTTTGTTCCATTTGCTTATGTATGTATGTGTCTTCAGAATCTGTGTCATTATCTGCCTGACGAAGGGGCCACAGTGTCCCGAAAGCTTGCTATGTTTACCATTTTTTCAGTTAGCCATTAAAAGGTATCAACCACTGAGGACTCTCAGATTGCAATATTTTTCTATCTACTGGCTAACACGATACAAACATTTTTTACCTGATCCTCTAAGGTGATCTTGCAATAAATATTGTTGGGTCACATTGGAATATACAGTTGAATTTGCAAGGTTTTTCTATTTTTTGTTGTTGAAATACTTATTTTTCACTTGCTACAGATGAAAAAAGAAGCAATACAATAAAAAAAATGCTGTGCACAACTCTTTCCCACAGGTAGTAGGCATAATTACAACATATACTATCTATCCTTATTTTTTAGAAGAATTCTCATGATGTTCAGACACTGTTGATGCAGCTGTTGGTTGTTCTTCTACTGATAAATGATGTTAATTGAAGTAATTATCTTTCAGTGACCCTGTGCATTAACCTTTTTATCTTTACCAATTTTAGATTATTAGACTCCATGGTGTCACTGTAGGTGGCCAGGCTGTGGAGGAAATCTACACTGAAAAATACCATGTTGGCTATGGTGGTTAAATATGTATACATTTATTATGAAATATGAACCTGAGAGTATGTGAAAGGTAAGTACCGTATATACTCGTGTATAAGCCGACCCGTGTATAAGCTGACCCCCTACTTTTGCCCCCAAAACCTGGGAAAACCTATTGACTCGTGTATAAGCCGAGGGTGGACCCCAGCACAGGTATACAGGCCTCCCCAGTCATAGTATACAGCAGCATCCCCAGTGGTATACAGGCCTCCCCAGTGGTATACAGGCCTCCCCAGTGGTAGTATACAGCAGCCTCCCCAGTGGTGTATACAGGCCCCAGCAGTATTACAGCAGCCTACCCAGTGGTGTATACAGCAGCCTCCCCAGTGGTGTATACAGCAGCCTCCCCAGAGGTGTATACAGCAGCCCCAGTGGTGGTATATACAGGCAGCCCCAAAGGTGTATACAGGCAGCCCCAGTGGTGGTATATACAGACAGCCCCAGAGGTGTATACAGGCAGCCCCAGTGGTGGTATATACAGGCAGCCCCAAAGGTGTATACAGGCAGCCCCAGTGGTGGTATATACAGGCAGCCCCAGAGGTGGTATATACAGGCAGCCCCAGAGTTGGTATATACAGGCAGCCCCAGTGGTGGTATATACAGACAGCCCCAGTGGTGTATACAGCAGCCCCAGTGGTGTATACAACAGCCCCAGTGGTGGTATATACAGGCAGCCCCAAAGGTGTATACAGGCAGCCCCAGTGGTGGTATATACAGGCAGCCCCAGCGGTGGTATATACAGGCAGCCCCAGTGGTTTTATATACAGGCAGCCCCAGAGGTGTATACAGCAGCCCCAGCCCCAAAGGTGTATACAGGCAGCCCCAGTGGGGGTATATACAGGCAGCCCCAGAGGTGTATATACAGGCAGCCCCAGAGGTGTTATATACATGCAGCCCCAGTGGTTTTATATACAGGCAGCCCCAGAGGTGTATACAGCAGCCCCAGCCCCAAAGGTGTATACAGGCAGCCCCAGTGGTGGTATATACAGGCAGCCCCAGAGGTGTATACAGCAGCCCCAGTGGTGGTATATACAGGCAGCCCCAGAGGTGGTATATACAGGCAGCCCCAGTGGTTTTATATACAGGCAGCCCCAGAGGTGTATACAGCAGCCCCAGCCCCAAAGGTGTATACAGGCAGCCCCAGTGGTGGTATATACAGGCAGCCCCAGAGGTGTATACAGCAGCCCCAGCCCCAAAGGTGTATACAGGCAGCCCCCCCAGTGCTGGTGTATACAGGCACTTGCCCCCCTGCTTGTAAGCCCCCCTGGCTGCTTAACTTACCATCCTCTGTCTTCTGCATCACGCGCGCAGGTCCCTCCGTGCTCCCGTCCTCCATGCTCCCGGCGTCATCCGGGGTCCCCGGCCGTCGCGTAGCGATGACGTCATGCGACCGGCCGGTCACATGACCCCGGATGCTACGGAGGACGGGAGCACGGAGGGACCTGCGCGCGCGATGAAGAAGACAGAGGATGGTAATAATAGCAGCCGGGGGGGCCTTACAAGCAGGGGGGCAAGTGCCAGCATTTGGGGGGATATATTTAGTTATGCACTGCTTTCCCCTGCCGCTGATTGACAGGGGGAAGCAGTGCATATGTAATGAGCGGCCCCACATGACGGGGCCGCTCATTCAGCAGCCTCCCACCGCCTCCTCCAGCCTCCCCAGCCCTGGACACAGCCCCCACCACGCAGCCTACCGTATTGACCCGTGTATAAGCCGAGAGGGAGACTTTTCAGCCCAATTTTTGGGCTGAAAAACTCGGCTTATACAAGAGTATATACGGTAAGCACCTTCTGTACAACAGAATTTGATGGAATTTGTGAATGTATAGATATAATAAAGTAATTGTATCAGGAATCCCTATTCATAATAGCAAAATCATGCTAAAAATTTTTGAAATTACTACATTTTAGAAATTAAGATACAGAAACCAGAATTCAATAAAATGTACCGTATATACTCGTGTATAAGCCGACCCGTGTATAAGCCGACCCCCCTACTTTTGCCCCCAAAACTTGGGAAAACCTATTGACTCGTGTATAAGCCGAGGGTGGACCCCAGCACAGGTATACAGCCCCCAGCAGTGTGGTATACAGGCCTCCCCAGTGGTAATATACAGCAGCCTCCCCAGTGGTAGTATACAGCAGCCTCCCCAGTGGTAGTATACAGCAGCCTCCCCAGTGGTAGTATACAGCAGCCTCCCCAGTGGTAGTATACAGCATCCCTAAAGGTATAAACAGCAGACCCCAGAGGTATACAGCAGGCCCCAGAGGCATATACAGCAGGCCCCAGAGGTATACAGCAGGCCCCAGGGTATATACAGCAGGCCCCAGAGGTATACAGCAGGCCCCAGGGTATATACAGCAGGCCCCAGAGGTATACAGCAGGCCCCAGAGGTATACAGCAGGCCCCAGAGGTATACAGCAGGCCCCAGGGTATATACAACAGGCCCCAGGGTATATACAGCAGGCCCCAGGGTATATACAGCAGGCCCCAGAGGTATACAGCAGGCCCCAGGGTATATACAGCAGGCCCCAGGGTATATACAGCAGGCCCCAGGGTATATACAGCAGGCCCCAGAGGTATACAGCAGGCCCCAGGGTATATACAGCAGGCCCCAGAGGTATACAGCAGGCCCCAGAGGTATACAGCAGGCCCCAGGGTATATACAGCAGGCCCCAGGGTATATACAGCAGGCCCCAGAGGTATACAGCAGGCCCCAGGGGTATACAGCAGGCCCCAGGGGTATACAGCAGGCCCCAGGGTATATACAGCAGGCAACAGAGGTATACAGCAGGCCCCAGGGGTATACAGCAGGCCCCAGGGGTATACAGCAGGCCCCAGAGGTATACAGCAGGCCCCAGGGTATATACAGCCCCCCAGTGTATACAGCAGGCCACAGGGTATATACAGCTGGCCCCAGGGTATATAAAGCCCCCCAGTGTATACAGCAGGCCCCAAGGGTATATACAGCAGGCCCCAGAGGTATACAGCAGGCCCCAGGGGTATACAGCAGGCCCCAGAGGTATACAGCAGGCCCCAGAGGTATACAGCAGGCCCCAGGGTATATACAGCAGGCCCCAGGGTATATACAACAGGCCCCAGGGTATATACAGCAGGCCCCAGGGTATATACAGCAGGCCCCAGAGGTATACATCAGGCCCCAGGGTATATACAGCAGGCCCCAGGGTATATACAGCAGGCCCCAGGGTATATACAGCAGGCCCCAGAGGTATACAGCAGGCCCCAGGGTATATACAGCAGGCCCCAGAGGTATACAGCAGGCCCCAGAGGTATACAGCAGGCCCCAGGGTATATACAGCAGGCCCCAGAGGTATACAGCAGGCCCCAGGGTATACAGCAGGCCCCAGGGGTATACAGCAGGCCCCAGGGTATATACAGCAGGCAACAGAGGTATACAGCAGGCCCCAGGGGTATACAGCAGGCCCCAGAGGTATACAGCAGGCCCCAGGGTATATACAGCCCCCAGTGTATACAGCAGGCCACAGGGTATATAAAGCCCCCAGTGTATACAGCAGGCCCCAAGGGTATATACAGCAGGCCCCAGAGGTATACAGCAGGCCCCAGGGTATTACAGCAGGCCATAGGGTATACAGCAGGCCCCAGGGTATACAGCAGGCCCCAGAGGTATACAGCAGGCCCCAGAGGTATACAGCAGGCCCCAGAGGTATACAGCAGGCCCCAGGGTATATACAGCCCCCCAGTGTATACAGCAGGCCCCAGGGTATATACAGCTGGCCCCAGGGTATATACAGCCCCCCAGTGTATACAGGAGGCCCCAAGGGTAATACAGCAGGCCCCAGGGGTATACAGCAGGCCCCAGAGGTATACAGCAGGCCCCAGAGGTATACAGCAGGCCCCAGGGTATATACACGCCCCCAGTGTATACAGCAGGCCACAGTGTATATACAGCTGGCCCCAGGGTATATACAGCCCCCCAGTGTATACAGCAGGCCCAGGGTATATACAGCCCCCCAGTGTATACAGCAGGCCCCAAGGGTATATACAGCAGGCCCCAGGGTATACAGCAGGCCCCAGAGGTATACAGCAGGCCCCAGGGGTATACAGCAGGCCCCAGGGGTATACAGCAGGCCCCAGGGGTATACAGCAGGCCCCAGAGGTATACAGCAGGCCCCAGAGGTATACAGCAGGCCCCAGGGTATATACAGCCCCCCAGTGTATACAGCAGGCCCCAGGGTATATACAGCTGGCCCCAGGGTATATACAGCCCCCCAGTGTATACAGGAGGCCCCAAGGGTATATACAGCAGGCCCCAGGGGTATACAGCAGGCCCCAGAGGTATACAGCAGGCCCCAGAGGTATACAGCAGGCCCCAGGGTATATACAGCCCCCCAGTGTATACAGCAGGCCACAGTGTATATACAGCTGGCCCCAGGGTATATACAGCCCCCCAGTGTATACAGCAGGCCCCAGGGTATATACAGCCCCCCAGTGTATACAGCAGGCCCCAAGGGTATATACAGCAGGCCCCAGGGGTATACAGCAGGCCCCAGAGGTATACAGCAGGCCCCAGGGGTATACAGCAGGCCCCAGGGGTATACAGCAGGCCCCAGGGGTATACAGCAGGCCCCAGGGGTATACAGCAGGCCCCAGAGGTATACAGCAGGCCCCAGGGTATATACAGCCCCCCAGTGTATACAGCAGGCCCCCAGGGGTATACAGCAGGCCCCCAGGGGTATACAGCAGGCCCCCAGGGGTATACAGCAGGCCCCAGGGTATATACAGCCCCACAGTGTATACAGCAGGCCCCAGGGTATATTCAGCCCCCCAGTGTATACAGCAGCCCCCCAATGGCACTAGCCCCCCAATCATTGTAAGAGCCCCCCACACCTTGCAGAGCCCCCCCCCCCGCTGCTTTATCTTACCATCCGGGGTCTTCTTCACCGCGGGTCCTCCAGTCCTTCCTCGCGCGCTGTGTTCCCGGTCTCATGTGACCCGGCGGTCGCAGTGGAATGACATCATCGCGCCGGGTCACGTGAGACCTGAACACAGCGCGCAGGACCCGCGGCGAAGACCCCGGATGGTAAGATAAAGCAGCGGGGGAGCTCTGCAAAGTGTGGGGGGCTCTTACAATGATGGGGGGGGCTAGTGCCATTGGGGGGCTGCTGTATACACTGGGGGGCTGTATGCACGGCTCCCCCTGCCGCTGTGATGGGCGGGGGGAGCCGTGCATATCTAATGAGCGGCCCCACGTGACGGGCCGCTCACTCATCAGCCCCCCCCCCGCCTCCTCCAGCCTCCCCAGCACCCGGACACAGCCCCCACCACATATTACCGTATTCACCCGTGTATAAGCCGAGGGGGTGACTTTTCAGCCAAATTTTTGGGCTGAAAAACTCGGCTTATACACGAGTATATACGGTATATATTAATATATAGTAACTTAAAGAAGATCTTTAACTAGTTTTAGCATGTATACCTGGCCACATAATAGAAGAGTGGCTTATTAGCTTGTAAAGTTTAGTCTATAATTCATGTAAAGTCCAAGGAGGCATTACCAGATATATTTAGTTGGGGCGTGAACTGGTTCCCCTTGTGATGTTGATCAGTTATGCATAGGCTGCAACAATATGGGGAAAAGAAATCATACTCCCACAATAGTTTAGAATAAGCTTTCTCCTGTATGAGACATGTAATAACAGCTCTGTTCTACCTGAACTCAATGATGAGTGATTACAAGTACCAAAGGTGGAGCAGAGACAAATATGATTACATATACGCACAGTTGATGTGTGGTGGTGGGGGGTGCGGGAGGAGGTGCAGTGCAGCAGAGCTGAACTGTCTCTCCTTACAAACACTTGTACTGCTGCAGCACTGTTCTCACATCTCTGCTGTATCCCCTTCCTCACAGGATAACTGGACTGAGATGAAATAGAAATATGTTAGTAATCTCTAACAGTTTTACAATGAGTAAAACATGTTACACACTGTAACACTTACACACTTACATGTTTCACACTAAGGAAGCCTGTTCCAAGCTATTGTTGGGCATGTTCTATTCTCCCCAGTATGTTGAAGCAAATTATTGATTGTTCTGTGTCATGCAGGATAATAAAAAAAATCTTCCCCCAAGTGAAAAATCTCTGATTTATGTTGGATTTAACATACATTATAACCTAAACTTTACAAATTAATATCAGCGTAATAGAAAGGAGAAATTAACAAATGACTCAGCTCTGCAGCCACTATTCCATGATGTGGCCAATTTAACATGCTCAAGCTGGCGAAAAGTCCTCTTTAAACTGTAGGCTATAAAGGGGTTGTTTTTCTAAGGCCGGCTTCACACGATTTTTCGGGTTCAAGGGCTGTCCGGAGTGGACCGGACAGCCACGGATCCGAATTTGCCCCCCTTGTCTCCCTATAGGGCCGGATGTCTGTTATTTGCTATCCGGTTTGGGGATTTTCCGGGAGGATTTCGCTTTGTCCGATTTTTGTATCAGACACAAAACCGGAGTCTGCAGCATTTTTTGTGTCCGATGCAAAAATCATGGGAGTCTATCGCGCTGGATCTGGCAGAAGATCGTGTTGGTTCCCGGATGCCTGGTGCTGAAAGAACGGAGGCTGTTAAAAGCAGCCGCCGCTGAATTTCAGCAACTGGAGAGCTCCATGGATGAAATTTCAGCACTGCGGCCAGCTCCCCTGCAGCCGCCGTGCTGAAGCACTGGACAGCCGCACAAACGAAGCCGGCAAAAAGCAGGATCGGAGGGCAGATTTGCCCTCTGGTTCTGCTCATCCGGGGCTGTCAGGTTCTGTCTGGTGCATTCAACAAAACACTGGACAGAACCTGACAGTCAAAAATCGTGGTGTGAAGTCGGCCTAAATCAATCCAGTTTGAAATGCTTTATTAAGGAACATGAAAGTCCCTGAAGACATGTATCCCTCCTAAGATTCTATTATGCCAAAGTGCTACTAAAAGATGCAATCCATTGAATTTGGTCTGGTCATACATTATTTTATTTGGACAACCATTCAATTGAATGCCTAGCATGTAATAATAAAGCTGTATGATGCAGATTTGTCTAATTTTTTTATGTGTTTTGCAGTGTAGATTTGTCACAAAATCTAAAGGGTCCCATGATTCCAGCAAAGTGAACGAGAATCTTAAAGAGGCCTCTCACAGCGCTCAGTATATCGCAAGAGGCCGCACACAGCCCCCAGTATACAGCAGCAGGCCGCACACAGACCCCAGTATACAGCAGGAGGCCACAAACAGCACCAAGTATACAGCAGTAGGCCGCACAGAACCCCAAGTATGCCACAAGAGGCCACAAACAAATCCCAGTATACTGCAAGAGGCCGCACACAGACCCCAGTATACAGCAGGAGGCCACAAACAGCACCAAGTATACAGCAGTAGGCCGCACAGAACCCCAAGTATGCCACAAGAGGCCACAAACAAATCCCAGTATACTGCAAGAGGCCGCACACAGACCCCAGTATACAGCAGGAGCCACAAACAGCACCAAGTATACACATAGGCCGCACAGAACCCAAGTATGCCACAAGAGGCCACAAACAAATCCAGTATACTGCAAGAGGCCGCACACAGCCCCCAGTATACAGCAGGAGGCTGACACCGAAACCAGATACATCAGGAGGCCACACACAGTCCCCAGTATACGGCAGAAGCCGCACACAGCTCGCAGTATATAGCAGTAGGCTGCACACTAGCCTCAGTATACAGCAGGAGGCTGCGGGAGAGATATGGTCGAGGGGGAGTGCTGTCAGTAAAAAGGTGGTCAGAATCCCCATTAATTTTTATAAAAATTCCGACATCCTCTCCACTACATAGCAGAACCCAGTTTTCAAGATAGATAGGGGTCCCATTGATGGAATCTGCATTTCCTTTATATTTATGGCACAATCCATTAATTATGCAAAGGCCAGTAGTGACTGCTGCATGCAAGAAATGTTTAAGACTGAAGGAGTTGCCTCTGTCATTCTGCCAGATCCCTGCAAAGTGATCACTGGATGACACTGGGTTGCTATGACAACTGGATACCTAACAATGTCTGAGTCTGCCATAGACCAAAGTCTAGTAGATCCTGCATGAGGTCAGATCTAATAGATAGCCGGTCATTACAACACTATAATGCACTGTACAACATAACTATTACATTTTCCAAATCCATTTGTAGGAAAGAAACATAAAAAACACTTTCAATGTTAAAAATTACAAAGAACAAGAGAAAACGGTTTTCTCAATGCTCATATTTGGTGTCACCATGTACATAATAACCAGTACTATAAAATTATATACGGTAATTGTTTATTCCACTTTCCCCCCAAAAAATAAGAAATAAAAAAAATCTGTCAGACATGCCATTCCATTTTTGTTCACCCATTCTCTAGTAAAATGATCAAAATGTGTCTCAAAATGATGCCAATAAAAATAAGACCTCATAAAGATTTGTACACAAAAAAATGAAAAACTTAAGATTCTCAGAATATGATAACCAAAGAAAGTTTTTTTTGTTTTTAAAGTGCTTCTTATACAAAAATATAAAAACATACAAAATGTCATAAATTGGGCGTTACTGTAATTGTAAGGACTCGCAATACACTGAATGGAGTAAAAAAAATTGCAAAATACATTATCAGAATTGGTGTCTTGCTATCAGCCCTCTTGCCAAAATATGAAATAATATGTGATTAAAAAAAAAAGTCTTATGTTCCCAAAAGTGAAATATATATATCCGACTAGATGGTGGCCCGATTCTAACGCATTGGGTATTCTAGAATATGTATGTAGTTAACATACTGTGACTGACATAACTTGTTCAGTCAACGTGAGTGAACTACATATATATATATTTATATACTGTATCTATATATAGCAGCGCTATGGTATATGGCGGTACATTACAGTACATGTATAGCAGCATAATGAACATAATGAACCTCCATATACTAGAGCTTTGCTATACTACTACTGTAATGTACCGCCATATACTATAGTGCTGCTATACATGTACTGTAATGTACCGCCATATACCATAGCGCTGCTATACATGTACTGTAATGTACCACAATATACCATATTGCTACTATACATGTACTGTAATGTACCGCCATATACCATTGCGCTTCTATAGCAGTACATATATAGCAGCGCTATGGTATATGGCAGTACATTACAGTACATGTATAGCAACGCTATAGTATATGGCGGTACATTATAGTACATGTAGAGCAGCACTATGGTATATGGTAGTACATATATAGCAGCGCTATGGTAAATGGCAGTACATTACAGTACATGTATAGCAACGCTATAGTATATGGCGGTACATTATAGTACATGTAGAGCAGCACTATGGTATATGGCAGTACATTACAGCACATGTATAGCAATGCTATGGTATATGGCGGTACATTACAGCACATGTATAGCAGCACTATAGTATATGGCGGTACATTACAGTACATGTATAGCAACGCTATAGTATATGGCGGTACATTATAGTACATGTATAGCAGCACTATAGTATATGGCAGTACATGTATAGAAGCGCTATGGTATATGGCGGTACATTACAGTACATGTATAGCAACGCTATAGTATATGGCGGTACATTATAGTACATGTAGAGCAGCACTATGTGGTACATTACAGCACATGTATAGCAACGCTATAGTATATGGCGGTACATTATAGTACATGTATAGTAGCGATATGGTATATGGTGGTACATTACAGTACATGTATAGCAGCGCTATGGTATATGGCGGTACATTACAGTACATGTATAGCAGCACTATAGTATATGGCGGTACATTACAGTACATGTATAGCAACGCTATAGTATATGGAGGTTCATTATGTAGAGCAGCACTATGGTATATGGCAGTAGCTTACAGCACATGTATAGCAACGCTATAGTATATGGCGGTACATTATAGTACATGTATAGCAGCGCTATGGTATATTGCGGTACATTACAGTACATGTATAGCAGCGCTATGGTATATGGTGGTACATTACAGTACATGTATAGCAGCACTATAGTATAGGGCGGTACATTACAGTACTTGTATAGCAGCGCTATGGTATATGGTGGTACATTACAGTACATGTATAGCAGCACTATAGTATATGGCGTACATTACATGTACAGCAGCGCTATGGTATATGGCGGTACATTATAGCACATGTATAGGAGCACTATGGTACTATGGTATATGGCGATACTCCGCTCCTCCTGACCCCCGCTCCTCCACAGTAAAAGTAAAAATAAACAAAATCCTCAGTGAGGATAGTCACCTGTCCGCTGCCTCGCTCCACCTCCGTCTTCTGGGTCCTACAGGCCTTTAGGACCTGTCGTAGCCTGGGAAACCAATCAGCTGATCGGTCACATGACCTCTAACTGCCGGGGGGGCAGGATGGAGAAGGGGGGCAAGATAGTGATGGGGGGGCAGGATTGTGTCGGGGGGGCATGATGGAGCAAGCGGGGCAGGATGGAGTGGGAAGGGGGCAGGATGGAGCGGGAAGGGGGGCAGGATGGAGCGGGAAGGGGGGCAGGATGGAGCCGGAAGGGAGGCAGGATGGAGCCAGAAGGGGCTGGATGGAGGCGGGGGGGCAGGATGGAGTGAGCGGGGCAGGATGGAGCAGGAGGAGCAGGATGGTGGCAGGGGGGTAGGATTATGCCGGAGGAGCAGGATGGTGGCGGGGGGGGCAGGATGGAGCCGGCCAGGCAGGATGGAGCCGGTGGGGCAGGATGGAGCCGGTAGGGCAGGATGGAGGCGGGTGGATAGGATGGAGGTGGAGGAGCAGGACGGTGGCGGAGGAGCAGGATGGTGGCGGAGGGGGGGCAGGATGGGGGGACGGGATGGTGGCGGGGGGCAGGATAGAGCAAGCGGGGCAGCATGGAGCCGGCGGGGCAGGATGGTGCCGGCTTGGCAGGATGGAGCCGGCGTGGCAGGATGGTGGCGACCGGGGCAGGATGGTGATCGGTTTCCCAAAGAACGACAGGTCCTGTCCTGGGAGCTAGAAGACAGGTGGAGCGCGCCTGCGGAGGGTAAGTATCCTTATGGGATTTTTTTATTTTTATCACCTTTTGAGGAGCGAGGGGGGCAGGGGGAGTGGGGGCCGCGGGGAGCGGGGGGACAGAGAGAGGGGGGGCGCCGCGGGGAGCGACAGGACAGAGGGAGGGGGGCCGCGGGGAGTGAGGGGGCAGGAAGAGCGGATTGGGGCAAGAGGAGCGGGGGTGCAGCGCGGGGGCCGCAGGGAGCGCGGGCAGGAGGAACGGGGGGCTGTGAGGAGAGACTGTATCCCAGCTACACTGGCGCTACGCGTCGCTGTAGCCGGGCAGCAAATAGGCGCGAAATTCGAACCTTGAATTCTCACGCCTATTTGCATAGTCTGCGCTCATTGCCCGCTGCCTCTGTGTGGCGCGCGATTTCGGTGACAGACAGACTCAAAGAACCCTTAGACAATTATATAGTAGACGTATCCATGAAATAACTTCTGGAACCATTAAAAATATGAAGATTCAACCCTGGTGAGTGCTGCTATTATTCTTGAATTGAATGTTGGAATATATATATATTAGCTGTATTACCCGGCTACGCCCGGGTTAATAAAAAACTGATGTTAGCTATAACAAAATAGAATTTGAATATGTCATATTAATGACCTGTAGGAAAATAGAAGCTGAGCTATGATTGATTGCTATAGGCAGCCTGATAAATCTCAAGCCAACAGTAAACCCTCCCTCCAGCCAGGCAGAATGTGTTACCTCACACATACACATAATAAACAGCTCATGTGACTGACATCTACCTTAATTCCCTATATGGCACATGTGTTGCACATTGGCTATTTTTAATAAGATGTTTATTTTTAGAAATTAAAGATAGCACACGTATGAGGCGAGTTGTGTGAGGCGATTTGTGCACATTGGCTATTTTTAATAAGATGTTTATTTTTGGAAATTAAAGATAGCACACGTATGAGGCGAGTTGTGTGAGGCGATTTGTGCACATCTGTGTCTGTCTGTGTGGTGTGTGCAGGGGTGAACCTAGCCTCTCTGCTGCCTGAGGCGAACTGCAAAACGGCGCCCCCCCCCCCACCCGCAAGAAAAAATTTTTAATTGATAAAAATAAATCTGGTTCCTACAGATTTATATTTATCCTGTAAAAATGAGCAAAATAGTGGACATTTTAGTTTACAGAAACAGAAAAAAAAGATGTCCACACAAAGGTGTCTGCGCCATCACACGCACATACAAGAACCACACAGAAGAATCCAGAACAAGGATCATTAATGGCAATGGCAGCTTGGCACAAGCATTTAGACACATAATGACAACTGGCAGAGCCGTGGTCCTGCAGGCAGAACTGATTGCCAACCTTTGGCACACGCCTGCAAAACTCTGGACCGCTGCCTGGCACTGAATATTCAGACAAGTTGCCATGCCGCACCTTCCACACAACACAGGTAAAGACCTGCAGTCTAAGCATCAACAAGCCGCCACTGCACTAAGTTGGTAAAATGGCGCTTCTTCTCCATCCAACAGACCACACTTACTCCCGAATTGCTTAGCCAATCACAAGCGCCACACACGGGGCTGTCTTTATGTAATTAATAACAGGGTCCTTCCTATTGGGTTGAGCAAAGGATATGGGAGCAGGAAGGGGGAAGAGCACCACCGACCAACCGCTGCTCAGGAGAAAGATGGCTGGATGCCTGAATGTACCGAGGGGCAGCACTGGACCTGTTGTGTAAGGGTGGTTTCACATTTGCATTCGGAACGCAAGCGTAACAGAACGCAGCCAAACGCTGCGTTCCTATGTTTAACATGGGAATGGTTCCGTTTGGATGCGCATAATTTATACGCCCTCCTCCGCCCTCCAAATGCAACATGTTGCATTTTTTGTGCGTTCACAGGTGCTTGTTTTATCAGCAAGTGCCCGCGAGTGCACAAACAATGCATGGATCTCAATGGATCCGCACTGTCCTCCGCATGGCGGTGCAGGAGAACGCTGCGGATCACATTGAAATTTCGTCGTCGGCGGCTGGGAGGTGGAGGATCTCCGCCACAGATCTCCGCCTCCCGGCCGCCGTCGAGATCACTGATTGGCTGGCCGAGCACCATACTGATGAGAATCTCCACTGCGTTCACATCAGTATGGCAGCGTTTGCCCTGCGTTTGCATGCCCTGCGCATGCAGACACAAATGCAAATCTGAAACCAGCCTAAGTTATGGCCAATCAGTCCTGCAGCAGAGGGACAATGCATCCTGCATCATAGAAATCATAGGGCCCCATAGCAGAAGTTCTAATTGGGCACCCCCCAACAAAAGCAATATTTGGCTGGGTCACATAGGTACATCTCTCACAATATGTCAGCCTTTACAAAGTAATTTTCCTCCTACTGAAGCCCCTAGATTCCCCTTTAATTGCCCCTCTAAAGTGTGATGCCAACAAAAGTGCCCCACAAACACTGTATGATCCCCCACAGTGCATTCCTCCACACGCACAGTATGATGACCCTACTGCACCTCCTGCAACTACCCCAGTACAGCATGATCCCCAACTATGACCGCCGCCCAGCCCTCCATGTAGTAAAATGGACCTATGTACAGTATAATGGCCCCCAACACAGCCCTCAAATAGCCCTTCATAAAGTATAAAGGCTCCCTTGTAGCCTCCAAGTATTATCATGCCTCCCACAGAGCCCTCCAAATATTATAATGGCTTCCAAACAGTATAATTTGCTCCATATAATATAATACACCCCCATAGTATTCCCCACAGTACTCGATATAGAAAAACGCACCCCCACAGTCCTCCATATAGTATATTTGCACCCCGTAGTCCTCCAAATAGCATATTGCACCCCCACAGAACTCCATAGAGAACAATTCACCCCCACAGTACTTGATATAAAATAATGCACCCCCACACTCCTCCATGTAGTATAATGCACCCCACAGTCCTCCATATAGAATAATGCAGCCCCACAGTCCTCCATATAGAATAATCACCCCCACAGTCCTCCATATAGATTAATGCACCTCCACAGTCCTCCAAATAGTATAATGCACCCCACAGTTCTCCATATAGCATAATGAACCCCCACAGTCCTCCATATAGCATAATGCACCTCCATATTGCATACTGCACCCCCATAGCTCTCCATACAGCATATTGGACCCCCATAGTCCTCTATATAGTATAATGCACCCTCATAGTCCTCCATATAGTATAATGCATCCCCTATAGCCTTCCTTATAGTATAATGCACCCCCATAGTCTTCCATATAATATAATGGGCCACAATAGTTCTCCATATAGTATATTGCACCCCCATTGTCCTATATTATATTGTACATTACATAGTTTCCCATCAGTGTACTCACTAAAAAAAACTATTAAAAAAATAAAAAGTAAATACCTCTTCTCCTCAGCATCTCCTCTGAAGCGCTGCACGTCTCAGCACAGCGGCGCTAAGTGATGACATCATTGTTCCCCGCCGTGGTGAGCTGCAGAGGGGTGGACAGCGGCGGCAAGGACTTGGGAGAAGAATGCTGCCGGCAGAGGCGGCCGGGACTATAGGAGAGGCATGCTCGGGGGGGCCACCACTGGTACACACATGGCTCCGCTCCGTACACCTAGTACACACTCAACTCCGTACACCACGTACGCCTCGTACACAAGCGGCTCTGCTCCGTACAACTCGTACACACACGGCTCTGCTCCGTACACCTCGTACACAAGCGGCTCTGCTCCATACACCTCGCACACAAGCGGCTCTGCTCCGTACACCTCGTACACAAGCGGCTCTGCTCCGTACACGTTGTACACATGTGGCTCTGCTCTGTACACCTCGTACACATATGACTTCACTCTGTACAGACCGTACACACGTGGCTCCGTTTCGTACACACGTGGCGCTGCTTCATACACCTCGTACACACTGGGCTCCGCTGCGAAAGCCTCTCACACACGGCTCTGCTCCGTACGCCTCGTACACACGCGGCTCCGCTCCGTACACCTTGTACACTCTCGGCTCTGCTCCATACAACTTGTACACACTCGGCTTCGCTCCGTACGTCTCGTACACACGCGGCTCCGCTCCGTACACCTTGTACACTCTCAGCTCCACAATGTACACACGTGGCTTCACTCTATACACCTCGTACACACACACCTCCGCTCTGTACACCTCGTACACACACGGCTCTGCTCCGTACACCTCGTACACAAGCGGCTCTGCTCCATACACCTCGTACACAAGCGGCTCTGCTCCGTACACGTTGTACACATGTGGCTCTGCTCTGTACACCTCGTACACATGACTTCGCTCTGTACACACCGTACACACGTGGCTCCGTTTCGTACACACGTGGCGCCGCTTCGTACACCTCGTACACACTGGGCTCCGCTGCGAAAGCCTCGCACACACGGCTCTACTCCGTATGCCTCGTACACACGCGGCTCCGCTCCGTACACCTTGTACACTCTCGGCTCTGCTCCATACACCTATTACACACTCGGCTTCGCTCCGTACGTCTCGTACGCACGCGGCTCCGCTCCGTACACCTTGTACACTCTCAGCTCCACAATGTACACACGTGGCTTCACTCTATACACCTCGTACACACACGCCTCTGCTCTGTACACCTCGTACACACGCGGCTCTGCTCCGTACACCTCATACACACTCGGCTCTGCTCCGTACACCTCGTACACACACGGCTCCACTCTGTACACCTCGTACACACACAGCTCCACTCTGTACACCTCGTACACACTCGGCTCCACTCTGTACACCTCGTACACACAGGGCTCCACTCTGTACACCTCATACACACACGGCTCCGCTCCGCACACCTCGTACATACACAGCTTCACTCCATACACCTCATACACACACACCTCAGCTCTGTACACCTTGAACACTCAGCTCCACTCCATATACCTCATACATACACAGCTCTGCTACATTAATTTACACTGTAAATCCTCAGCCCCACACATAAACTTCACCTCATCCAGCACCATGGTGGAGTCCTGGCTGCATACTGAGGAGCTGATCATGTGACCCGCCTGACTCCTCCCCTCCTTTGACATCATCACAGGTCCTGTCAGCGCGAGGCACAGTGAAGCATGAAGCCGGCTCACACAGCCGGCTCACACAGCCGGCTCACACAGGCGCACGGGGGGGGGGGGGTTTGGAGACCGCGGCCGCTCACACTGCCACACTGGAGGGGAGGGGGTGTTTGGTGTTTGGAGACCGCGGCCGCAGATGCCCCGCCAGCAGCCCCAGATACGCCAAGCAGCCTGGTCGCAGCGTCGGCGGCCAGGACTGTAGGAGCGGCATCTGCAGGGGGCCGCACTACCACCAGGCGCTCCTGAAGATGCCGCCCCATGCCTACCAGCAGGGCTCGCCGCCTGAGGCTGACACTTCATGTCGCCTCATGGATGCTGCGGCCCTAGGTGTGTGTGTGTCCCTGGGGTGTGTGTGTCCCTGTGGGGTGAGTGCATGTGTCCTTTTAGGGCGTGTACATGTGTGTATCCCTTTGGGGGGGTCTGTGTGGTGTGTGTCTCTGTGTTGTGTGTGTCTCTTTGTGGTGTGTGTGTGTGTCCCTGTGGGGTGAGTGCATGTGTCCCTATAGGGTGTGTATGTGTGTCTCCCTGTGGGGGGGGATCTGTATGGTGTGTGTGTTTCTGTGTTGTGTGTGTCTCTTTGTGGTGTGTGCGTGTGTCCCTGTGGGGTGAGTGCATGTGTCCCTATAAAGTGTGTATGTGTGTGTCCCTGTGGGGGGTCTAAGTGGTGTGTGTGTATCTCTGTGTTGTGTGTGTCTCTTTGTGGTGTGTCCCTGTAGGGTGAGTGCATGTGTCGCTATAGGGTGTGTGTGTGTGTCCATGGGGTTGGGTTACCAGCCTCTTCACTAGGCTCATTGCCGGATCCCTGTCTTGACTCTCTTTCCATCCATAGTGAGGCAAAAGGTTTAGTGCAACATCCTGACGGTTCTGATAGATATGGATTTCTGTCATCTTCCATATTCTACCTTTATGGAAAGCTGGGAGTTTTATTTCCATCAAGTCATCTAACTCTTCAAGTCCTTGCAAGTGTACTTGATGGTTTCTGGAGAGGGCATCAACATTTGCATTGTTACGGCCTGCCCGATACTTGATGGTAATGTCATAGTTCAATAGTCGGGCCATCCAGTGTTGCTCCAATGCACCAAGATTCGCGGTATCCAAGTGTGTTAACGGGTTATTGTTTGTGAAGACACTGAATTTTGAAGCTGCCGGATAATGCTTGAACAGCTCCGTTATAGCCCAGACCAAGGCCAGGAACTCCAATTTAAAGGAACTGTAGTTTTCCCCGGTTCCTCTCAGTGGATCAAAGTTTTCTGCTGGCATAGGCAATTACTCTTTCCTTGCCATCTTGTATATGGGATAGTATCGCTCCCAGGCTTACACTGCTTGTGTCGGTGTAGAGAACGAATGGTAGGTTATAATTGGGATACACCAGGATTTCCTCACCGATCAGAGCCTGCTTCATCTGTTGGAAGGAGTCTTCTTGTTCCTTTCCCCATTCCAATGGTGGCTCTGAAGACCTTCTCTTCTTATATTGGCCTACCAGAAGATCTTGTAGGGGCGCTGCCATCTTTGTGTAGCCTTTTATGAATCTTCTGTGGTACCGAACCAAACCTAAGAATTGACGTACCTCGCTGACGGTGGTTGATCTCTGCCAGTCCTGGATAGCTGTCACTTTTTCCGCGTCTGGTGCTACTCCATCTGCGCTAACCACATGCCCGAGGTATTGGACTTTTGGTTTCAGCAGGTGACATTTAGATGGTTTGAGCTTCATTCCGTACTTTCCTAAAGCTGTAAATACCTCCGCCAGGTGTTCCAGGTGTTTTTCATAGGTTTTGGAATACACAATGACGTCGTCCAGGTATAAGAGCACCTTCTTAAAGTTCCTGTGTCCCAGGCAACATTCCATGAGTCTTTGAAACGTTCCCGGCACATTGCATAACCTGAATGACATGCTGTTGAATTTACATAGGCCCATTGGTGTTGTGAATGCTGTCTTCTCTCGGTCTTCTTCTGCTACGGAGACCTGCCAATACCTACTAGTGAGATATAATGTGGAGAAATAATTAGGAGTCTTTAATGCAGCAAGAGACTCCTCTATTCGGGGTAACGGGTAAGCATCTTTGTGAGTGATCTTATTGATTTCCCTGTAATCCACACACATCCTCATAGTGCCATCCTTCTTTCTGACTAGGACTTAGGGGGCTGCCCAGCTGTCTCTTATTAATTCTGCTTCCTTCATGTCTTGCAGCATCTCTTTGGCATACTGGTAGTGATTTGGTGGAATGGGTCTGTGTCTCAATTTAATTGGGGGATGATCTCCTGTGGGTATGCGATGGTGTACCCCTTTAATCCTCCCAAAATCTAATGGATGCTTACTAAATATCTGTTCGAACTCTTGTGCTACCCGGTAGACTCCGTGCTTCTGGTGGGAAGGGTGGCATCAGTTCCTACATGCAATTGCTGACATCACTCTTCCAGCTGTCCCTTGGAGTTGTTATCCTCCGCCTGGTTTGATGGGGGTAAGGGCTCTACTGTCTGTATGTTGTTGTCACAGACAGTATACAGCTTTGCTACAGTAGCATACCGGGGTAGTTTTGCTTCCTCTTCCCCACATTTTAATACACGGATTGGTACTCTTCCCTTGCGTACATCTACCACCCCTCTGGGTGTCAGTAGTGTAGGTCTATGCTCTGAATACACCGACTCTACAACTGCCTGGTATTCCTTTCCTTTGAGACCTATTGCTGCTCGACATCATATCATCATTTCACTTTTCGCTGGTAACACAATGGGAAAGGGGCCTGTTACCCGCACACTGCCAATCTCTCCCCCAGACAGATTTACCTCTTGCTTGTGGATGAGGGCTTGAATTTCTCTTTGAAGAACTCTTTTCTGCCCATAACCAGCAGTCACAGCAATCTGTTGGAGTAAAAACAACACTTCTCCAAGGCAGTTTTCAATTACATTAGTACCAATTACCATGTAGGGGTGTTTCTCATCAGGATTATCTTCTACCACACATAACCCTTGGCCTGTTAACTCCACACTCCCCAGCTTTATTGTCACTTCTCTGAACCCCACTTGATTCTGTGGTTGTCCATTAGTGGCAATAATAACAAAACTGGAGTCTGGGGGTCTAAGATCAGTATCAGACCAAAATTGTTTGTAAAGGATATGTGGGATTGTGGTAACCTGTGACCCGGTGTCCAATAGGGCCAACATGGGGATTTCTTCTAGCGTAATGTTGAGGACCGGACGGCAATCCACGATCCGATTATGCCAGTCATATGGGCCCAGTCGTCCTACTATA
Organism: Allobates femoralis; assembly: GCA_033576535.1. Taxonomy (NCBI): domain Eukaryota; kingdom Metazoa; phylum Chordata; class Amphibia; order Anura; family Aromobatidae; genus Allobates; species Allobates femoralis. Next base: position 146,095,950 of record JARQOC010000004.1, read on the forward strand.
TGGGCCCAGAAATCTTGGGTTTAAAGGACATCTTCTTGCGAAGTGGCCTGGTTTGTCGCAGCGTAGACAGATAGGTTGTCCTGAAGAATCCGTGTAGTCCCTGGCTCTGCGTTGGAATGGTGCGTTGGTCCCCTGAATGGGCGACTTGTTGGTCCCCAGAACGGGCGACTTGTTGGTTCTCTCCACGGGTGATTTGGTCTTCTTCCTCATCCACGGGACATCCTCAGGGCAATCAGCTAGCTGGATTCTGCTTGGTGGTTGTGCCAACAGCATGGCTTGCAAGAGCTTTAACACATAGTCCATATTTTTGGTTAGCTGCAGCACCTGGATACGTAGGTCATCATCAGGGTTGTTTGCCACAGCCTGCCCTGCCACGTTTGCGGGGTTTTTGGAAGTAGGTTCAAAGTCTATGGGAGAGGTGTTAACTTGCCAGGGTTGGGCTGGAGACTCTGCAGGCACTGGTTGTCGTAGCACAGTTATTGCTCTGTCTTTTAAATCATTGAAGTTTACATCAGGATGACCTAAGACCCCCTTGTGTACCTGCTGGTGCTGGTAGTCTGACTTCAATCCTTCCATAAACTGTTCTGCAAGCATTTTATCTTTGTTTAGCACACTTGCCGGGTCTACCTGCTTTAAATACCGGAGTGCCCCTTGTAAACGGAGGTCAAAGTCTCTGATGGTATCTTGCGTTCTCTGTTTGCATTGGTAGAATTGCATCCTTAGGGTACCGTCACACTTGGCGACGCACCAGTGATCCCGACAGCAATACGACCTGGTTGGGACCGCTGGTGAGATGTCAAACAGAGATCTCACCAGCGACGCAACAACGATCCGGAATGATACGAAGGTCGTTGGGGCCTTGTTTCACAGACCTGTAGTATTGAGGTCATTGTTCCGACAGGTGGAGCTTTACCTCAGGGCAGCAGGGTGGATGAGGAGGGTAGGAGTAGCGGCTCTGCTGTGAATACTGCAGGCGGCAGCGGGAGAATCAGGCACACACAATTGTCTCTGTTTCGGTACCTTTTTACTGCTGTCCAGTAACATGTACAGTCCAGGAGAGTAACCAGGTTCTCGATGCAATTTGCGACGTTCACTTGGAAAGTTGTGAGGCCTCCTCTGTTATTGTGTGTAGTGCTTGGGGTAAGGCCTGCCTGAAACTGAACTTGCCGCTCCTTCTCCCTCTCAGGGACCATATCCGACAATGAGGACGTTTCTGTGGGATCCCTATTCGCTGCTTAGGTTCCTGGTCCTATACTTGGTCAGGTTGGAGTGTCAGCTTCGCTTTACCTCGGGTGGACTAGATCCTCCTAGTCTGTCTGGGCTTTCTCTGCTGCACTTTAGATTATTAGCAGAATCGGACTCCGGTGTCCGGGTGGCTAAAGGGAAACCTGGTATGTTCCCTTATTCCTTTCTCCTACTTCCTCCACTGACCTCCGACCCTCTCCCTAAGGTGCAGCATAGCTGGGTCAGTGTTCCCTGGTCCTTGGCCTGGCTTGATCCCAGCAACCAGCTCCTTCACTAACTGCTCTCTTCACTGCTCAGAGAAGACTAACTGACTCCTCCCCTCAGGCCTGGATCCTTATAGGGGAACTTGCTTAAGGCAGCAAGTAGAGCTCCCCCTCCAGGTCTGGGGTGGAAGGTGTTGTGTGCTGTGTGTACTAAGGTGTAAATCTCTCCTTGCATTGGTGGGTCCTGTGGCAATCCCCAGCAGGGGTGCCACAATTGCAGTAGCACGGATCGTATTGGACGTCTGTCCTTGCGTATGAGGAGAGAGACACACACGGTGGTAGAGCCCATATGTTGAGAGAGACACGCAGAGGGAGGGGAGAGCCCATATTTGGAGAGAGACACACAGGGAAGGAGAGATCATATGGGGAGAGAGACACATGCAGGGGGAAGGAAAGTGTATATGGAAAGAGAGACACACAGGGGGAGAGCCCATATGGGGAGAGAGACACGCAGGAATGGAGAGCCAAAATGGGGAGAGAGACGCAGGGGGGACAGTTCATATGGGGAGAGAGACACGCAGGGAGGGAGAGCTCATATGGGGAGAGAGATGCATGCAGGGGGATGGAGAGTGCATATGGGGAGAGAGATGGATGCAGGGTAATGGAAGGTGCATATGGGGAGAGAGACACATGCAGGCAGATGGAGAGTGCATTTGGGGAGAGAGACACATGCAGGGGGATGGAGAGTGCATATAGGGAGAGACAAATACACAGGGGGATGGAGAGTGCATATGGGGAGAGAGACCATGCACAGGGGGATAGAGAGCACACATGGGGAGAAAGACCAGGCACTGGGGGATGGAGACAGCACAAATGGGAAGAGAGACAGTCACCTCCAGAGCTGCAGTCACTATTCTGCTATTACATCTTGTCTTATGCTCCAGTCACCTCCAGAGCTGCAGTCACTATATTGCTGTTACATTGTGTCTTATCCTCCAGTCACCTCCAGAGCTGCAGTCACTATACTGCTGTTACATTGTGTCTTATCCTCCAGTCACCTCCAGAGCTGCAGTCACTATTCTGCTATTACATCTTGTCTTATCCTCCAGTCACGTCCAGAGCTGCAGTCACTATTCTGCTTTTACATGTCACTAGTACATAATCCATGACATAAAATGTCACATGACTAGCGACCCTTTACATTTGCATCAATAGTAAAAAAAATACAAACTACTTAATAAAACTGAAACATTTTAATACATTATATACCAAATAAATAGTAACAACACAAGGACAATATTCAGTCCAGGCCTGGGCCACATTGATGACGCTCTAATATCAGACCCCAGCGGCCTTTCTGTACTGTATATCCAGACCTGGGCTGCAGAGCTGACGCTCCAATATCAGACCTTAGCGTCCACTCTGTACTGTATATCCAGGCCTGGGCCACATAGCTGACACTCTAATATCAGCCCTTGCTACATAAGGATCTACATGTAGTTGTGTATTGGTATCACTTTGTGTCTACAACAAAATGGCTCCTCACTGTGAGTGATCCTAAACTTCATTGTCTCTTATCCATTTGTAAACACCCAGAAAGGGATGGGAAGATGGAGACATCACACACTTGGAGCAGATCTAACTCAGATTTTCAGCAGTCGAAATGCATGCCTGCTGTACACTAGGTTTTCATGCCAAATTTCAGCAGCTGCCCCCCCAGTGTTTCAAAGTGGAACATATAAAACTTTTTAAATTATTTTTCATATTTTACTTCATTACAAAAAATATGATAATATTGGAAAAACAAATCAAAAGATTAAAGGACTTATCCAGTTTAAATCAATCTTTACAGTATTGGGCTACACAGATACAAGTAGATAGATGGTAATTACCTACCTGATCTGCTGTAAGCCCTTCTCTCTCAGCCAGGTAATGACAGGAGGGGTCACATGACCTCTCCTTCAGTGATTTTGCTGCTTCCTGTGATGTCACGTTCTGACCACACAGCATTAGCTTATCCCCTGCCCTGTACACAGCATCACAGCCCAGTCACTGTGAGTGACAGCCGACTCCCCTCTACTAACCCTGCCCATGTGTGCTGAGTAGAGAGGAGCCGTTTGAGGCAGGATTGCATGGACACTGCAGGTACATAGAGCAGCTCCCAGACAAGTGCCTCTGTATGCAGTGCCTGCTCACACCCAATTTTTCCCTCCTTGCACTTTCATGTGCATTGCTGTAGGAGTTGCTTGCTGGACCCAGTTTGTGTAATAATGATGAGTTGTTTGTGAATGATCCTTCACTGCTGTAGCACTGAAACACTGTAGAGAATGGCCAATCAGGGTGCAGTGTGTGTGCAGAGAGGACTGTGGAGGGGGACAGAGAGTGGTGTACAGGGGTGGTGATCAGCACAGGCTGTAAGAAGGAAAAAAAAAACACAGGAAGCTACCTAATCATGAAATGCTGCATGTAAACATCCAACATGGAGGCACTGAACACAGAAATTGAGGAAATGATAGTAGGAAACAAAAAAAACACTGTGGGAGGCTTTTTTAATACAATTCAGCACAGATTCGCTTTTTTAAAATAACAAGTTTTGTGGTCGGATAGGCCCTTTAATACTTTACATTTTTGCAATTGTTGACATATTTTTTTATGGCACTTTCCCTTTCAACTTATTTAATAAATTGGATATATTCTAAAGCAGCGAATAAAAATGTAAATGAGATAAATGAAAAGAACATCAATCAAAATTAGAAAACAATTCCAGATACCTGCAAGTTATTGGTGTTAATCTGGCACCTGGTACTAGTTTCCTTAATTATCTGACAAACCCAATTAACTGGCAGCCTAACTTTTCAGTTTGCACTCACTTTGCAAAAATGTTGTGCCGTTCCAAAGTGACTGAAACCCTCCGGCAACAGGTGTCCAGATGAAGGCCAAAGGAGTCACCCTATCAGCTATGGGAACAGAAGTTGGTCGTTCCAAGTCTGTGATTTCTAGAATATTGCATCTTTACAACATTACAAACACTATCAAGTCCCCTAAGAAGGCTGGACACCCTTGAAAGACAAATGCAAGAGAGGACAGGATAATGCGGAGATTCTAGGCTAGGCTCACCTTTGGTGAGGAGCATGTGGTGTGGAGAGAGGAGAAGAGGTCCACAGTTCATTTTAGTGATGAAAACAAGTTTCATTTATTTGGGTCTGATGGGAAATATTATGTTCATTGACAAACCAGGGAAAGACTGAACCCAAAGTGTGTACAGAAGTCAGTGAAAGGTGGTGGAGGAAGTGTCATGGTTTAGGGAATGTTTTCTGCTGCAGGGATTAGACTTGTCATACAGCTACATGGCAGAGTGAATGCAAGTGTGTATCAGAACCTTCTTCAATAACACATGGTTCATTCAGCACTAAATCATACTGCAATATCCATGCAGGACAAAGCCCCCTGTCACACAGCAAAATGGGTAAAGCAGTTTCTTGAAACTGAAAACATTGAAACAATGAAATGGCTGCCCAGGGTCCTGATTTAAATCCAATAGAAAACCTCTGGAAAATCTTTGGTGACAAAGTTATGGCCAAGAAACCCACAACCATCACAGAACTGTGGAAGAGACTGGAAGAAGAGTGGACCAAAATCCTCCCAGAGTAGTATGAGAGACTAGTCATGTCCTGTGGCCGCAGATGTGCTGAAATCATTCAAAGCAAAGTCCTGTACAAAGCAAAGGCCTGTACACTTCCTACTGATTGGTGACTGTTGTAACTTTCACAACATTTAGTGTTAATCTTTCTCTGCCTACAGTCATTCCTGTTCTCTAATTATGATCATCACATTTTATGTAAAATAAAGGTTTTAAGTTGATAAACTTTGGGTATTTTGGAACACACTGTTACACAAAAACCTCCAAATGTTGATCAATGTAAATTACATTCTGTCTGAAAAAATCAAGTGATCATACATTATTCTCTAATTTTGAACACCAGTATACATCCACAATAATGTACATAAACTAAAAACATTTGGATTTGTCATTAACATATCGACCCACAGAGACACTGATTGGTGAATAGTGTTTTAAAAAAACGGAATTATTTTTTTTTGCTTATTTCATCTTTCAAAACGTGATAAGAAAAGGTCTTATGTGCCCCAAAAAGTGGCTCTCAGAACATGGTAAATAAAAATAACGAATTTTCTAATAATAATTATTGCACAAAAGTAATAAAACATATTAAAACTGTATAAATCTGGTATCACAACAATAATACTGATCTGTAAAATAGAGTTAACACTTTATTTCTTCAAGTAATTAAAATCATAATATTGGAGAGGATAACAACAAAAGCAGAATGTTTTTGTTTTTCTATTTTTCCATAAAAAGTTACCAAAATTCAGTTATTAAATTGCATTTCCCCCAAAATGGTACCACTGACAAATACATCTCATATATTAATTAAAATTAGTTTTTTTAGTTTTTTTTAATTAATTATGTTTTTCAAAATGTGATGAATAAAAAGCAGTGTGGACATTAAGACCCTATTAGGCTGATCGTTAATATTCTTAGTAAAATTTCCTTTTAGATTATAAAACGTCATTTGTTGTTTTCATTGAATTCTTTTTCTTTGAAAAAAAGAAAAACCCACCGCATTTAGGAATGTTTGTGACATCCCACATTTCCCTCCCCACTGTGAAAATTCTTGGCTCGCAATTTAATTGGACCATCTCTTTTTTTGTTCTGATCTATTGAGGAAAAGACTAAAGGTATTTATTGATATACAGTATTGACTATAGAAAATAAACTGCAAAACAGAATGTCACAGCCGGGAGTAACTTCAATCAAGTAAATGTATGAATTGAAATAAATTTATCCTAGCATGTGCCCAATTACTCATGGGCTTGTCACTTGTACATATTGATGAATTTTCTACATACTAATATACTGTATTCTATTTATATTATAAAAATAGAAATATAATAGTGAAGTATTGCATTATGGTCTTAAATTACTAAACAAGGTCAAATCTTAGGAAAATTAGTTCATGATTCAATACTGGGTATATATTTTTTATTATTCTTTGAATGCTCCTTTTAAATTTTGACAGGACCAAAGGGTATGTCCGGGAGCTATAAATTGATGACATATCCATTGGGTAAGTCATCAATAGTGGGGGCCGACAAATGGCCAACTGCTGAATACTGAACCTACATGGTCTACTGGGGAGGATTGTAGTGCTATGACCTGTAGAAGTTGTACAACCCGACACAACTCTGGTAGAAGCCTTGGGCATTTGACGCACAAGTGTCTGGGCTGCAGGAAACAGCAGGTCATGTGATTGGGGGACATATGCCAGAAGGTGGCACCGAAGGTCCTTGAGCACCTTAGATCCTGTAGTTAGGGTCTTCAAACTGCTCCCGTGCTGCGCTGGCTGTTGTGCCCTCCAAAGGAGGGATACAAATTCCAGATAATGAGATAAAGCAGTCTTGTAGGTGCCGGGTAGCAGAGGCAGGGAGAAGTACCATAGTTATGGAATATCTTCTTTAATAGATGGATATCACTATGCGTTACGGTGGTCTAGTCGCTCTTCATCAGGTGCTCTGTAGTAAACCTAATCTCCTATTCAACTGATGGAGAGAAACTGCAGTACTCTCCACTGGCCACTAAACAATATATGGCGCTAAAGAATTACATATAGCCGATGGTGAAACAATATCAGCTGATTGGTGATTGTGCCGCGTGGCAGACGCCACTGACCTTGTATTGATGACATGCCCAATGGTAAGTTCATTAATATGTAAGTTCAACCCCTTCAGTTTTTCTCATCTTATAGATATTTTACGTACAATCAAAAACAGAGTTATTTCACACTATGCAAAATACATTTTTGCCCTGGTTTTTAATGCATTTCATGAAATTGCAGTAAAAAAAGCAACACAACCTAGTTTACACTCAAATGTACATTGAATCAATCACCTTGAGTCACATGCAGATGTGATGACAAAAATTAGGTTAGTGCGCTTTTTGCCTTAATTGTTAATAGCTACACTATTTTGCAAGTTAACACCTGTGTTAGTAACAAAACTATGCAGCCAAAAACAATTAATATTAATGGCAACATGATTTTGCAGGTAAAACTCTGCAGTTTCACTGAAAATCGTGCGTCCACTAAAAATCAACTGAGAACTGCTCTGGCTCTGCAACGGCACACAAGGTCTATGCTTCATACTTGTCTAGTGGTGTCCTATGATCCTATTCAGGTACATCACACACTTCACTGGATACCTTTGTTGTACACCACAGGCTGGAGGTCTGATTCCTCCTTTAAACCAACTTATACAGGTGTCTTCAACCTGGGGCTTCCATTGGCGGAAAAGGATGTTTACTATCCATCCATCTGTTTATACAGCTATTATCTATCTATCTATCTATCTATCTATCTATCTAACTATCTAACTATCTGTCTGTCTGTCTGTCTATCTGTCTTGAAACAAAATGTAGGAACAGCACTGCAAACAAAGAAAAATTTGGTGCAAAGCTCTCCACAGAAATAAATATCCACTAGCACAAATAATATAAATACCAAAACTACAGGCAGAAGTCCGAAATATTCAAAAATAGAAAAGGATATTATTTGGAGCGATGTTTCGGTCGTGACCCACCTTTATCAAGCCAATAAAGGTGGGTCACCACCAAAACGTCACCCCACATATGGGCTACTAATATCCTTTTCTATTTTTAAATATTTCGGACTTCTGCCTCTAGTTTTGATATTTAACTATATATCTCCGTTATATATCTCTCTATATATTTATCTCCATTAGGCCCACGTCACACACACAGATATCTGTGCAGATATTGTTCGCAGATCTCTGGTTGCAGTGAAATCATGGACACATTGTTCCATTTTGTGGCTGTGTACAAATGAAGCAATGTATCCATGATTTCACTGCAACCAGAGATCTGTGAACAATATCTGCACAAATATCTGTGTGTGTGACGTGGCCCTTACCTATCTATTATCTATTTATCTATCTCTATTATCTACCTCTATGGGCCGCTTTACACACACAGATATCTGTGACCAACTTCTGAACAGATCTCTGGTTGCAGTGAAATCATGGACACATTGTTACATTTTGTGGCCGTGTACAAATGGAACAATGTGTCCATGATTTCACTGCAACCAGAGATCTGTGAACAATATCTGCACAAATATCTTTGTGTGTGACATGGCCCTAGCATCTATGTCCATTATGTTATCTATATATCATCTCACTATCTATCTATCTATCTATCTATCTATCTATCTATCTATCTATCTGTCATCTATTTATCATCTATCTCTATTAAGCGGCCGTCACACGCTACGATATCGCTAGCGATATTGTAAGCGATCACGTGCACGTGCGATCGCTTACAATATCGCTCACATCGCTGGTGAGATGTCACACAGACAGACTCACCAGCGATGTGGACCAGCGAGATTGCTGGTAACTATGGTACACATCGGGTTACTAGGCGCCGCGCATCGCTTAGTAACCCGATGTGTACCATAGTTACCATCTCCCAGCATAGGCTCTGCCGCTGGGAGATCGTTCATCGTGGTGTTATACACCACGATGAAGCTGTTTGTCCAATCGTTCATCGCAAGATCTGGGGTCCGGAGCTCAGATCTCGATCTTGCGATTTGAACACTTCTCGCTCGTCGTATCTTGCCGTCACACGCAGAGACATTGTTCAAGCGATGTTTAATCAGGCGCGTTCAAGCGATATCTTTCAAGATATCGTAGCGTGTGACGGCCGCTTTATCTATCTATCTTTATCTAAATGAGAAAAAAACCAAACAGCAGTTCCTTAAGCTTTTCAGTTCAGGTGCAAATCTATAAAGCTGATTAAAAATATAAAAAAGTATAACAGCACACTGGTTAAGCCAATACATGCCAATAATGATGTTACTAGATGTTAATAGATGTTTTTTGAGAAAAAAAAAAATAAAAACCAAAAGGATTTTTCCACAAAACTCAGAAAAAATTATTTTGTTTGTTTTTCATGGTTCTTAGCGCATGCATTGGCCAATATATGCCTGCCAATCAACCACTTCACGGTGACCATAGCTCCGAAGGGTCCCTAGCTACATTTACCCCTCTCTCATACCCTAGGGGTCTCTATTAAAATGGGCTGCAGTAGGAGAATTAGGCTGGGTTCACGCTTGCGGACCCCTCCACAGCGTTCTTCGGAGGGGATCCGCAAGCTGAGTGCAGCCTCCACAAGCCCCTATGTTAATAATGTGAGCCCACAGTGCTGCGCAAGACTGCGCATGACCGTGCATGCCCATTCATTTGCCAGTGTGATTTGTACGCAGGCGGATGCCTGCACACAAACCACACACTCTCGTCCGCACCAGGAATGCAACATGTTACGTTCCTGGTGCATCCGCATGCGTACAAATCACACAGGCAAATGAATGGGAGTGCACGGTCATGCGCAGTCAAGCGCAGCACCGTGCGCTCACATTATTAACATAGGGGCTTGCGAAGGCAGCACTCAGCTTGTGGATCCCCTCCGCAGAACGCTGCGGAGGGGTCCGCAAGTGTGAACCCAGCCTTACCACTTCAGATGAACATCTAGTAACATCATTGTTGGCATGTATTGACTTACCAGTGTGCTGTTATACTTTTTTATATATATTTAATCAGCTGTATAGATTTGCACCTGGGCTGAAAAGCTTAAGGAAATGCTGTCTGGTTTTTTTCTCATTTATTATGTGTGGAACAGGCTGTACCTGCTGCTAGACTTGAACTCCTGGCTCCCTACCATGGAGTTCATCTGAAGTGGTAAGTCTCGTACTGAAGCCTATTTTAACAGAGACCCCTAGGGTATGAGAGAGGTGTAAATGTAGTTAGGGACCCTTCAGAACTATGGTCACCGTGAAGTGGTTGAAGGGCAGGCATATATTGGCCAATGCATGCGCTAAGAACCATATAAAACAAAACAAAAAAATTTCTGAGTTTTTTTGAAAAAAACTTTTGATTTTTATTTTTTTTTCTCTAAAAACATCTTATAACATCTAGTAACATCATTGTTGGCTTAATCAGTGGGCTGTTATACTTTTTTCTATCTATCTATACCAAAAAAACAGATTGCAGCACTCCTTAACAGAGGTTTGTAGATGCTTTTATTGGGCCATCAGGGTAGAAATGCAACGTTTCGACCCAACAGGCTTTTTTCGGCTGCTAAAGTAGAAGTGTTGCTGGGAATGATGTTTGCACCCTGCTGTACCAACCGTGCTGCTCTCTTTTTTCATTATCTATCTATCTATCTATCTATCTATCTATCTATCTATCTATCTATCGGCTGCTTTACACACACCAACTTCTGTGACCAACTTCTGAACAGATCTCTGGTTGCAGTGAAATCATGGACACATTGCTCCATTTTGTGGCTGTGTAGTTGGTCACAGAAGTTTGGGTGTGTGTAAGCGGCCTATCATGTATCTATCTATCTATCTATCTATCTATCTATCTATCTATCTATCTATCTATCTAAAATTGCAACCCTCATTCCGGATCTGGATGCATTAACACATCCGGTTTTGGAATGTGGGTTTTTGCAATTTTAAAAACCGCACTCGGATCCGGTACCGCTAGGTACATTTATGTACCTTGCGGTACCGGATCCAATCCCATAGGCGCCCATGTTAAAAAAAAAAGCATCCGGTTTTGCAACCATACTGAAAAATGCAGCCTACATGATTTTTCCCGCCGGCTGCAAAACCGGATGCGGAAACCGGATTGCAAATAGTGCAATCCGGTTTTTCTATTGAAGCCTATGGCTGCGGATCCGGATGCGGTTTTGAGCATTTTTAATGCTCAAAACCGGATCATGATCTGCAAGCCCAACCGCAGGTGTGACCCTAGCCTATCCCTTTTATCTATCTATCTATCTATCTATCTATCTATCTATCTATCTATCTATCTATCTATCTATGGCGGCCTCTGACTCTGAGACTCTGACTCTGAGACTCTGACTCTGACTCTTAGACTCTGACTCTTAGACTCTGACTCTGAGACTCTGACTCTGAGACTCTGACTCTAAGACTCTGACTCTGAAATTCATGAAATAATTAAAAAAAAATGCGTGGGCTCCGCGCAATTTCTATGTCTAGCCAGGTACAGCTAAGCAGCTGGGGGCTGGAATCCGCAGCGCAGGGATGCCCAAGCTTTCTGGGCACCCCCTGCTGCAAATTGCAGCTCACAGCCGCCCCAGAAGATGGCGCGTTCATTGAAGCGCCATCCTCTGGCGCTGAACCCCGCTCTTCCAGCGGCCCTGGTGGCGGTGGCACGCTGGGTAATAAAGAGGTTAGGGCCAGCTTTGTATTATCAGCTGGCCCTAAGCCCGAAATTTATGGCGGTCACGCCAATATTAAACATGACTGCCATGAATTTCTGTTAAATTGTATTAAAAAAAACACAACACAGAGAAAATTTTTTATTAGAAATAAAAAAAAAGCCATTAGGGACTCCATCTTTAATTAAAAAAATCCTCTTCCGTCCGACGCAGTCCAAAACGCGATGTCCTCTCTGCTCATCCCTGTGCATAGATATAGATGTCTATGCACAGGGAATGAGCAGACTGAGAACAATCTCAGCTCTGCTACATCAGGCAGCAGGCGAGCTCTAGGACCCTGGAGCTGGGGCAGCCAGCACACAGAGCAGACAGGACTCTTATCTGTGCGAGTTTCCCAGCGATTACTTGCAAAGTAAACGAGTCCAATGCAAATAAATGGCAAAACTAGGATTGCTTCAGGCTGAAGCTTCCGAGACACATCTGCGATTTGTAAATCTCACACTACTCGCTATTACTCGCTTCCCCATTCATTAACTTTGGACTCGCTAGACTCGCAACGAGTAGCGAGTCCTGTGCTCGGACTCGCTAGAGTCAAGCGATTCCGAGTAATTTAGGATTCGCCCATCACTAACTATTATTATTATACCGCCATTTATTCCACGGCGCTTTTTTTATCTATCTATATTTATTATCTATCATCTATCTATGTATAAGGCCCACATCACACACACAGATATTTGTGCAGATATTGTTCGCAGATCTCTGGTTGCAGTGAAATCATGGACACATTGCTCCATTTTGTGGCTGTATATAAATGGATTAATGTGTCCATAATTTCACTGCAACCAGAGATCTGTGAACAATTTCTGCACAAATATCTGTGTGTGTGACGTGGGCCTATTATCTATCTATCTATCTATCTATCTATCTATCTATCTATCTATCTATCTATCTATCTATCTATCTATCTATCTATCTACCTATCTATCTCTTTCTATTATCCATATTTATTACATATGTATTCTAATCATAGTTAAGTAATAATCAACAATAATATCACAGATCTTTAATAATAAACTAATACTTACCTAGATGAAACCTAGAAAATGCCAATCAATAAAGAGAGAAAAAACCTGTAATTAGCAACATTGCAATACAAATGTTCAATTGGTATGACTTCTTCAATCCTATAAAGGACTTTTTTAATCCTAGGGTTTTCAATCCTATAAATGTGATTGTGCTGTAATGCTGGGAACATTTAATCAGTTTTACACTGAGATATTTGTATTGTTACCTTTACTTACTATTGTTCTCTATTACAGCGGAAAAGAATCAGATATCTCTCAGTAAGTTCTATGTTTCTATGTCTATTGTAGCCCTGGGCTCCCTGTTACGCCGCTATATGTGTGTGCAGACGATGGTGTAGTGGGGTGTGGTTATGTCTCTGGTGGATATAGACCTCTCATACGAATGTATGTGTATACAGTACACATATATATATATTTATGTATAATATGCTAGACTTAGGTATTTTTCACATCTCCTTTCATAAAGGAACTTTCCATGATTGCTCAATCCCCAGAATACATCAATGTTCTAGATCTGGGGATCTTTAAATGCTTCGTAACAGTGAGAAAGTGACAATACTGTGATAGCAGAATTACGTTATCTTTTTTTCTACTGTGGATAATGCAGTTATGAAGGAGGGATTTGCATACAGAAGGAAGTGCATAGGATTAAAGCACAGAGGAAGAGGTGAAGAACAGCTGAGTGACATGCAAAGATAAATTGCAGTTAATACAGCTGGTGCCAACCTATGCTCCCTCACAATGACTTCCTCTCCTGTTGCAAATGATGCTTGGCAATAGTGCTAATTGCAGTAGATTTACACTGTTTCCCTGCAATGTGGGAGGCAAAGCTGCTTAGCAGCATCCTGATGGATATACGCTGACATTTGCAGTCTGTTGCCATGGTCGCTCTGGGACTTTTGTTTTGAAAAGGGATTTTTTTTTTCATGCTTCTATCAGATGACGTCATGGATGTCCATGGATGTGACAGGCCACCTTTTGGTTGGAGGTTTAAAGAGACAGCCTCCAGCTGCAACACTAGCCCTGGCTATTGTCTGAGAGGCTGATATAAAGATGGGGGAATATTCTTTTCCCTAGCTCAGTTCCCAAGAAGCTTCTCACTTAGCACTACCTTCAGGAAAAGCATCCTAAGTTAGCCTGCTCGCACTGCCTGAGTGAAGGAGAACGTTCCTCCGCGCCTCCTCTTCATCACACAGTATCAAGTGAAAGCCTCTTTTTCTTAAAGAAACACAAAGCAGCCAATAGAGCGAGATTACGGCTGGGAAGAGTACGGAAGTCATGCCAAAAACTTTAAAGGAGGACACAGACGCTGTGAGAGGAAAAAAGGTAAGACCCCAAATCAGACGACGGCTGTCGAGAGCTGAAATAGGCTTTACCAGCAGGTGTGGTGGAAAAGAGCTACACCTTGCTTTATCACTGGACGGAGCGCCGCACTTAGGTGATTTATCCAAACTAAAGAGAATTAGGTCTTAAATGCAAAACTAGATGGGTAAGTAATGCAAAAAGAGAGAAAGATTGTGAGAAAGAAAGAAGGGAGATAAAAAAGAAATACAAAGAAAGAAATAGAGAGAAAGCGAGAAAGAAATATAATAATAATATTTATTCATTTATATAGTGCTATTAATTCCATAGTGCGCGATAGATAGACAGAAAGAGAAAGAGAGAAAGAAGGAAAAAGCAAAAGAAACGGAGATAAAATGCAATTACTTGTATGCATATGTACATTTATTTGCCTGTCTATAAATAGTGACATATAGGCAGGTAAAGCTCATGCAGGTGTGTAGCTGGTGCATGTATACAGGATATGTGCCTGTGGATGATGAATTATAGCGCACACTCTGGATTGTGACGCCTCACTAAATAAAAAGTTTTCTCTACAAAATCAATTGTTTTGCCATCGAAGCCATTACTGTGTAAGATGCAGTGAGATTGATCTCTTCAGTTACAGACACATTATACTTATTAAATACAAGTGTTTGGGAGATATTGACTTACAATCATCTTGTCTATGCAGATATAGAGGTGTAGAGCTTGTGGAGAGTATGTCATAGCACAAACCATAGCCTGAGGTTTCCCATTGACATTCAGCGTTATTTTAACTCCTAGTCATCACCCTGCTCTTCTAGACAAAAACTGACACATTCTGTTCTTCACTGTTGTAAATTGATGTATTGTCTGAGGAGCGTTATGGACTATGAACTATGATACCCGCTATCTGCTGCCGGTATATAGCTTTCAGTCATCTAACAAACCTTAAATATAAAGTAAAGATAAGGCTGTGGATTGAGCCTCGCCTCTCTACAATGTGTAGGCTGCAAGAGGCTTCCAGGACTTGTGCTACTCATTACAGTTGTGCTTTACCAAAATGTGTATTAATAGAAAATAAACAGATCAGAATGCTTGGATGATAATACGATTTAGGAAATCCTTATTTCATTATCGTATTGTAATTTAATATTATTGGACTGTGTGGATTTCTGGATCTGCTCCAACCTAAGGGGGGAAAGAATCCCTGCAACAAAATTACATTATATATCAATTACATTAACTACTAACATAGTATATGCATTTGTCATATTACCAGACACACAACCTCATCTATCCAACAGCAGCTGTATGTTCTATACAGATCAGTAATCATAAACCATATAGACAGTAAGAGATGTATGGCCGCACAGTGGGGACATGTGATAAAGAAGTTTGGGAGTGTAACTTATGCATTTATACTGAATATGTACAACCCTACCAAGGGCTGTAAGATACTATCTATCTATCTATCTATCTATCTATCTATCTATCTATCTATTCTATCTATCTACCTATTCTATCAAGCATCTAGCTATCCATCTATCATTTATCTATATTTATTATCTATTCTGTCTATCAACCATCCATCCATCCATTTGATCTATAATCTATCTATCTATCTATCTATCTATCTATCAACTATCTATCATCTATGTATATCTATCATCTATTTATTGCTATCATCTACGTATATCTATCATTAAGCAATCATCGATGAATCTATCTATCAACTATTTATAGCTATCATTTATATCTATCAGCTAACTATCCTTATATTTATTTGTATATTGTATCTATTTTTATTATCTTTATTTTTCATATTTCCTTTTCTATAATCTATTTATCTAACTATATAAAAATGATATATATTCCACAGTGTAAAATCATCTGTTGAATAGATGGGGCTTTCTGCTGACAAATGGTGAACTTTTCATCTTTCAGCTATCTCCCCAGCAATGTATTCTGGTTAATAATTGATCAGCTAGATTAGCCTGGCTTTGTATTGTTGGCTTGAATGGTAACCAGAGATTTTCATTAAGAGACTGACAGCACCACCCTAATTAATACACATTCAGTTCAATTCAAATAAACTAATCTACAGAACCTCCAACAGCACACTCCTCCTGCTATACCATTGGGTGTCGGGTTATCCTGTTGTGTCCCTGCTTTGGTCTTATATATCCAATATAAGGACTGCTTACCATAGTAGTGTTGGCGATAGTCCAAGTATATAATGTTAATAACATGTTGTACCACTATTACTTACATTCAAGCCTCAGGCTTGTAGGACTCCCAGTTATACTGATATGAGCACATTCAGCACCACTCCTTTGGACAGCGGCTGTATGTTGAGCCTCCTAGAAATGTGTCCCAAATATTTTGTGTTTTACTTTCATAATCCTAATTAGTTTTATGAGGCCTACATCAAGTAGGTACTTGATTACTTTTCCGTATACCCTCCTTTTATATCACAGGAATAAATGGAATCATAGATTTGATATCTTTGTTGGTTAGTATAATTTCACATCTGTGGACAGTGAAAGAGTTTTAGATATGTGTATTATAATACTGGGAATAATTAAAAATATATGATGAACACAGCACCATACAACCATCTATAACTTCGATGCCCTCAAAATTCAATGGTGTCTATAGGTAGGCGTTTCCCTGGTTTTGGTAAAGAAGCAATCCAATGGTTTCAAATGGGCATAACAATAAGATTGTGACTTAAACTATTGAAATATCAGCATTTCTTTATAATTCACCAATAATGTCTTATATTTTATCAATTACACGATATTCCCGGCATGAAGCTTAAAAGACATCATATGCCGACCTTACGCCATTTACTTGTATATAATTTTACAGTTTTGTATTTTTTTATTGCGGGTGACCTTTGAGTCAAGTCATTATTTATAAAAAAGAAAGTAGCGTAGTCTTAGATTTGCTTGATTGTCACTGAAATTAATTATTTTTATGGTATAGGTATAAAGTCTTACATATTGCTATATTCTTAATATTTGGAACCCTATTAGAAAACAGTTCATATTTTCATTCAATTTAATTGAGCTTTGAGTATTAAAGGCGTTACCTTTTACAATTTCTACATTGAAGACCCAATTTGGGAGACACTATTTTGTTGGCCGTGAAAACATACTGTAGACGTGGCACATAAGCAACGTTTAAATCATATGTATTTTTTTCTAAATCCTCAATTCTGAGACCATCTTTAAAGATTTTCGTCCATTGAAATGGTCCATTATTAAGCACTGTGGGAAATTTGCTAGGTTTTAGTAGCTCAAAATTCTGCAAGACTCATTGATGCCAATTTTACCTATAAAAGGTGGGTCCATAGCGCCATACTGTAACGCCATACTATGGCTAACCCCACCCCTTATATATAAGTCATACATATATGGTCATACAAAAGGGAGGATACAGAGAGAGAGCAAAGAGAAGGAGATATAACAGAATCAAAAGCATCGTAATAAAGGAAATGAATGGGTGGAAAGAATGTTATTGTCACTAAAATACTTTACTATGATACTGTATCATAAATGCTCAAAGATCCTCAGATATTAATATTCCTGCTCAGACCACGTCTGCATTATTGATTCATTTTTTTTAAATCCCCAGAACACTACAACGTGACTCAACATACCAGTGTATTCATTTTACCTTTACAGATTTTTCTAGGCTCGGCTCAGAGGCGCTGCCCATGAGAAAAACAACTAGCAAGACAAAGATAGAGAAGAGAAATGACATCCTGTTTTCTTTGGAGAAATCACTTGTAAGGTCTGTGCTCTTTTTACAGCTAATGAAAATATTCATAGTAATAACTTCTGTCCTCTTGTGTCCATGATAAATCTGTACTAATCTGACTACTGCTCCATCTATCCCTCCATATATGTATCTCCTATCTATCTATCTTGATAAAGACCTTGTTGGGTTGAAACGTTGCGCCACGGAGGGCTGAATAAACCTGTCCTTTTTTTCACCTATTGCTTGAGTGCTGTCTGTTTTTTTGGTATCTATCTATCTATCTATCTATCTATCTATCTATCTATCTATCTTTACCTATATCTATCTGTCTATCCATGCATCTATCAATCTATCTGTGTCTATCCTGCTATCTAACTACATATCTATAAACCATCTATTTATCAACTATGAATCCATTGTCTATCTATCTATCTATCTATCTATCTTATTAATCTACCTAATTATCTATATCTATCTACTATATGACATCCATTTATCATGTATGAATTGATGTCTATCTATCAATCAGTCTATCTATCTCTATCATGCAAACAACTTACCATTTATTAAACTTTATACAAGTCCTATTCCATTTCAGTTTTTATTTCTGATTGATAAACCTAAACCGGAGAGAAGAAATAACTATATAATATGTAATAAACTGATATCTTAGCACAACCATGTATTACTTTGCACACACTTCTTAGCCATTATTTGTAATGAATGCAATAAATGGAAAATGGTATGTGAAATATTTGAGCGGTTTTGCTCGCCATTCGCTTGAATAAAATGCATAGAGATATACTACACGATTAGAATACCGATACTCTCAATGTGCTCCTTACATAATTTTCAATAATTGTCATAACTGTTAAATTCGTAAACGTTGGGAAAATTTCAAATAGTTGATCAGATAAATAGTTTAAATCATTAGAAGATTTCTTACTTATGTATGGCCTTTTTAATGGGGATTGTAGTAGACAGATACCATACAACCAAAAGGTTCACACGTAATGGAGAATTTTTCATACACGAGACCAAATGCAACCAATACAGCAGATTTAACTATTACTACAGTTCCACCATCACATTAGGCTCATCTTCAGCTGATTTCACTATTGTACATACCCCTTTCATGTACCAGTGAAATACAAATGTTTCAAATTTTACAACTACCAAGTCCCTGGTAGGTGCTGGATGAGATTCTCCTGCAGCAATAAAACAATAAGGTATATATTCTATATATGCATATATATTTTTTTTTCTTCATTTTTATCTGCATGATATATATGTATAGATTATTATATTGGTACAGCACAGCTCCCCTTGGTGCTCAGCAGTCACAGCTCCTCTCCTCCTAGCCTTTCTGGCTAGAGAAAGGGACAGGATCCCGAAATGTTGTCACCCCCCACCTGATGGCCGAATAAAGGCGGTTGTTTCACAAAGAAGAGTGCTGCAGTTCTTTATCTTTTGCGTGTGTGTGTGTGTATGTGTGTGTGTGTGTGTGTGTGTGTGTGAGTATATATATATATATATATATATATATATATATACATATATATAATGTCATGTGGCTACTAAATGGGCTAACTTCTAATTGCATATCAGAGGCAGGGGCAGGCGAGCCTTGTACCTCAAGATCAAGAAGAGGAGTCTTGACCTCTCCTCTAAGCCCTGGGCTTGGCACTATTTAGAAGGAGGCTTTGGGTAGCTAACCGTGCCTTTTCCCCGATCAAACAAGAAGCCTTCATATAACTGTTAGGTAGAATGGGAAGACAATCTCTATAAAGATCACATCTAAAACACTGGAGAGTTTGAATATTGAACAATTTCTATCTGTTTGTAACACTGATTATAACCATAAAAGCAAACCATGGAATGACTCCTTCCACTTATATTATAATATATCTGCATATATTCTTATTGCCAGATACTTATTGTAATGCAAATGCGCTTGTTTTGAAGAGCCCCACTTGAATGAATAGAGTTTTTGTTAAAATGATAATTCTCTTTTTTTAGGAAAATCAGGTAAAATAAATAAATTAAGTAATACTCATGCACATTCATCTCAGTTCTAATTATTACTCATAATTGTTGGACCCTTGAGAATTGGATTCTGCATTTTCAGCTAATAGTGGTTGTACATATGTTCTGCAATACAGTGTTCAGATAACACTTGGTCCTTCTCCTTTGTCACTCCATTGTAACCCATGTCACCTGGATCTACATGCATGTGATAGTGGTTATCTATTGTTGGCAGCACAATGCCGTACAAAAGATTCATTCAGTCTTGGGAGCAGAAAACATGAAAGTATTGTTGCAATCATTTTATTTGGCACAGTGGGATATACTTGTGTATTCACATGACACTTCCAGCTAAGTGATCTATTTTCAATAGCTCCCTCCACAAACAATGCTATTCTAAAGAGTAAAAAGACAAACAAAATCTCCCCTACATCTACTAAAAACTAGAAGAAAGGTAGAAAAGCGCACATAGGGTCTTATCCGGGTGTAACCGGGGTGTTGTATTGTGTGCTGTTGCACTAACCTTATGTTGTTGTGAGAGTCACAACAACTATTGAAGCATAAGCCGGCTTGCAGCACTCCGCCCAAGGGAAACAGGTGAAAGCATTAGATGAAAGGTGGTAATTCGTGCGCTGCCGTCTGTCCGTTGGTTCCAGGAAATCCAAGGAATCACAAGATGTTAAAAGTAATACCTTTAATGTATAATTCTTACGCATTTCGTGGTACTTCAGACCACTTCATCAGGTAAAACCTTGTGGATCTCTGATGAAGTGGTCTGAAGTACCACGAAATGCGTAAGAATTATACATTAAAGGTATTACTTTTAACATCTTGTGATTCCTTGGATTTCCTGGAACCAACGGACAGACGGCAGCGCACGAATTACCACCTTTCATCTAATGCTTTCACCTACATCTACTAAGGCATTGACACATAGACTTTAAGGTGCAGATAAAAAAAAATTATATTGTCATTTTTTGTAATAATTTATGGATATTAATATTTATTGAAGGGAGATCAAGCACAGTAAACAACACTTTACATCTGGTCAATATTAAAATCTATTAGGTTGTTTAAAGAAAATATTTAATATTATAGTAATTATTAGGCAATAAATTTGGACAAATCATATAAGTCAATGCTTGCAGATTGGACCACCCATAGAACAACCTGGTGCTTTGATATTGTCCGAATGTACAGAACAAAATTACCTACGAATATTAGTATAATTGGAAAACTGTGACCAATGGGAAAAGAATGAATGTCAAATCATCTAAAGATCAAATTAGTCTTCACCTGTTTGATAAAGCATTGACCGGAAGAAGAGAAGTCATGATGGCCAAGAGTAGATCTACATACATAAGCAATACTAGTGCTAACCCATACTCATTTTACATTTCTTCTACATAACAATGTTTAGATATCATAAAATTTAGTTTCTGATTACTCTTTAGATGTAGATGGGAGAATTTTGTCATTTGGTATTTTAACGTCATCTGTGACTTTACAACAGAATCAAATGTGACAACTTACAGCTACTCAGCGAGCTGCCACAATGTAGACAGATCAGGCAATGACACATCAGTAATTATACTCAGAAGACAACAACCATTGCTATAGGAAAAAAAGCTGTACCGGGTACCAGCACAGGGGGGGCGCTACTAATGGATGAATCATGCATGATACAACTCTGCAAGATTGTGAATGAATATATATGTATATACATATATATCTATATATATATATTAAAGAGAGAGAGAGAGAGAGAGAGTAGAGAGAGAAGGATATGTGATTCTATACATCGTGCACACTACTTGCGTGTGAGTGTGTGAGCCTATATAAATACATGTATATACAGTGTGTATATACATATATATATGTTTATCATGTTCATTCACAAATGTGTAGATCGTGTGCACGATCTATGGAGTCACATATCCTGCTCTCTCTATATATATATGTATGCATAGGTGCATCTCAATGAATTACCATATCATCAAAAAGTTAACTTATTTTAGTAATTCAATACATAAGGTGAAATGCCTAGATTATATAGTCATTACAAACAGAGTGATCTATTTCAAGTGTTTATCTCTGTAAATGTTGATGATTATGACTTACAGCCAACGAAAACCCAAAGGTCATTATTTCAGAAAATTAAAGTATTGATGATATTCAAATTCATTGAGATGCATATAAATATATATATAGTGAAAATGGGAACAGCACAAAAAAGTATCAAAACACCAACCAATTTTCCTTTTAGGATATTGAAGATAATAAAAAAGCAGCACCAACATTAAAGTAATGTGGACCTTTATTGCCAAGATAGCGCCGAACATTCCATCTTGGCAATAAGGTCCACATTACTTTAATTTGGTGCTGTTTTTTTACTTTTTTCAATATATATATATATATATATATTTTTATTTTTTTTCATATACACATATGTATTTATATTGAGCATGATATGTGATTCCTGCATTACTAGCAGGGGTTACACCTTTTTTGCTGCTGCAATATACGTACACATCATTCCTTCAAAACAGGTTGAGACACATTAGTAGATATATATGGTTTATATATGAAATATATATGGATTGTTTGCATAAAAACAAGAATTCACCCTTTTTTGATATTTTCAGCAATTTTGTTTTGTTTTTTCTCTGCTTTCTTGATCTGTTAGTCCATTCAATATTTTCATCTAATATATATTAAGCATAAATGTGACCTTAGACTATAGGTAAGTATTAAATATCAGCAAAAATGTTATCACTGCCTTCTGGTTGTCTTACAGAGTAATCTGCCAATACTATTGATGATAATTAAGACATAGTAAACCCAAAATGGCTATTGAGCTCTTTGTTGCCAATTTTCCAATCCTTCACGATCAGTCTGAGATATTAATATAGAGTATAAAAACGCACATTTGCTGGACTCAGCACGGCTATGTAAAGCTCACACCTATGCGGTACGTTTGTGCAGGTTGTGGAGTTATTGGCCTTCTCAGCCTGTTGTGGTGGAGCTGTTCCCGGGAGTGTGCGGACTTCAGATTGCTTTGAAGCATTACATTTCAAAGATACAAGATTTGGGTTATTGTGTCTTGATTGCGTCCCATGTGGAGTCCGTTCCGTGCACCTGTCAAGCAAACCCCACCGTTGTATTATATATTTCTCTCCCCTTTGTCGCTTCTGTAGTATAGAGAATAGTTTGTTTACTACAGCACAGATGTTGCACCTGCAGTTTACCAGTAGGTAACTACATATTAACAAAATGCCTATTGCTACTAAACTAGACATAAAACTAAAAGTAAGCAGCGGTAGGCAGAAATACAATGGCCTTGTGCAAACAATTTTAGATCATTTAAACTTAAATAATAACTTGGAGAAAGAGGTATAAATCCCTGCCAAAAAGCAGCAATTGATAGAAATTGGCAAATCTGGTGATTGATGTTGCTGTGTATTTGAACAAAATGTTTGATTTATGGCCCTTCGTACCTACTGCATTGTGAACCCCATGAATAAGATGCACTTAACTCCAGGATACACTTAGCCCTGCCAGAATATTAGCCTGATGAATATATTTCACTCAGCTTTCCACTCAATGAAAAATCATGAAAAAAAGGTCAATGGCTCACTATAGAATATTTTGTATTGAGCAGCAGCACCAGCCATGGATTGCGTCATTTCTTTCATCTGACCCAATGATGGAAATAATAACCTGGCTGTATTGGAGGGCATGATGTGAGTGATGTTTCTAAGAGAAATGGAAAACTAATCACCAGTCACACCCTTCATGTAAATGACATTATTCTGTAGTACACAAATATACAGCAGGTATATAGTACAGGTCTATGGCAGGTGTATAGTTAATATGTATAGCAGGTATATAGAACAAGTCTATAGCAGCTATGTAGTACAAGTGTATAAAGATGCATAAAACAAGTCTATAACAGGTATATAGAACAAATGTATAGCAGGTATATAGTACATGTTTATAGCAGCTATATAATACAAGTATATAGCAGGTATATAGTACAACTCAATAGCAGGTGTATAGAACAAATCTATAGTAGGTATATAGTACAAATCTATAGTAGGTATACAGTACAAGTCTATAGCAGGTGTATAGAAAAAGTGTATAGCAGGTTATATCAGTACAAGTTAGTAGCAGGTTTAAGGAACATGTTTATAGCAGGTATATAGTACAAATGTCTAGCAGGTGTATAGAACAAGTCTATAGTAGCTATATAGTACAAATCTATAGCAGGTGTATAGAACAAATCTAAAGCAGGTGTGTAGAATGAGTCTATAGCAGGTGTATAGTACAAGTTTATAGCTAGTATATAGTACTAGTCTATAGCAGCTATATAGTCTATGTATACAGTCTATGTCTGGTGTATTGAACACGTCTGAAGTAGATATACAGTACAAGTCTATAGCTGGTGTAAAGTAAAAGTCTGTAGCAGGTACATAGCACAAGTCTATTGCAGGAGTACAGAACAAGTGTATAGCAGGTATGTGATAAAGGTTTATGGCAGGTAGTAGAGCAAGTCTATAGCAGGTGTACAGTAGAAGCATATAGCAGGTATACAGTATAAGTCTATGACAGGTGCATAGAACAAGTCTATATCAGGTGTATAGGACAAGTCTATAGCAGGTATATAGTACGAGTCTATAGAAAGTATATAGTTCAAGTCTATATTAGGTGTATAGTAAAAGTGTCTGATAGCAGGTATTTGTATAAGTCTACAGTAGGTGTATAGAATAAGTATATAGCAGATACGGTATATAGTACAAGTCTATAGTATAAAAGTACAAGTCTATAGTAGGTATATAATACAAGTCTATAGTAAGTATATAGTACAAGTTATAGTAGGTAAATAGTACAAATCTATAGTAGGTGTATAGTACAAGTCTATAGTAAGTATATAGTACAAGTCTATAGTAGATATATAGAACTAGTCTATAGCAGTGTTTCCAACTCCAGTCCTCAAGGCACACCAACAGGTCATGTTTTCAGGATTTCCTTATCATTAGACAGATGATGGAATTATCCCCTGTGCAAGTGATTAAACTAACACCTGTGCAATCCTAAGGAAATCCTGAAAACATGACCTGTTGGTGTGCCTTGGAGAGTGGACTGGTCAGTTGGGTAACACAACTTGGTCTATAGTATGTGTATAAGTGTATAGTCAAGTCTATAGTAGGTGTATAGTATAAGTCTATAGCAGGTATACAGTACAACTGTATAGTAGGGATATATTACAAGTCTATAGCAGGTGTATAGAACAAGTCTATAGCAGGTGTATACAGTTTTATTTATATATGCTTTGTATAGTTATCAATCTCCACATTTTGTCTTTACCATTTATTTATTTATTCGTCATTATTATCCGTATGTCAGGTCCTTAATGAATAGTAAACAGGACTCAGCGTGATGTCACATAGTAGTTTCTCCCCCTGATTGCTACAGATCGGTAAATTGTTTCATAACCCCTGCAATCACGGCACAGCAGTATTATCTGCGCGGACCTGCAGCGAGAGAACCCAGATTGCAGCTGGCAATAACACTTATGGATTTATATTATGTAATTAGGAATCATTATCTGACATGCAAGAAATGGCCGTTACTGTCCTTCAGCCGCAGGGCACTTTTTTTTTTTTTTTGTCACATTTATAGAA
Organism: Allobates femoralis; assembly: GCA_033576535.1. Taxonomy (NCBI): domain Eukaryota; kingdom Metazoa; phylum Chordata; class Amphibia; order Anura; family Aromobatidae; genus Allobates; species Allobates femoralis. Next base: position 146,121,607 of record JARQOC010000004.1, read on the forward strand.
AAGCTTTAATTCACTATAATTTCTGCCGATTTTATTATTCATTCTAAATTGTAAGTGTTCTTGAAGTGGAAGTGCGGTGATATACGCCGTCCCCTCCATTAGAAAAAAAAAAGCCGTGCATATTTTATTTACTATTAAAATAGTATTTCTAGAAACCGACGTGACAGTGAACGTCAAGAATAATTTTTTTGCATTTATGAAGTTTTATGACAAGGAAAATTAGAGCTAATTAGCTGGAGATAATTGGATTAATAACATTTCTATTAATGGAATTAGCAAGAACTATATTTCAAAATGTTACTTGGCAGGAAATTGTATAAATGAACAAAAACTATAATTCATGCTAATTTGCCCTCAATAGACTTGTGCCCATTACCTATCACAGGTTCTTTTTTTAAGACTAAATTCAATATACAATAGTAATGATTTTTTTGCTGAATATTTCTGAATATTTTTTTTTCAAACTTTCATTTGTGTTATCCATAGGAAACCAATTAGACATAAAAAAGGATCATTTTCCTAATTGTTCCTGAAGCAATTACATTTACTGAGCAGTTCAGTCATCTAATGACTTTTATATGGCAAAACCGAATGAAACATAGAATACTGATGGCAGAAACCGCTTAGGCCGGGTTCACACTACGGCTGGGATCCAATCCGTGGCTGTCCGCTTGAGGCAGACAGCCGCGGACTGATCAGCACACAGAACCGGATGGCTAATTTGCCCTCCGGTCCGGTGTGCAGCCGGCGCAGCTGCTGCCGCTGATATTCAGTTCCTGATTGTTAGAGGGGACAAGCTCCATGGTGCTGAACTCAGCGCCGCCCCTCTTGACACTTCAGGACTGCGGCTACTCCCGCGAGCCCGGTCCTGACCTATCAGCGGCGGCAGCTGCATGCAGCTGCACACCGGACCAGACGGCAAATTAGCCCTCTGTTCTGTGTACTGATCTAGTCCGGGGCTTGTCTGCCTCAAGCAGACAGCCACGGATCGGATCCCAGCCGTAGTGTGAAGCCAGCCTTAGTCAATCTAGTCACCTTTATGTATACTCTTTATTTTTATCATATGCCTGCACACGGGCGCCCTGTGCACACAGTGCGTTTTTATCATGCATTTTATGTATTTTTGAGTGCAGTTTTGACACAAAACAGCAATCAAATCCCTATTCAGCAAAGTCACTGAGTATCCTGACGTGTTGTGCACATTGCTTATTTTTCCCTTGCAGATTTGGTTTCAGATAAGTCTGCAGCATGTTAATTCTTGCAGCGTTTTCCATCAAAAATGCATTTAAAAAACATTGCACAAAAAGCATTAGAAATGCACCAAAAATACATCAAAAATGTGTATAAAAAGACATTTTTTGTCTGCCAGGAGATGCAGATTTGATGCAAATTTTCTGCAACCAAATACTCATATGCACATATACGCTAAATCTATTGGAAGTGTCCCTCTCTCAGTAAATATTTTCTGGCAGAGCTTCTGATGTCTCCCCAGTTAATTCAAATTGTTTCCCATTATTTAGAGGGGAGCACAAGTGTTAAAGGGAACTCCAGGGAGATAAAATGTTTTAGTACTGTCCTGCCCTCCTACATGATGAAGCTGAGCTGGGCACTACAGGTCTAAGATTTATAGATCACTTTAAATCAATAAATCATATCTGCCTCAGCCTCACCTATGTTCGGGGACAGAAAAATTGAGTCATGCATATTGATAAATTTCAGAGGCAGGAAGCTATCAAGTTTATATGGGGGGGGGAGACCATGACAGTGCTGAATAAACCAATGTAGTGCTTTGCTTGTGCTCCTAGAATGATACATCACAGTACACATTATGCACTATCATATAATAGTCACAGCAATACAGCATGTATTTATATCTGATTGGTGACATGATTGCTATTTGAAGTGAGAACACCCCTGTTCATATATTACATAGGATGTATATCAGAGGCAGGATTGTAGTGTGACCATTGGACCGGTAACCATGCCTCCTGCCATGCCCTCAGTTCATACAGAATTATGAGGGGAAGAATGTAAGATAATCCTGGAGTTCCCAGGGTCCACGCCCCTGACACACCTCCAGGTCTCATCAGCAGCATGAGGCTGAATTTCTATGTCCCGAAGTGGGAGGTGAGAGCTGAGGGGCAGATATGATTTTATTGATTTCTAAGTGACCAAAACATCCTAGAACTGTAGAACCCAGCTCAGCTTAATCATGTAGGAGGGCAGGGACAGTAGAATTTTTTTTATCTTCCCGGGATTCCCCTTTAAGTTTCTGATTAAACCTTAACATTTGTTATAACCTCTCCCCGTTCCTTCCTTATTTCCAGGCTATAAAACTAAATTCTTTATATCTGATCTGATGTTTTGTGCTTCATCTTCTGTGTTTGAGACCTTCAACCATCTTTATAGCTTATCTTTGGTCCCATTCAGCTGTTTTATAGGTAAGATTTCCAGAACTGAACACTATATTCCAGATGTTCTCACTAGAGCACTATACACTGGGATCACACTCTTCTTCTATTACTGGTGATAATTAGATCTATGAAACCAAGCATCCTATGCACCTACAAACTAAAATGATGCAAAGAGCATTTAGCAAAAAAAATGTAATTTTTATTACAACAAGAAAAGCACAATTCAAAGAATTTCGAAAAGGGTGGGTTAAGGCTATGTGCCCACATGGCATTTTTGATCCTTTTTTCGTGCTACGTTTTTGCACAAAAAAAGATTCAATTTTTGAGAAGCCAGGGAAGTCTACGACATTGGAGAAATTCTGTACCAACGTCTGTGTTTTTACTGGTCTGGTTTTGATGCAGAAACCTGATCAGGGAAAAAAGGAACATGTCAATTAATTCATCAGTCTTCTCCATTGATCCCATTCTAATAAAAATGTCTCCAAAACAGAAAAAAACACAGCCAAAACTGGATCAAGAATGCAATATGTTTTTGGTGTGTTTTTATTTTAAATATGATGCAGTTATGAGTAGGGATGAGCGAGTATGCTTGTCACTACTCGGTACTCGCACGAGTATCCCGGTACTTGGGATGCTCTGCGAGCACCGAGTACCACCAAGATGCTCGGACTCCTCGCAAATAATAAGAGATCTGACACAAATGACAGCTCCCTTCAGTGCACACAGTGAGCTGGCACCTCACAGAGAGCAGATTGATTGTTAGGGTCCCTCTGGGGAGCACAGCGAGGTGTTGTATGTTGCGATGATTTGAAAAAGCCCCCCTCCCGCCCTTTCCCAGAAACACTCGTTTTATAGCCGGAAGTCTGTGGGCGGAGCCTGTAACTAATTGACTTACATTGGACTCGGTGCTCGGGCCGAGTACACGAGTATCTTGGGATGCTCGGCCCGAGCATCGAGCACCCGAGCAGTTTAGTACTCGCTCATCTCTAGTTATGAGGTTTTAGTGCAGACTTTTCAGGATCACAAACTGACCACTTCTCTTGTGTGGGCACATAGCCTTAATATTAAGGTGCTATAAAGTGTTTTAAAGAAAGCTGTACACCCAAGCATCAGGCAACTGTCACTAAATCATAAATACCCCTTAAACACAAGAATATCAAGTAATAAAAACAAGGTACTAAAACCGTTCATGTAATACTAAAGTACCGTATATACTCGTGTATAAGCCGACCCGTGTATAAGCCGACCCCCCTACTTTTGCCCCCAAAATCTGGGAAAACCTATTGACTCGTGTATAAGCCGAGGGTGGACCCCAGCACAGGTATACAGCCCCCAGCAGTGTGGTATACAGGCCCCCGCAGTGGTGTACAGGCCTCCCCAGTGGTAGTATACAGCCCCCAGAAGTGTGGTATAAAGCAGCCTCCCCAATGGTACATACAGGCCCCAGCAGTGTTACAGCAGCCTCCCCAGTGGTATATACAGCAGCAGCCCCAGAGATATATACAGCAGCCCCAGTGGTAGTATACAGCAGCCCCAGAGATATATACAGCAGCCCCAGTGGTAGTATACAGCAGCCCCAGAGGTATATACAGCAGCCCCAGTGGTAGTATACAGAAGCCCCAGAGGTAGTATACAGCAGCCCCAATAGTAGTATACAGCAGCCTCAGTGGTATATACAGCAGCAGCCCCAGTAGTAGTATACAGAAGCCCCAGTGGTAGTATACAGCAGCCCCAGTAGTAGTATACAGCAGCCCCAGTAGTAGTATACAGCAGCCCCAGTAGTAGTATACAGCAGCCCCAGTAGTAGTATACAGCAGCCCCAGTAGTAGTATACAGAAGCCCCAGTGGTAGTATACAGCAGCCCCAGTAGTAGTATACAGAAGCCCCAGTGGTAGTATACAGCAGCCCCAGGGGGTATATACACAGCAGCCCCAGTAGTAGTATACAGAAGCCCCAGTGGTAGTATACGGCAGCCCCAGTAGTAGTATACAGAAGCCCCAGTAGTAGTATACAGCAGCCCCAGGGGGTATATACAGCAGCAGCCCCAGGGGGTATATACAGCAGCAGCCCTAGGGGGTATATACAGCAGCAGCTCCAGAGGTATACAGACCCCCCCCATAGGTAGTATACAGGGGCCCCAGCTGTATACAGCAGCCCCAGCTGTATACAGCCCCCCCGTGGTATCCAGGGCCCCAGCTGTATACAGCCCCCCGTGGTAACCAGGGCCCCCCTTGCTGCACCTGTAAAGGAAGAAGTCAGTATACTTATCGCTGCTGCCGCCGCCGCCGCTCCGCTTCTCGGTCACCGCGCTGCTTCGGGTCTTCACGCTTCCTGTTCCTTCTCCGGCGCTCGAACAATGACGTCATTTCCTGAGCGCCGGAGAAGGAACAGGAAGCGTGAAGACCCGGAGCAGCGCGGTGACCGAGAAGCGGAGCGGCGACGGCGGCGGCGGCAGCAGCAGCGATAAGTATACTGACTTCTTCCTTTACAGGTGCAGCAAGGGGGGCCCTGGTTACCACGGGGGGGCTGTATATACGGGGGGCCCTGGTTACCACGGGGGGGCTGTATATACGGGGGGCCCTGGATACCACGGGGGGGGGGGGCTGTATGGAAAGGGGGCGCCATACTGTGAGGGATGGGGGGGCTGTATACCCCGTGCTGGGGGGCTGTAAGGCGATATGCACTGCTCCCCCCGCGGATGGGCGGGGGATGCAGTGCATATCATGAATAAGTTATGAGCGGCTCCACGTCACGAGCCGCTCATTTTGCAGCCTTCCCCCCACCTCCTCCAGCCTCCTCCTGCCTCCTCCTGCTCCCGGACACAGCCCCCACGTATATGACTCGTGTATAAGCCGAGGGGGGGACTTTTCAGCCCAATTTTTGGGCTGAAAAAGTCGGCTTATACACGAGTATATACGGTAGATTAATCCAAAAGTGCATACATGACAAAAGTATGCCTATACGCAGCTAACCCAAATGGACGCAATAATAGAAAAAGACTAAGAATATAATAGTACAAAGCTCATATAAATGTAATGCAAGTAACCAGCTCAGAAAGCCTGCAAATGTAGGAAAATATGTAGAGTCCCATTGTCCAGGCGACTATGTTTTCCTCCTATATGACCTCTGTCTTGACTCTTGTTGACTTTATTCACCTCTCTGTTGACTTGAAGCTGTCACAAATCAGCTCCCTCCAAATTTTTATTTATAGTCAGTAACTAAACCACTTTCCATTCCCAGAGATGTCCAGGAATATGAATCCCATTATATACTTTGCAGTTCTCACTTATCAAACTTCCCCTGTATCACTTTTAATTGTAATAAAAAAATAAGGCCTAGAAGAGAACATTGTCGTCACCACTTCTTTACCATTATCTACAACGCTGTTTTAGAAAAAAGCAAATCCACCAAAGTATTGAGAGAATAAAGGTGCTGTCCAGGATTAGAAAATGTGGCCACTTACTTTGGGAAACAACGCTACCCTTTACAGTAGACTGTGTCTGGCATGGCAACTCAATCCTATCAATGTGAATGAAGATGAACCCCCATACTGCGTACAACCTATGGTCAGTGGTTGCATCATTTATTTTTTGAGTTTTTTATTGACCATGTTCACTGTATGGTAAAACTGACATGTCAGTATGATGCCTCGGGTTGGTACAAATCTGTAGATACCAAACATGTATACTTTTACTGTTATCTGTTACTGTTGTGGTGAAAACAATTCAGACATTTTTAAAGAAAAAGAATTGCAGTTTTGCACCATTTTTTGACACCTGTAGCATTCTCATTCTTTGGGATCTGGGATGTCTGGTGGCATACTTTTTATGGCTTGAGCTGGATAGCATTTTTTGGTGGAAAGCTGTTTTGATCACCTGTCATTGCATTTTATTGTGATGTTGCGACAACCAAGAAAACGTAATTTTGGCATTTTGACTTTTTTTCCATGACAGTTTACTGATCTGATTAATTGATTTTATATTTTGAAAGATTGGGCATTTCAGAACTCAGTGACACCAAATATGTGTATTTTTTAAACAGTTTTATTTTCAGTGGGGCAAAAGCGGTGTAATTTGAACTTTTATGTTTTCTTTCACATTTTTAAAAACTTTTTTTTGAAAATATTTTCTTTGTTTCACACTGCTCCTAGGGAGCCTCAGCACTGCACTCTCCAATCACTTCTCCGGTGCACAGATGAGCTACTGCACATCTGTACACAGGAGAAACGATCACTTCATGTGGATGCCGACGCTCTCACCAGGCATCCCCAGGAAGTGATTCCAGACAGCATCCTGTGATGACCCCGGGCTGTCAAGGTAACGGATCGAGATCCTGTGATTGCATCGCAGGATCTGTGATGCTGGAGAGAAACGGCGCGATACCCACCTCGGTGCTTTGGATTGAGCTCCCAGTGATTGACAACACGATTTAAAGGGTTAACAGCACCGATCGCATTGCTGATCCAATCGGTGCTGTTAGCGTCACATGTCAGCTGATGAGATCATCTGACTTGTACAGGGAAAGATGAGAGCTCAGCATGTGAGCTTGCATCAAAGCGTGGGACATGACCAAGGGCATATATATGACCGGAAAAGTTAGCAACTCTAATGTAGGGGGTATCATATTGTTGCATGTTAATAACATAATGAGTATTTACTGCACTGGCAGAAGTACAATTATTGGGACCCTATTATCTTTCTTTAGCACATACTAAATGTGAGCAATCTGCCTTTTGTTAGACTGCTTTCACATCAGTGGTTTGTAGCAATTGTGGCAGATCAGGCTAGCTCGAACTTTTGAACTCAATTTGCCGCAAGCCAGGACACTTGCGGTTGGATTGCGGCAAGACTGCGATCTGCCTAATGCATTCCCTATAGGACTTGCAGACATGTGCGGCACTTACGGTTTTGCCACAATCTTGCCAATGTGGCACTTGTGGTGAGTTTAAAACTGCAGCTTGGTTTTTGTTCGTTGACTCAAGTGCCGCATTTGCCGGATAGTGGCAGACCCACAAGTGCCACACATGTCCCCAAGTCCTATAGGGAATGCATTAGGCAAATCGCAGTCTTGCCGCAATCCTGCCGCAAGTGTGCCGGCTTCGAGCAGATCAGGCAAACATGAGTTTAGAAGTTCAAGCTTGACTGATCTGCCGCAATTGCTACAAACTGCTGATGTGCTACGTCCTAGTGGCACAGTGGTAAGGATTAGATTCATATGTGTTGATTTATTATACAATATGGTATGCCGGATTGGTGTCAATCTCAAGGAGAAAAGCTTTTCCTTTAGACCTCATACAGTATATTAAAACTGGCCTCACTATAATGGGATTTATGTAAATGGATTTATTATTTACTCTTTGTAATCCTTATAAATTAATGATAACTGTTAATGTTAATATATAACCCATGCTGCAACTAAACATGTAACTACAAGAATTGAGGGAACTCTGAACTTAAAATGCATAATTTCACAATTATCTTTAGATCCCAATGCTCATATAGCACTAACATGTTCCATAGCACAGTACAAAATTGCATTTACGCTAGCCTTTTTCTATCCACAGTCCTAGTTTCCTTTTCTGATCTAATACAGATATACACACTAGGAATAGTTTCATAGGAAGCCATACTCATCTATTAGTATTCTTATGGCATATGGGAGGATATAGAAGTCCTCGGAATAAGTGCAGGGATGTAAGAAGGATATATAGACTCCAAATGCGCTTTGAGGACATTGTGAGGAAAGTGCAATACAAATGTTTGTTGTTGCTCACAAAGGTATATCTACTCCATTCAGATGTTGCATTTACCGTATATACTCGCGTATAAGTCGAGTTTTTCAGCCCAAAAATTGGGCTGAAAAGTATCCCCCTCGGCTTATACGCGAGTCAGTGCTGTATACCGATGTATACATCGGTACCTACCGATGTATACATCGGTATACAGCAGCCCCCGCATCCCCAGTAATGCAGGGCCCCCCAGCGTCTCTCCGGTCACCTGTAAAGCAAACTATACTTATCAGTGTCCCGCTCGCACCCGCTCGCAGCTGCCGTCCGCGATCCTCCATCTTCATGCGACTCCTTCCTGTTTCTGTGCGCGTCGCCGGCAATGACGTCATTCCCTGCGACGCGCACAGGAAACAGGAAGGAGTCGCATGAATATGGAGGATCGCGATGTCGGCAGCGGCGGGCGCGGACAGCGGGACACTGATAAGTATAGTTTGCTTTACAGGTGACCGGAGTCAGGCTGGGGGGCCCTGCATTACTGGGGCTGCCTGTATACTACCACTGGGGCTGCTATATACCTCTGGGGCCCTGTATACTAACACTGGGGCTGTATATACTACCACTGGGGCTGTATATACCTCTGGGGCCCTGTATACTACCACTGGGGCTGCTATATACCTCTGGGGCCCTGTATACTACCACTGGGGCTGCTATATACCTCTGGGGCCCTGTATACTACCACTGGGGCTGTATATACTACCACTGGGGCTGTATATACCTCTGGGGCCCTGTATACTACCACTGGGGCTGCTATATACCTCTGGGGCCCTGTATACTACCACTGGGGCTGCTATATACCTCTGGGGCCCTGTATACTACCACTGGGGCTGCTATATACCTTTGGGGCCCTGTATACTAACACTGGGGCTGTATATACTACCACTGGGGCTGTATATACTACCACTGGGGCTGTATATACCTCTGGGGCCCTGTATACTACCACTGGGGCTGTATATACTACCACTGGGGCTGTATATACTACTGGGGCTGCGTGTATACTACCACTGGGGCTGCTGTATCTACCTCTGGGACTGGTGTATACCACACTGCTGGGGGCTGTATACTTGTGCTAGGGTCCACCCTCGGCTTATACACGAGTCAATAGATTTTCCCAGGTTTTGGGGGCAAAAGTAGGGGGGTCGGTTTATACACGGGTCGGCTTATACACGAGTATATACGGTAGTTGGATTCAAATTTATTGACACAACCATAGAGCCACTATTCCATCTTAAGTCTTCATGCTCTTTATTTTTTAAGACTTGATTCTTATTTTGTACTAACCACTGAGCCACCCATCTTTCCCTTCATTTCCACCAGTGCCCCTCTTAGTCCTAGTTGTATTAAAGTTTTTTTTTCATTTTTGCCAATATTTTACCACTGTGTGCTGACTATATTGCATGAGGTTTTAACCTGCAAAAAGGGTACATTACTGATGTATGTAGGATTATCATTTCCATACTATTTTGTTGCTAGTAGCTATGTTCAAAGGGTTTTTTTCAGCTCTTTTTATTATTTACAGTTGGGAATGATGCTGATAAAAATATAGGTTAAACTATGTTCACCCTGAAAATCTGTTTCTTGATCCACTGCTATTGCTCCTATGGTCTGCCCTGACCGTGAAGTTCTGATGTTCCAACTTCATCCACCAGACTCCTGAATCTGCAGCTCCTGACTCTGAAGCTCCTGACTGTGCAGCTCTTGACTCCGCAGCAACTGACTCTGTAGCTCCTGACTCCATAGCTCCAGACTCCATAGCTCCAGACTCCATAGCTCCAGACTCCATAGCTCCAGACTCCATAGCTCCAGACTCTAAAGCTCCAGACTCTGAAGCTCCAGACTTTGCAGCTCCAGACTCTGCAGCTCCTGACTGTGCAGCTCCTGACTGTGCAGTTCCTGACTCCACAGCTCTTGACTCTGCGGCTACTGACTGTGAAGCTACTGACTGTGCAGCTCCAGACTCTGCAACTCCTGACTGTGCAGCTCCTGACTGTGCAGCTCCTGACTGTGCAGCTCCTGACTCCGCAGTTCCTGACTCCACAGCTCTTGACTCATCCCACACCACAAAGCACAAAGACAGAGGAGGACTCATAACTTTCTAAGGTAGAAGTCCAAAGTTGCACCGGGGACCTGGTTATTGCTCTGGACTGTACCTGTTACATTGTCACCAGTAAAAGGTACCAAAACAACAATCCCTGTGTGTATGTGTGCCTATCTAATCGCCGCAATTCACTGCTTTGTCAGCAAAGACTTAACTACTACTCCCCTCATCCATCCCTGCTACCCTGAGGTAAAGCTCCACCTGTTGGGAGCTGTTCCATGCTCTGCTGCACCCACCATCACCTCAGCGGCCGGCTGCAGCGCTGGTATACCCGTTACCAGGTACCATAGGTGGCGTCACGTTAACAATCCCCTTATCCCCCACCGTTCCCCGCCATTGAGGGTCCAGAGCACGGGATCGGGGATCGACCAGCCGTGATCCCCCCACCAAAGCCGCCATCAGCCCCGGTACCCGAGTACCCCATACCCTGTCGACCGCCTCAATCCTTGCGTCACAAACAGGATCCCATGCCCAGTAAAACCGGGTACTGCGTGCCAAGAACTGAACTTTATTGACTGTTTCTGAACTGTACAATCGGGCTGCCATTACAGAAATTGAGCTGTGCCAGAGTGTGGGTAGAAAAAAGCGAGAAGATAAGCCCCGCCCCTTCACTCTGCCGGAGATTTGCGAAGCACAGCTCCCTGCTCCGGAAATACCCGAGGTGCTCCGCTCCCTTTGCAGAGCCGCCGCCGACCGGAAAAGTTTGTTTCATCTCACCGGTTGGCAGCAATTAACTAGGGGGGCCCCATCATGAGTGACTCATATGATGCACAGGTCCCTGACAGGGGAGATGCCCGGAATGCAGCACCCGGAGCAGCGGCCCAAGTAATGCCGATCGCTTTGCCGTATATGCCGGGTGCCAAATGGTTACCAACATATGAAGGCAAACCCGATACGTTAGCAGCAATTAAGCAAAAGATGTGTTCAATGCTGGACATGTATACGATGACACGGAAGCAGCGATCCACCGTTGTGCCGGGACAATTAACAGCCGCAGCGGAGCTGGAGGTTGAGTCCTGGAGAGATGCTGAAAGGGACTCTGCTGCTAAAGTGTTTGATAAGTTAAAACTTGTTTTTGAAAAACGCACACAGTCTGAATTGAGGATGCTGTTCTACCAGTATAAACAGAGACCACAAGATACCACCAGAGACTATGCCCTCTGTTTACAAGGTAAAAAATAAAATCCAATTTGAGCCATACTGTGTTTGCAATAATTACCCTCGGTATATTTTTATATTGCTCACCTTGACCAGTTGTGCCGTCCGCACAACTGGAATATCTTGCACACTTGCGAGGTCTTTAAGATAATGAATTTCACTCTTCTGGAATGATGTTAAAAATTAGCGTCTTCAACGTTTTCCTTGTTTCCCAAGAATCACGTGGCCGCTCAGGAAGATTAACTAAATGACGAAGGCCAGGTCCTGTAGCCCAGAGCAGCTCCACAACCCACTCCCCGCAGGGAGGATATGTACGGTAATGAAAAAAGGGATAGAGTATGTGGTAAGCGCTAGGGAATAAGTACAGCTCCACGGCCAGTAGTAAATTACCTTTAGGCTTTAATCAAAATGTGTGCAACACGCGGGTCCATTAACCACGATGCATTTCAACGCAGTATGCGTCTTTCTCAAGTCTTGAGAAAGACGCATACTGCGTTGAAATGCATCGTGGTTAATGGACCCGCGTGTTGCACACATTTTGATTAAAGCCTAAAGGTAATTTACTACTGGCCGTGGAGCTGTACTTATTCCCTAGCGCTTACCACATACTCTATCCCTTTTTTCATTACTCTGTTTACAAGGGGCACTCTGGTCCTTAAAACAGGTAGACCCGGCAAGTGTACTGGAAGAGGATAAAATGCTTGCAGAACAGGTTACAGAGGGATTGATGTCAGACTACCACCGCCAACAGGTACATATGTTGGTATTGGATCATCCAACTGTCAACTTTAATGACTTAAAGGATCGTGCTATAACTGTGTTAAGAAATCCAGTGCCTGCAGAACCTGTAATACCATCCTGGTAGGTTAATACCTCTCCCATAGACTTTAAACTCGTTTCTACAGAACCTGCAAAAGCAGAAAGACAAGCTGTAGCAGATAACTCAGATAATGACATGCGTAACCAGGTGCTGCAGTTAAAAAAAAAAAACATGGACTATGTATTAAAACTCTTGCAAACTATGCCTGGGGCACCTCCACCAAGCAAAATCCAACTAGCTGATAGCCCTGAGGATGTTCCATGGATGCGGAGGAAAACCAAGTTGCCCATTCAGGGGACTGACGCACCATTCCAACGCAGAGCCAGGGACTACACAGATTCTTCAGGACAACTCATCTGCCTGCGATGCAACAAATCGGGCCACTTTGCAAGAGGATGTCCTTTAAATATGAGATTCCTGGGCCCAAGGACCCGGCCCTCAGGAGTAGAGCAGCTGGGCGCAAATGACTGGTGTAATCGGTAAGTGGGAGGTAGTCCGTACCTCAACATTACGCTAGAAGGAATCCCCATGTCAGCCCTACTGGACACCGGGTCGCAGGTCACTACGATCCCACATATCTTTTACAAACAATTTTGATCTGATGACGATCTTGAACCCCCAAACCCCAATTTGTATATTATTGCCGCTAATGGACAACCACAAAAACAAGTGGGGTACAGAGAAGCTACAATAAAGTTGGGGAGGGAGGAATTAAAAGGCCAAGGGTTATTTGTGTGTGGTAGAAGACAATCCTAATGAAAAATACCCCTACATGGTAATTGGTACAAATGTTATTAAAAACTGCTTTGGAGAAGTGTTGTTTTTACTCCGACAGATTTCTGAGACTGCTGGTTATGGGCGGACAAGAGTCATCCAAAGAGAGATCCGAGCCCTCATCCACAAGCAACAGGTAAATCTGTCTGGGAGAGAAATTGGCAGTGTGCAAGTAACAGACCCGGTTTCCATTGTATTACCACCAAAAAGCGAAATGATGATATGGTGTCGAGCAGCGATAGGTCGCAGAGGACATGAATACCAGGCAGTTCTAGAACGGGTATTTTAAGAACACAGACCTACACTACTGACAGCCAGAGGGGTGGTGGATGTACGCAAGGGATGAGTACCAATCCGTGTATTAAATTGTGGGGAAGAGGAAGCAAAGCTACCTCGGTATGCTACCGTAGCAAAGCTGTATACTGTTTGTGACAACATCATACAGGCAGTGGGACCTGCTTCCTCGTCTAGCCAGGTGGAGGATAACAACACCAAAAGACAGCTGGAGGAGTGGTGTCAGCAGTTGCTTGTAGGAACTGATGCCACCCTTCTCACCAGAAGCGCAGAGTTTACTGGGTAGCGCAGGAGTTCGAGCAAATATTTAGTAAGCATCCATTAGATTTTGCGAGGATTAAGGGGTACACCATTGCATACCCACAGGAGATCATCCCTCAATTAAATTGAGACACAGACCCATTCCACCAGGTCACTACCAACATACCAAAGAGATGCTGCGGGACATGAAGGAGGCCGGGGTTATAAGAGATAGCAGTAGTCCCTGGGCAGCCCCTTTAGTCCTAGTCAGAAAGAAAGATGGCAAGATGAGAATGTGTGTGGATTACAGGGAGGTCAATAAGATCACTCACAAAGATGCTTACCTGTTACCCTGAATAGAGGAGTCTCTTGCTGCATTAAAGACTGCTAATTATTTCTCAAGATTAGATCTCACTAGTGGGTATTGGCAGGTCTCCGTTGCAGAAGAAGACCGGAAGAAGACTGCATTCACAACACCAATGGGACTATGCAAATTCAACAGCATGCCATTCGGGTTATGCAATGCACCAGGAACGTTTCAAAGAATCATGGAAAGTTGCCTGGAACACCGGAACTTCGAGACAGTACTCTTATACCTGGACAACATCATCATGTTTTCCAAAACCTACCAAGAACACCTGGAACGTCTGGCAAGGCTTTAGCAAAGTACGGGATGAAGCTCAAACCATCCAAATGTCACCTGCTGAAACCTAAAGTCCAATACCTGGGACACGTGTTCAGATGGAGTAGCACCAGACCCGGAAAAGGTAACAGCAATCCAGGATTGGCAGAGACCAACCACCGTCACCGAGGTACGTCAGTTCTTAGGTTTGGTTGGGTACTGTAGAAGATTCATTAAGGGCTACACAAAGATGGCAGCACCCTTACAAGATCTTCTGGTAGGCCAATCTAAGAAGAGAAGGTCTTCAGAGCCACCATTGGACTTGGGAGAGAAACAAGAAAATTCCTTCCAACAGATGAAGCAGGCCCTAACTGGTGAGGAAATCCTGGCTTACCCTGATTATAACCTACCATTCGTCCTTTACACCGACGCAAGCAATGTAGGCCTGGGAGCAGTCCTTTCCCAGATTCAAGATGGTAGAGAGCGAGTAATTGCCTACGCCAGCAGAAAACTTCGACCCACCGAGAGGAACCCGGAAAACTACAGTTCCTTTAAGTTGGAGTTCCTGGCATTGTTCCTGGCATTGGTCTGGGCTATAACAGAAAGATTCAAGCACTACCTCGCAGCTTCGAAATTCACCGTCTACACGGATAATAACCTGTTAACACATCCGGATACCGCGAAGCTTTGTGCATTGGAGCAACATTGGATGGCCCGACTATCGAACTATGACTTTACTATCAAATATTGAGCAGGCCGCAACAAAGCAAATGCTGATGCCCTCTCCAGAGACCCTCAAGTACATCTACAAGGAATTGAAGAAGAAGAGGATGACTTAGAGGAAATAGAACTCCCAGCTTTCCATAAAAGTAGAAAATGGAAAATCGCTGAAGATCGCATCTATCAGAACTGTCAGACTGTTGAACTAAACCCATTGCCTCATTATGGATGGAAGGAGACTCAAGACAGTGATCCAGCAGTGAACCTTGTAAAGAAGTTAATAAACCAACCAGGTGCCCAACTTGAGAAGAATGCTCCACCAGAGGCCCAACACCTGTGGAAAGAAAGGAGCAGGTTATTCATCTATCAAGGGAAATTGTGCAGACGGTACATCAACCCAAGAACACATGAAATGGTATGGCAAGTTGTGATTCCAAAGAGAGATGTCCAAATGGTATTGGAAGCGTACCACAATGGATCGGGACACTTTGGATGGAGAAAACTAGAAATACTGTTACGTGAGAGATTCTATTGGATCACTATGAGAGCCTCCATAGAGAGATAGTGTAAAAACTGTGGACCATGCTCATTAAGAAGAGACCGTAACAGCCAGAAAGCACCACTCAAGCCTATCATCACCAAACAATCATTAGAACTGGTAGCCTTAGATCAAGTCAAACTCACACCCAGCAAATCAGGCTACACCTATGCTCTTACCATGGTAGACCACTATTCCAGATTCCTTGTGGTAGCTCCAGTGAAGGACTTAACAGCTGAGACAGCAGCAAGAACATTTCAAGCTTATTTCTGCAGACCCCATGGTTATCCAGACCAAGTGTTGACAGACCAAGGACCTGCCTTTGAAGCTGAAATATTTCAAGAGTTCTGTCGCCTATACGGATCCAAGAAAATTCGCACCACGTCTTACCATCCTCAAACCAATGGAATGTGCGAAAACATGAATCACGTGGTACGTGAAATGCTGAAAACTCTGCCTTTAGAAAAACGAAACCAATGGCCAAAGAAGTTACCAGATCTAGTTGGCATCTACAACAACATCTCAGTAAGCTCAACCAATTGTACACCTGCATACCTTATGAGAGCAAGACCAGGAAAATTGCCAGTAGACTTCGAAATAGGCATAGTAGTCCTGAAGAAGATACTACAGATGCAGATTGGGATACTCGTAGGAAAGAACAATACCAGAAAATCCAAGAATGCATTGAGAGAAGTCTGGAAAAAGGTAGAGGAAGACAAGAAACCACCTTCAACAAAAGCGCGCAAGGAACGCCCTTAACACCAGGTGAATTGGTTTTGAAAAGAAAACGAAGACTGTACAAACTAGATGATCAATGGGAAAAAGAACCATACACTGTGTTACCATCCAGTTTTGACAACCAGAAAACCTGTTTAATCAGTAAAGACCATGGTGAAACCACTGCAACAGTGTCCAGAGATCATTTGAAGAAGTGCCTTCAACAGCTTCAACCAGAAGAAAATGTACCTTGTTCAAAGCCAGAAGAGAAAGAGAAGCCAAAGACAGTCCAGACACTCATTGGAGAGTTACCAGTGGATTGGCCTCAAATGGAAGGTACATATCTAATCCCAACTTTGATGTCTCCACCAGCAGTAGAAACGCCAAGAGTGGAAGAAGCACCCGTTGTACCGGAACCAGAGAATCCTGCAATCGGTGTACCTGCCATTCCCGCTATGAGCATCAGAAGACACTCAGACATACCTGTGTACGCAGATCAACACATGGGTCAGTAAGTAGGGTTCAATCTACACCAGGCATACGTACCAGTGGCATACCAGTTTTACGTAGGTCAACACGTGTCAATCTAGGACACCCACCACTCAGGTACAGAGAATAAGTTGTAAAATGTGGGAAAATCTAAATATGTTTAAAATGTAACTATGTTATGTATGTTAATATACAGTAAAAGGGTGAAGAGTAGGCAAAAACAACCAGACCAGGTACACAACACCAGTAAGAGTGGTGAGTGGCGTTGGTGTCAGGAGCTGTCTAGGGAGAGCGAGATCTTGGCCAATAGGTGACCCCAGGGCCAGGAGGCCTACAGCACTTATGACCTGGTAGAGGCCCCTACAGTACCTAGGGCTCCTACGTCAAGGCACCCGTATTGTTTGTTGTTGTGTTTTTGAACTTTAAGCCTACAGAGACTTGACCTGTTTAGACTTTTGAAGGTTTCCTTTTCCTTATTTTCCAAAATGGACCATAGCCACAGGACTGGTAGTGGCAAATACCCATTTAAACACCCTTTAAACAGCCTTCAGCGGATGGACTAGCGCTGTATGGACTAGTTACCCATTTTCTTATTTATCCCTGGTTTTTGTAAATTTTTCATTTTTAAGACTCTGTACAATTATCAAATGTAAATAGTTATGTTATGGTTATGAAAAATGTTTCAGTCCCGGAGGACTGTATTTAACTTGGGGGAATGTGGCACCCCTGCGGGGGATTGCCACAGGATCCACCGGTGCAAAGAGGAAATTACACCTTGGTTAGCACAGCACAACACACCTTCACCCCAGACCTGAAGGGGGAGCTCTACTGGCTGCCTTAAGTCAGTTCCCCTTTAAGAACATCCAGGCCTGAGGGGAGGAGTTAGTCAGTGGCAGAAGTGAGTCTAGAGTCTGGAGTGAGAGGGAAGAGAGAGGAGACGAAGGAGCTGGTCGCTGGGAGAGATCCAGGCCCAGGACCAGGGACCACTGACTGCTGTGCACACCCTAGGGAAAGGGTCGGAGGCAAGTGGAGAAAGAAGGGAACTAAGAAAAGGGAATCGGTTACTACAGCACTTTAGTACACCCAGACACCGGAGTCTGACGCCGCTAGCATTTAGTGCTACAGCATTTAGTGCTTCAGCCCTGAGGAGAACAAAGTAAGAGATGCTAAACTGACCAAGTATAAGACCAGGGGTCATAAGAGGAACAGTGACCCCGCACAAGGATCTCATTGCCAGTTTAGGACAAAGCCCAGAGAGGGAGAAGAAGCGGTGGGTAGGGATGGGCGAATCTACTCGCTAGGACTCGTTACTCGGCGAGTAGTAAGGGACTCGCAGGACTCGGTACTCTGCGAGTTTCCCAGTGATTACTCGCGAGTCCAATGCAAATCAATATCAATCCTAGTTTTGTCAGAAACGCTGACAAAACTAGGATTGCCATTGTTTGCATTAGACTCGCCAGTAATCACTGGCTACTGTGCCAGTGATAGCAGGGAAACTCGCAGATAACTGCTGTTTCTTTGCGAGCTGAGTCCAGCTGTCTTCTCTGTGCAGCTCCAGGGTCCTAGAGCCCGCCTGCTGCCTGATGTAGCAGTGCTGAGATTGTTCTCAGTCTGCTCATTCCCTGTGTA
Organism: Allobates femoralis; assembly: GCA_033576535.1. Classification (NCBI taxonomy): domain Eukaryota; kingdom Metazoa; phylum Chordata; class Amphibia; order Anura; family Aromobatidae; genus Allobates; species Allobates femoralis. The sequence continues at coordinate 146,139,905 of JARQOC010000004.1, forward strand.
CAGACATGAATGTCTGTGCACAGAGATGATGGAGCAGTGCTGAGATTGTTCTCAGTCTGCTCATTCCCTGTGTACAGACATGAATGTCTGTGCACAGAGATGATGGAGCAGTGCTGAGATTGTTCTCAGTCTGCTCATTCCCTGTGTACAGACATGAATGTCTGTGCACAGAGATGATGTAGCAGAGCTGAGATTGTTCTCAGTCTGCTTATTCCCTGTGCATAGACATCTATATTTATGCACAGGGGATGTAGCAGAGAGGACATCGCGTTTTGGACTGCGTCGGACGGAAGAGGATTTTTTTAATTAAAGATGGAGTCCCTAATGGCTTTTTTTTTTATTTCTAATAAAAATTTTTCCTTGTGTTGTGTTTTTTTTAAAACAATTTAATAGAAATTCATGGTGGTCATGTCTAATATTGGCGTGACCGCCATAAATTTCGGGCTTAGGGCCAGCTGATAATACAAAGCTGGCCCTAACCTCTTTATTACCCAGCGTGCCACAGCTACCAGGGCCGCTGGAAGAGCGGGGTTCAGCGCCAGAGGATGGCGCTTCAATGAACGCGCCATCTTCTGGGGCGGCTGCGGGCTGCAATTTGCAGCGGGGGGTGCCCAGAAAGCTTGGGCATCCCTGCGCTGCGGATTCCAGCCCCCAGCTGCTTAGCTGTACCTGGCTAGACATAGAAATTGCGCGGAGCCCCACGCATTTTTTTTTAATTATTTCATGAATTTCAGAGTCAGAGTCTCAGAGTCAGAGTCTCAGAGTCAGAATCTCAGAATTTCATGAAATAATTAAAAAAAAATGCGTGGGGCTCCGCGCAATTTCTATGTCTAGCCAGGTACAGCTAAGCAGCTGGGGGCTGGAATCCGCAGCGCAGGGATGCCCAAGCTTTCTGGGCACCCCCCGCTGCAAATTGCAGCCCGCAGCCGCCCCAGAAGATGGCGCGTTCATTGAAGCGCCATCCTCTGGCGCTGAACCCCGCTCTTCCAGCGGCCCTGGTAGCGGTGGCACGCTGGGTAATAAAGAGGTTAGGGCCAGCTTTGTATTATCAGCTGGCCCTAAGCCCGAAATTTATGGCGGTCACGCCGATATTAGACATGACCGCCATGAATTTCTATTAAATTGTTTTAAAAAAAACACAACACAAGGAAAATTTTTATTAGAAATAAAAAAAAAAGCCATTAGGGACTCCATCTTTAATTAAAAAAATCCTCTTCCGTCCGACGCAGTCCAAAACGCGATGTCCTCTCTGCTACATCCCCTGTGCATAAATATAGATGTCTATGCACAGGGAATAAGCAGACTGAGAACAATCTCAGCTCTGCTACATCATCTCTGTGCACAGACATTCATGTCTGTACACAGGGAATGAGCAGACTGAGAACAATCTCAGCTCTGCTACATCATCTCTGTGCACAGACATTCATGTCTGTACACAGGGAATGAGCAGACTGAGAACAATGTCAGCTCTGCTACATCAGGCAGCAGGCAGGCTCCAGGACCCTGGAGCTGGGGCAGCCAGAACACAGAGAAGACAGGATCTTATCTGTGCGAGTCAGCGATTACTTACAAAGTAAACGGGCAATGCAAATAAATGACACAACTAGGATTGCTTCAGGCTGAAGCTTCCAGACACATCTGCGATTTGTAAATCTCACACTACTCGCTATTACTCGCTTCCCCATTCATTAACATTGGACTCGCTAGACTCGCAACGAGTAGCGAGTCCTGGGCTCGGACTCGCTAGAGTCAAGCGATTCCGAGTAATTTAGGATTCGCCCATCACTAGCGGTGGGTTCAGGCTCAGGCAGGACTTACCCCACACCACAGAGCACAAAGACAGAGAAGGCCACATAACTCTAAGGCGGAAGTCCCAAGTTGCACCAGGGACCTGGTTATTGCTCTAGACTGTACCTGTTACATTGTCACCAGTAAAAGGTACCAAAACAACAATCCCTGTGTGTCTGTGTGCCTATCTAATCGCCGCAATTCACCACTTTGTCAGCAAAGACTTAACTACTACTCCCCTCATCCATCCCTGCTGCCCTGGGTTAAAGCTTCACCTGTGGGGAGCTGCTCCACACTCTGCTGCACCCACCATCACCTCAGCGGCCGGCTGCAGCGCTGGTATACCCATTACCAGGTACCATAGGTGGCGTCACGTTAACAATCCCCTTATCCCCCACCGTTCCCCGCCATTGAGGGTCCAGGGCATGGGACCGGGGATCGACCAGCCGTGATCCCCCCACCAAAGCCGCCATCAGCCCCGGTACCCGAGTACCCCATACCCTGTCGACCGTCTCATGTACTTATATGTATTAAATAGGTATTTTCTTTATGTAAGTTGGTACTCAGTTTTAAATCTAGTTTATGTTACCAGTTGTAATAGAAAATGAAGTATAAAGGATTTATTATCACTTCAAATTTTTGGAGGAAATTTAGAACTGATCCCCTCTCCAATATATTTGAAATATACTGTATGTTATATGGTAATTAGAAGGCTTCAGAGATGCTTTCATAACAAGTACTTATTAGTATTGTTAGATTCTATAGAATCACACAAAATCATACACCAGTTGATCCATTTATTGAAGTTTATCAGCCACCCGGTGATTCTTCAGATACTCTATAAGGGAGTACGCAGTCTTGCTGCAAGTGATCGAACGTAGTCTTGCTGCAAGTGATTGAACGCAGTCTTGCTGCAAGTGATCCATTATGCGGCAGATGTGGCACAACTGCTGGATCTGCTGCGAATGGTGAAAATGGCTAATAAGAAAGCAGCCTTAGGGCCCTTTTTTTGCTGATGAGCGGCAGATCCGGCAGGTGGTGCTGCATCTGCTGGATCTGCCACCTAACAGCCGACTTGCGGCCCGGATCCGGCAAGCCCTATGCATTGTCTATGGCGCCGCGTTACATTACATAGGCGGTGTATAGCCGCTATGATGCTAAACGCGTCACAGATAAGCTACCATGAGCACACCTCGTGCATGCGTAATGCGCGTCGCGAGGTCTGGGTGTACTGAAGTCAGCATAGCCGGATATGACGCGTTTAGCATCATAGCGGCTATACAGCCCATGTAATGTGACGCGGCGGCTCTCTGCTGATTAGTAGTGATGGGCGAATCCTAAATTACTCGGAATCGCTTGACTCTAGCGAGTCCGAGCACAGGACTCGCTACTCGTTGCGAGTCTAGCGAGTCCAATGTTAATGAATGGGGAAGCGAGTAATAGCGAGTAGTGTGCGATTTACAAATCACAGATGTGTCTCGGAAGCTTCAGCCTGAAGCAATCCTAGTTTTGCCATTGATTTGCATTGGACTCGTTTACTGTGCAAGTAATCGCTGGGAAACTCGCACAGATAAGAGTCCTGTCTTCTCTGTGCAGGCTGCAGCAGCTCCAGGGTCCTAGAGCCCGCCTGCTCACAGAGATGATGTAGCAGTGCTGAGATTGTTCTCAGTCTGCTCATTCCCTGTGCATAGACATCTATATCTATGCACAGGGATGAGCAGAGAGGACATCGCGTTTTGGACTGCGTCAGACGGAAGAGGATTTTTTTAATTAAAGATGGAGTCCCTAATGGCTTTTTTTTTTATTTCTAATAAAAAAAATTTTCTGTGTTGTATTTTTTTTAAAACAATTTAATAGAAATTCATGGCGGTCATGTCTAATATTGGCGTGACCGCCATAAATTTCGGGCTTAGGGCCAGCTGATAATACAAAGCTGGCCCTAACCTCTTTATTACCCAGCGTGCCACCGCCACCAGGGCCGCTGGAAGAGCGGGGTTCAGCACAAGAGGATGGCGCTTCAATGAATGTGCCATCTTGTGGGGCGGCTGCGGGCTGCAATTTGCAACGGGGGGTGCCCAGAAAGCTTGGGCATCCCTGCGCTGCGGATTCCAGCCCCCAGCTGCTTAGCTGTACCTGGCTAGACATAGAAATTGCGCGGAGCCCCACGCATTTTTTTTTAATTATTTCATGAAATTCATGAAATAATAAAAAAAAGGGCTCCCCTATATTCTTGTGTCTGGCCAGGTACAAATAGGCACCTGGGGGTTGGGGGCAGCCCGTCGCTGCCTGCTGGATCCGGCTGGTTCCAGAAATACGGCGAAGCCCATGTAATTTTTTTTCTGAAAAATCAATAAAACAATCCTAAAAAAGGGACTGCATCTTTATTAACCCCTCGCTCATGGTCCAGGGGTTAATAAAGATGCAGTCCCTTTTATTTACATTGTTTTATGGATTTGTCAGAAAAAAATTTCACGTGGGCTTCGCCGTATTTCTGGAACCAGCCGGATCCAGCAGGCAGCGACGGGCTGCCCCCAACCCCCAGGTGCCTATTTGTACCTGGCCGAACACAAGAATATAGGGGAGCCCTTTTTTTTAAAATTATTTCATGAATTTCATGAAATAATAAAAAAAAATGCGTGGGGCTCCGCGCAATTTCTATGTCTAGCCAGGTACAGCTAAGCAGCTGGGGGCTGGAATCCGCAGCGCAGGGAGGCCCAAGCTTTCTGGGCACCCCCTGCTGCAAATTGCAGCCCGCAGCCGCCCCAGAAGATGGCGCGTTCATTGAAGCGCCATCCTCTGGCGCTGAACCCCGCTCTTCCAGCGGCCCTGGTGGCGGTGGCAAGCTAGTAATAAAGGGTTAATACCAGCTTTGTTATACAACCTGGTATTAAGCCCGAGATTCTTAATGTCAGGCCACGTTTGACCCAGCCACTAAGAATCTCCAATAAAGGGTTAAAAAACACAACACAGAGAAAATTTTTTATTTGAAATAAAAAAAAAAAGCCATTAGGGACTCCATCTTTAATTAAAAAAATCCTCTTCTGTCCGACGCAGTCCAAAACGCGATGTCCTCTCTGCTACATCCCCTGTGCATAGATATAGATGTCTATGCACAGGGAATGAGCAGACTGAGAACAATCTCAGCACTGCTACATCATCTCTGTGAGCAGGCGGGCTCTAGGACCCTGGAGCTGCGGCAGCCTGCACAGAGAAGACAGCTGGACTCGGCTCGCAAAGTAAGAGCAGTTACTTTGCGAGTTTCCCTGCTATCACTGGCACAGTAGCTGAGTCTAATGCAAGACAATGGCAATCCTAGTTTTGTCAGCGTTTGCCATTGATTTGCATTGGACTCGTGTGAGTAAACGCTGGGAAACCGAGTCCCTTACTACTCGCTGAGTAACAAGTCCTAGCGAGTAGATTCGCCCATCCCTACTGATTAGCACACCCATCGGGGTGTGAATAATTAGGCTGCAAGCGACGGGGAGAAGCACCAGGCAACGCCTTTTGCGGTTTCTCAAAATCTGAGAAGCTGCAGTGCTGAAGGTAATAAAGTCACTTTTATGAACTATCTTAATACACATTTTTAGCACAAAGGGTACCTTTACACGCGGCTACATTTCTAGGGTGGCTACAGGTAACTTACTGGTTGCAGTGAAATCATGGAGAGATTATTCCATTTGTACACAGCAACAAGATAGAACCTTGTCTCCATGATTTCACTGCAACCAGTAAGTTACCTGTAGCCACCCTAGAAATGTAGCCGCGTGTAAAGGTACCCAAAGAGATGGCTAGAAATGTATAAGGATGGTGCAGGGACAGGTCTTAAGAGGCTGGTGGCTAATTTTTAGGGGTCAGGTTCCCTTTAATGTACCATCAGTAGGAGATCCTCTGACGTGCGTTTCAGTTTCTTCTTCTGTATCTTCAGTAAGAATCTTAGTAGTGTTTATTCGGCATACTATATGTAATTTTCATAGTTTCATGGTTTTTTAAGGCTGAAGGTAGACTTTAAATCCATCTATTTCAACCCATAACCTAACATGTTGATCCTGAGGAAAGCAAAAAAAAAACCATGGTGTAAACACTAAGCTCCACATTGGGGGAAAAAAACTTCTTTTCTGACTCCACATACGGCAATGAGACTAGTTCCCGGAATCAAGGCGCTATCAAGGAATCTTGTATATAATGGTAATATTTATTTTTCAAGAAAGGCATCCAGGCCATTTTAGTAGTGACTCACTCATTACAACATTATACGGCAGAGAGTCCTACAGCTTCACTGCTCTTACAGTAAAGAATCCGTGTCTGTGATTATGATGTTGGCAACTTATAATTTTTTAAATTAATATTTTTTTTGGATAAGGTCTGCTTGTGATTCTCTGATATTGTGTCATCTTGTCTTATTTAAGTGCTGTTTTTTATGTGCTAATTTGTGTAAAAAATGCATGCTGCACCATTTATGTATTAGTATTTAGCATTGCATTGATATTGTAATAACATGTACTAATTTGCATGCCTTGTACGTACTGTTCTTTGTACCTATCAGATACTGTTCCATCGTACCCACCTCCCTTTTTTAAACATGAAATTAATGTTAAAATAATTAAATAAAGATTTTTTGGTTTACAATTATCTCCGATTTTGTGTTCTCTTTGGGGTTCTGCCTACTGCTTAGGCTAGCTTCACACCTTGCAAAGCACCGGACACAGCCTGACAACTCCGGACAAACAGAAGCGGAGGGTTAATATGCTCTCCGGTACTGATTGCAGCCGGATTCGGCAGAGCGCAGCTGTCCCTGCTAAAATGACAAAATAGCAGGTAGCGGGGAGCTAGCCGAGGTTCTGAACTCTCAGCAGGGGACAGCTCCAGGTGCTGAAGTTCAGCATGGTGGGCACTGAGCTTCAGCACCCGCCGTCCAGGAACCTGACAGATTTTCTGTCGGGTCCGGGCGATCCAGCGCCCCATAGACTCCCATGTAAAGGGGCGCCGGATCGCCCTGGATCCGGAGGATCCGATTTGTGCAGATTTTTCACTTGGACAGAAAATTGCAAGCTGCGATTTTGTGTCTGGGAGGAAAACCCGCATTCTCCCGGATCCACCTGGACAGATGGAAACTGTATGGCAAATGACTGCCATCCGGCTCCATCCGGTCCCATAGGAATACTATGGGGCCGAAATCGGATCCAGGGCTGGTCGGTTCACACCGGACACCCCAGATCTGATCACAACACGGTGTGAAGCCGGTCTTATGGTAGACATGTCTGGTAGTCCTATATTTACCCCATTTGTATTTTAGCCATGTTTTCGGTATATTAATTATTAGGTCAAGGGAAGGAAGGTGTTAAAGTGCTTTTACCAATACACCAATGTGGAGAATGGGGGTCTCCTGACCGGATGGCTTACGTGGCTGCAGCATCCAGAAAGTACAAGATTCCATACAGTTATGCAGTAGGTTATCAAGGCAACGCCCTTTTTATCTTAATTCTTTATATATTTGTTGGTGCACAGAAATAATGACATTTACTTTAATTTTTGTGAGGATAGTGAAATGGATTAAAGCAGTCTGCCTATAGTATTAAAGCAGAGTAAATTTGTCAAGTTAATAAAAAAATAAAATAAATGGGCAATCATGAGTGGTCCACAGAAAGGAAAACAAAGACCGATCACAGGAGGAATTAGTCTGACACCGAGAAACATAACATAAAAAAGGAAAATATAAAAGGTGTAGCCTAATCCGATATTGAGAAATGGAAATTGAAAATGGGCTAATGGAATAATTCTTGCATCTATGTATTCCTATTATATTCATCAGCATAATGTAGATGAAAAACGTGCCTGACAAGGACATTACTGTGATTACTAAAATGGCTCCATACGTCTTCATGGCACAAGGAAAATAACTGCAGCCACGTACGAAATGTTAAAGTCAGAAAATTAGGATCATGTTTGAATAAGTCATTTAAGATTGGTGCCTGGCTGGGAAAACAGGAGGCTTTAGGGGGGTTTGGTTTAATACAAGTAGCATCCTCAGACTGATGGAGAATAGGGAGAAATGGGGACGATGAAATGGTTGCTGCTTTAGAACAGGAGGGGTGCAGGCTACAGGAACAGCTCCAAATGAAGGGCTGATGGGTTTGTAAAATTGGTATTAATAGAAATCAGTGGGATGGCGGATGGGGACATGTAATGCTGGTTGCAGACTAGGGGGTCCATTTACTAAAAGTATGATATGGTTGGAAAAAGATGAGCAAAAATTGTTCTAGTCTATATATGTGTATTGACCTAAATCATCTAATCTCCTAAAGTGTTACAATGTATGTGTGGCGTCCCACTGGTAGTGCCCATTGAAGGGGTACTACACCCATAACTGAGTGTGCGTATTCCTTTCATTGGGGAGTGTAACATCAACCTGAGGCTCTTTACCAGCATCCTACAACTAGCATAAGGGACCAATTGACCACCCGTAACCAGGATAACGGTCGCGGTGGGAGGAGCGTTAGGGTAGAAGGAGCGGGAACCACAGGGAGGAAAAGAGAAGTCGTGGTAGCCTAGTCGGAGGAACAAGTCCTACAGGGAAACTCCAGGGAGGGCGCCCAGAAGGAGCGGCAACCCAGACAGAAGGAGGAGACCCAGTACCGGACATTCGACAGTCCGGGGGGAATCCTAGTCCACAGCGGAGAACCATCTCTGAGGCACTGGTGCAGGAGTTTATCCCCGAGCCGTCAACACTGGGAGGTCGTGGGTCTATCTAATAGCCCCGACTCCCCCGTCCAGAATGTGCAGCCCCACCAGGATCATTAAACAGGTTGAGCCCCTTAGAAGACAAAGAGTGTACCTCATAGCACCCGACAAGTGGGCTGTGCAGGGCAGCGCAAGGAAGTAAGGAGGCGCAAGGAAAGTTATGGGACAGTAAAGAAAACAGAAGGTACTCTCTGGGAGCCTTAAAGAGATTAATTCTCCTCAGTGACTACCCTGCCAGCTACCCGCAAAGACTGTTTAACTGTGAACCTGCATACCATCATAACCAGCTTCCAGTAAAGTACCCTTATAGAACTAACAAGCCCCAGTGTTTCTTTCCTCATGAACTGCTGAATCACTGCCACCACGACAACAAGTGCAGTGGCAGCGCTGCCACGGGGACCTGCTCCGCCTGCAGAAGCTGAACCATCTAGCTGCATTACCATCATCCTCGGTGGTCTGACAGCGGCACTGGTAGCATCACCAGAACTGCAGGTGGCGTCACAAGACATTTATTCTTTTTATTCCTTTCTTTTATTTACAATTGACTACCAGGGCTACGGGTCCGGCAGGCCATCAGTGACATCCCCTCAACTCCACGCCCGGGTTCGAGTTCCCATAGACCCCTGGATGAATCATATGTAATCCCTTCAAATGTTTTTCATTCTGTTGGATGTTATTTAATTCCACTACTAACTATGGAGTCTTGTTTTACTGTAAGGCCATGAGCAGTGTGTTTTTTAATGCATTTCTTCAATTCTGAAGTGTTGTGCACATGATTCTTATTTTTCCTTGCAGATTTGGTGCAGATTTGATGCAGATAAAAATCTTCAGCATGTCAATTGTTGAGGCGTTTTTGCAGTATTTTTTCACCCATTGACCTCAATATAATCTTGAAGAAACGCTGCAAATATGCAGATGTTTTTTGGTGCAGATTTGTTGCCTTCTTGCCCAAGAGACACATGCTTTATTAAATGTTCTAAAATGATTTCTGACTACTATTGTCTCTGTCTCTCTGTATCTCTGTCTCTCTCTATCCTCTCCTCTCCTTTTACCCAGGCATTGATTTGACTAAAAAATCATGGATGAAAACACTCTGTTTACGCATGGGGAAAATGCAATACAGGTGCTTAAAAACACATAGCATTTTTTGGTGCGTTTTTCTGCCCAAAGGTGCAGTTTGGGCAGAACTTTGCATCAACAGAAATGGTATGAACAATGTCTGACTTTTTAGCATCTACAACATCATAGACATTTGCATACAAATGATTAACAGTGGATGCAAAAGATCTGGCAGCTTGTAAAGGCTGTGTGACTAGCTGTCAGTGACAGCCAGAGACATTAGGTGAGTGCAGAAGGTCACTTCCCTTTTTCTATTTGTAAATTTTATGATCATGTAATCAACTGGAGGTCCTTTTTGTGGTTAATAAAATCATTATATCCAATAATAAGTAGTTAAAATTATGAGTTAAGTGAAAGAAAAATATTCATTTTACAATTTCCATAAACCATGGTATTTTTGTTTAGGCTGTATCTTCTGCCGGTGACCAGAAAAATGCCCACAGGGTTGGGGATTAGGATTAGGTGTTAGGCTTAAATGTTAGGGTTAGGGTTAGGTGCTATGGTTAGGGTTGCTTGTGGGTATTTTTCGTTGTGGGCATTTTGCAGGGAACCCTTTCTGCCATGTTATAGAGCAGAGGGAGCTGAGTAGATTACTATGTAAGGGTCCTTTCACATCAGCGGTTTTTGCCGATCGCTGCAGTTGCGGTGAAAAAAACGCAACTGCCGCGTTTACCGCATAACAGCTGCACTTGCGGTTAACTTGCGGCAAGCCCCACACAATGTCTATGGGGCTTGCGGTAAGTTTGCGGCAGGTGCGGCAAGTGCGGTTTCGGCACTTGCGGCAGGTGCGGCAGCGAAAAAAAGCGCGGCTGACTGCGTTTTTTTCGCGGCCGCACCTGCCGCAAGTGCCAATACCGCACTTGCCGCACCTGCCGCAAGCCCCCATAGACATTCAATGGGGCTTGCCGTAAGTGTGCCGGTATATCGTGTCAGTTGCGTTTTTTTTCACCGCAACTGCCGCGATCGGCAAAAACCGCTGATGTGAAAGCAGCCTAATTTTGTGAGAAAAGAATCAGTATTACCTTTATTTCCATTATTTAAATCTCCGCTTTTTCTGGGAATTTTGGTCCAGTAGGCGGTCCTATCAGTGATTGACAGTTATCTGCATGCACAGTAGACTGTCACTCACTGATAGCCCCACCCACTGGACCAAAATTTGCATAAAGAGCAGAGACTTAAATAATGAAAACACAAGTTATGCTGATTTTTCTCATAAATCAAGCAATCAACTCAGCTCCTCCTGTTCTATAACATGAAGCCAGTACACTAGGCCACTTTCTCATGGTGACAGGTTCTCTTTAAGGAAAATAAAATATCCTCCAATTAATTAGAATCCTCTGTAGACACTTCTCTGGCCTCGTCCCAGAGCACCTCTGTGTTTGCAGAATCAATTTTCATTGTATACAATAGCAATTAGTAACAGCTATCCTTCTGCACGTTTACTGCCAAGTGGCTACACTCCAAATTAACTACCTTCATGTCCTATGCTCCAGATGTGACTGAAGCTTTGTTGTCTGTTTATTACTTTTGTCTTTTTAAAAAGTCATTAAAAACACCCATAGTTGTCACCCACCAGTTTTCCACAGAAATAATGGGCCCTTGTTCACTTTTCTGCCAGATTTGTGGAGTGAGGGCTCATTCTCGTGTCTGTTTTTGTTGTCCTTGCGTTGCCAGTATTTTTCAGTGACAGCAATGACGGAATACTGACACAGTCTGTATCCTGTAGAGCTATTTACATGTCAGCTTGTAGCTTCACCCACAATCAAAACATCAATGGACACCACCCTCAAACATCATAAGGGGTGCTAAAGGCTATGGAAAAGCACTAGTGTCACTCACTGCGACTAGCTCTGACCCCTAGAGACATATTTCATACAAGCATCAGAAGCGAATGCAGAGAGAAGGGTAGCATGCCAGTGCACCACAAACCTCGACCATAGCATGCATCATCCAAGATCCAGGACATCCTCAGAGGGCAACGATGCATGAAACTAGTTAGTATCTGCAGCGCTGCCCCCTGGACACGTCCTGTTCCAGGAGAAGTAATGGATGCTGTGGGGAATGACTGCAGCCCCAGCCACTTTTGACTCCTCTCAAATAAAAAGTCACAGGAATTGCAGTATAAAATCACACTTATAGTACCTTTACACCGCTACAGGATGGTGGAAACAACCGGGTAGATGAGAGAAATGTATCTTGCACCGCCAAATCAACCCGAAGTAGCGGCGTGTAAAGACGGTTGTTTCCACCCGTCACTTGAGGCACCTGTTTCAGAGCAGAGCTCAAAAACAGGTTGATTTCAAGGCGATGGTTACAGCCTGTATCGGCGTGTAAATAAAGAACAGGAGGTTGTTTCGACACCATGCTATCTACCTGGGGCGTGACACAGGCTCCGGAAAAATGCCCCCTTCAGCGATCATTGGAGGAAGCTCCTGCGCTACGATTGGTAGACGCTGCATAGGGCGGCATATTTAAGGAGCTGACCAGTCACACTACATAATTGCTCGAGCGTCATGTATTAGTCAGCCTCCTGCACTAACTGGCCAATCATGATGCTATTGCGTTGTCCTATCAGCGTACGAAATTCTCGTAATCCACAATTGTGGCACGCCTATGTGTTGTCCCTGCTGCCTTTGTTCCGCCCATATTTCCTTGTTATAGCGGCATGTAAATGAGGTATGGTGAGCTACAGAAGGTAACTTGTGGCACCCGGCAGTGTATCCAGAGATAGATGTAACCTACTGTAGCGCACCTTGTTGCGGCGTGTAAAGGTGGTGCGGTTACCGTTTTCACCGTTTGTGCGTGCTCGTGCACGTGAAGCACCCGGTTGTTTCCACCATCCTGTAGCAGCCTGTAAAGGTACCATTAGGGATCAGATAGGGCGAAGTGTAGAGAATTTTATAATAAAGATAATTACAAAGTGGTTAGGGGGTAAGGATGGATAGAAAATAAATTTTAGGGGTTGGACCACCTCTTTAAATAGGTGGCTTCCTGCTATCAGTTTGCAAAAAGGTTGAAACATATTGTATACTTTAAGCAATTACAAGAGACATCGCTTAAATTGCACTACAATTTAGTTAAAGAGGACCTGTCACCAACAATATTTAACATACTTATATATTTTTGCATAAAATGTGAAAATATAAGAATATGCAGCCATATAAAAAAAAATAAAATCATGAGACCTTCAATAAAAAGGTGTGCTATCTGAACCCCAGTAATCTTAAAGAGGACCTGTCACCAACCATACATGGTGATCTAATTACAGCACTGAATGCAGCATGTCTGCTGCATTCAGGCAAGGGGTCCCCCAGCCCTTGAGCCCCCCTGTACCCTGAGATAATACACTTTGACATCACCGCTTATACCCACCCTGCTCCATGTTAACCGTGGAGCAGGGCGGGGAAAGGTGGTGACGCCACCGCAAGAGGCGGTGCAAAGCGGCCAGCACTGCAATAAGCTCTGTGTACTATGCAGCAGGCGAGGGAGATAATGATTGGCATCAGGGAGGCGGCAGTGGGCGGATTAAACATACAGGGGGTGTGAAACTGCCCTTTGGCTCCAGCCACAAGCCACCTCCTATTTGGCTACACTATGTAAGTTTTCAAAGTGTATTATCTCTTTAATTGCTGTATATTTTCCCATTGTGTTGCTGTAAACCCAGAAAATGTATAATCGAGTGCTGGCTAGCCAAACTTATGTAAGTGCAAAATGAATATTCACCCCTGCCACTCCCATAATCCTGCCCAATTCTCTGAGACGGTATCAGTGATTGGGTGCAGTCAGACTGCCGTATTACTCACCCAAGGACTGCATCACAATTCTCAGCTTGCCATCTGCTCTCCTGACCTGAGTATGACAGTATGTTTATCAATGCAGCTGTCACTCTCAGGTTAGGAGAGTAGATGGGCATTTTGAGGATTGTGATGCAATCCTGGGATGAGTAATACAACAGCCTGGCTGCAGCGAATCACTGATGCCAGTGCAGAGGGGCTGGCAGGATTATGGGTGGGGGAAGTGGTGAATACTCATTTTGCATTACATACATTTGACTAGCTGGCGCACGACTATACATTTTCCGGAGCTTACAGCAACACAACAATAATGCTCAGCAATAAATGTTACATATTTCTGCAAGAGCTTCCCAAATTCCCTATTTCAGGGAACTCGGTAAATATAAGACATTGCCTGAAAACAGCTCTATCTCAGTCAAAAATAATATTAGACCCATTCTTCTTTTTGGAGAAACACGTTAACTACGTGCTAAACATTTTATTTCATGCTTAAAAGCAATAATTATTAAAACAAACAGTATTTGTTCTTTGTCGAGTTTCAGCGGTGTTTCATGAAATGGTTGTCACTTATAAATTCATTGCTATGCAGTAATACGCTTTCTAAAGTGTCTTTTAACATGGCTTTAAAACCTGTAATTTGGGATACCATGTAATTAAACATAAAACATGTGAAATGAGAATGTATTGATCAAAATAATAGTCCATAGACGATAGTACTTTATGGAAAATTGGAATTATCACAACATCCATTATCATTTGTGGCATTACAAATTAAAAAAATAGATGTGTCTACTGAACGCTATTGTGTCCTCCATTAGACTAAAACCCAGATTTACCTTCTTGCTACCATCTTTTAAGGTACTGTTGCACGGTATTACTTATCAGCAATGTTGTTTGCGATTTGGGAGCGCCTGATTTTTTTTGGACACCTGTGCAACATCGCTGGTGAGCTGTCACACGTCCAGATATTGTGGACAACTCACCAACGATGTTGTGAGCAGGGATCATTTGCAAACACCGCGAACGATGCCTGCTCACTGCTGTGAATAGGCGGGATCGGCCGTGACATCACTATTACGGTGTCACACGAACGATCCCGCCGATTGTTTAAGTTTGAAGTTGACAGGTTTTCCTGCATGCAGGTAAACCTGTCAACTCTGACTTGAACAACTATCATTGTTGAATCGTGCGTTTACACGCAACGATGCAACAACGTCATTCCAACATCGTTCCTGACGTCACTTTTGAACGATTCAGGAACGATGTTGAAACGTGTAACGGGCCTTTACTTCACAACTTCAACTTTGGTTTTTGCTGAGATTCTGTCTAACAAAATCTAATAGGTTCTTTAAATTGCATTTGGAATTTTTAGAATCTATTAGGTATGTTCAGCTACATTTTACCTCTGTGAGGACATGCTGGGATATGTACAGATGATGCAAAGGTTGCCATGACTCATGCATCAGCTTGATATATTATCATAGATGTTTACTAATGTAAGAACACTAAAGCTCCCGTCACACGGGGCAACATCGACGCCCATTACAGTGGCGGCGTGGCCTATCGCCTGCGTCATCGTCCCTACGTCACCTCATGTAAAGGGGCAATGTCAGCGGTGTCGGGCGGTCGCCTGGTTTCAGAGCAGTGCTCTGAAACCAGGCAACCATCATGGGGCAATGTGTCCACATCGCCCCATGTAACCGGGCGCCGGCGACCTGTCAGGCGATGGGAGCCATAGGCTCCCATTGTCCTGCATCGCCGCTAGGGTTTTCAGACACCTGACAGCTCGCCGGTGTGGGGCTGGAGGTGTCGCCCCATGTAAACGGGGGGCGGTGATGCTGGCGTGGCGCCAAAAACGTGCTCGCACCTGCCAGTCGCCGCCTACATCCTAGCCCCATCACCTGGTGTGATGGGGGCTTAAGATAACAATGCACAAGCCGCTGACTAGTGCCAAATTAGGTATCAAGTTACACTCACTTTTTTTGTATTGTGATACCACAGTGCTTTGCTATCTGAGAAGAGATAAGTGTTGCTAAATCTAAAATTTTATATCTGAAAGTGTAAATTAGATAGGCAAAATGGTTCCAGCATCCAATATGCCATAAAATAGACAGAATCCTTCATATGAAATTTCTGATATGTCATAAATTTAATGCAATGCATCCTAACTGAAACATCTGTAGAGTAGGATACATACATTTTATTAACAAAGAAAGTTATAACTAAGCCAAAATTAATGTAGCAGAAAGCAGGATTTAGCTAATTAAGACACCCTCACTGTAGGGAGGTACCTGAGCGACTTTAGTACCTAATGATTCTTTAACCTACTAGTTTGTTGTAAGCTTGTGTGATCCTGTATTCGCCTGAACCCAAATCTGTTCTGCTTGAACTTGAATCAGTCCTGCCCTGCTTCATCCAAGATCCTGAACCCATCCTGTGATCCAAATCCAGTCCGTATACCAGAACCCATGATCCTGTTTGTCCCTAAAGCTGTTCCTAACCTGACCTATCTGTACCAGCTATCCTGTCAGCACCTGAACCCTAACCAGAAACTGTTACATTTGTACCAATCATCTTATCTGCACCTGAACCAGATCTGAACTTGCCCTGTCTGATCCAGTTATCCTTTCTGAACCAGTACTAGTATCCACCCTTTCTGTGATCCTGATCCTGTCCTGCCCAATACTATGTGTCCATTCCTGTGTCCCTGAACCTCTGATTTAAGCTTCTTCAGCACGGGGAATGCCCTGGAGTGGTACCTGGTGTCTACCGGCAGCCAAGTCCAACCTCACATCAAAGGCTCTAGTAAATACCTGATAGGTAATTAGTCACACCTCTCCAGGGTAAGCTCAGCACGTAGCACAGTGGGTCCATATCCACCTGTGTGACAATTTACTGGCAAACCCATTTAAAATTTAATGATAGATAAGTTAGAAAAAAAATTGTAGCCCTAATTTACAAGCCTACTAATTCATCCACATGGTTATTAAAATATTACTAAATCTTGAGTAGTTGTCATCCACTTAGTACAATCTTTGTGCACTCTGATGTTACCAATATCAACTTACATTGATTATAGTGTTAATATGAAAAACAACATGGGATTGCAGGGCCCACAGACATCTAATACTTTAAACAGGCGGAATAACAACCAAAACAACATTTTGGCAGCAGATGGCCGTGAGGCTTTATTGAGGGTTATCGAAATAAAAACAAACTTTTGTCAGGTGGCTTGACAAATCCCAATCCAGAAGCCTCTATTACCATGGTCAGGGCACAGCCATGCACACATAAATTTACCTCACAAATAACATATTGCCTAGGGTTAAAAAAAAAACAGTAGTAAACACAAGCCAAAACCACATATCACCTAGCTGTTCCCAAGGGACCCACAATCCTATGTGGCCCCCTACTCTACTTCCTTCAGTGGCCATTCATGGGATTTCAGGGCCCACAGACATATTATAGTTTAAACAGGTGGAATAACAACCAAAACAACTTGTTGGTAGGAGATGGCTGTGAGGCAGGGCCGGTTTCAGGATTATGTGGGCCCCGGGCGAAACAGTCTCAGTGGGCCCCTTTAACACATACCATTATTTATGAATATAATATAGAAGCTGCGGGCTGCGTATACTATAGTGGCTACTGGGTGGGCTGTATATATAATATAGAGGCCATTTAGGAATGTATATATAGTATGGAGACTGCTGGACTGTATATACAATATGGAGACTGCTGGGCTGTATATATAATATAGAAGCCACGGGTTGTATATAATATTTGGAGGCTGTGCTGGACTGTATATATTATTTGAAGATTGTACTAGGCTATATATATTTTATTTGGAGGCTGGGCTGTATATATTATTTGGAGGCTGTGCTCGGCTCTGTATATTATTTATAGGCTGTACCAGGCTGTATATATTATTTGGAAGCTGTGGCAGCCCAGCAGCAGCCTCCAAATAATATATAAAGCCCAGCACAGCTTCATATTATATATACAGCCCAGCACAGTCTCCATATACTACAGCACAGCCTCCATATACCCCCAGTACAGCCTCCATATACCCAGCACAGCCTCTATATATCCCCAGTACAGCTTCTATATACCCCAACACAGCCTCCACATACCCCAGTACAACCTACATATACCCCACAGCACACAACCTCCATATACACAAGCACAGCCTCTATATACCCCTGTACAGCCTCTATATACCCCAGCACAGCCTCTATATACCCCAGTATAGCCTCTATATACCCAGTCATACACAGCTTCTATATACACCAGTACAGCCTCTATATACCCAAGTACAGCTTCCATATACCCCAGTACAGCCTCTATATACCCCAGCACAGCCTCTATATAGAGTATTGTTGTCAGGGACTCAGGGGCATCATGGAAAACCTGGTCTTCGTCATCTGGGGCTAGAACATCAGGAGATGCAGTCACACTTCCTACTTCCTCCTCACCCTTTTGGGGTGCAGCAGCAGGAGGAGGAGGTGCAGCAGCAGGGGATGCAGAGGTCTCACTAAGGGCAGTATCAGGCTCATCAGACACCTGTGCTCACATTACAGCACTTTTACTACATGCCCTGGATTAATTCAAGCACTAATTAATTCCTTCCCAAGCTCCCTACTGAGGCTGGGAGCTCCCTGGCCTGCAGCTAGCACTCTGCAGATCTGTCATACCTTGCACTCTGTGCTCTATTTTAGTGGCTGAGAATTCATTGCCAGCTGCTGTCTGATTGAATGATGGCAACGAGTGTCTTCTGTGCACTGTGCGTTCCACACTGTGGACCGCAGGAACAGGAAGTGAGGGGGCGGAGCGGGGGCTGATGGCCTCCGGCTGGCATCAGACCATTAATGAACTGTATACATAATATACAGTACCGCACGGTAAGAGAATAATAATAATACCAACATGGAGCGGGCAGGCAGGCGGCGGTGGGCCCCTCAGTCACGCTTGGGCCCCGACATTTGCCCGGATATGCCGGGTGCTGACGCCGGCCCTGCCGTGAGGCTTTATTGAAGGTTACCAAAGGGTAAAGCAAACTTGAATTAGTATAACTGAATTACTGTAATCAACTTTGGTGTGGTCGAAGACTTGACCAAGACAGACCACCATAAAAACACTCAAAAATGCGGGCTAATTTTACTCAAGTGGATTCTCGGTTCGAAAGGCCCCCCAAACCTCGCAGCCATCTCTAAATAGCCGATTTGAGATCGGCGATCAAAATATTGAATCCAATCGGGGATAAAAGTACTCCATCAGCCCTATGCAGCCCCAGCAGGAACCCTTCTAATTCCCTCTGCCTAGCTGTAAACCCACCCACTACTGGCATAAATCACTCCATTGTCCTCTTCAGGTGTTTACAGATCAATCCCAGAAATTTTAATTGCGCATTGTTCCATACCAGGCGAGGAACGACCCCGGAAAAAATAAGGGAACATTTCGGAAACAGATTTAATTACCTTCAGGTCATTTTTCAAATGCCAGAAAAAATCTAAAGTACGAGTCTTCCCCAGGTCATTCCCCGCCAGTTGGAAAACTATTAAGTCTGGGACAGGAAATCGATCCGTCAAATGGAACAGCACAAAACACAGCGATTCCCAGTGCATCCCACGGACATCATGCCACCAAATTCTAACTCTATCCTTATTGAATGAAAATTACCAAAATACACTCGATCAGCTCCACTTTCGCGTGCTTAGTATACGAATGAGTGACCGATGATCCAAACATTCAAGATACATGCAAAATAAGGAAAACAAAGTTAGATGCAAAACCCCGGGTGGACATGCAGGTAAAGTCTAATAGAATCTTGAGCTCAATTTTCTTAATAGCCCTATTCTCAAAACCAAGCGCGCCGCTTCCGTTGCCGTTCCAAAGTCCAAAGACAATTGAAAACCAGAAGGGCCCAGTTTACCGAAGTACTGCATTAAACTGGTAAGTCGTGACTGGAAAAAGACTGTCATGAAGAAACAATGAATGGGGAACCGGAGGTTGAACCCTGCACATGAGGGCAGAAAACCAAGCATTGCAAGGAATTGCATGAATACTAATTTCCATAACTTTGTACCTCTGATGCATTTTTGATCTCCTCAAGATAACTATGATGAGATACGGACCAAGCTGGAGGTCCCGCACCTGTATACCTGAATTCGAAAACTTATTAAGACTGACTAAATTACCTACGCCCCAAAAAAAGCCATGGAGAAGAAAGCTTTGAACAATAAACACTCAAATTTATTGACACAAACAGATTCCAACACACCCAATAAGACACACAAAATGTTCTGCAATATAGGCCTCTTTCTGTCTGGGCGTAAGTGCTTTTTCTGAAAACCCTTAAAGAATTGCTACACCAAGAACAAAGTGAACAGTGAAACTCCACCATGCAATTTCAGGAAAAATGATATACCCGCAATGGACTTATGCATTTGCGAGTAACTGTATTTTCTGAGTACCAGACAGTGCAAAAATCGTAAGGTTAAATTGGAACCCAGAACCACAGGAGGCACTTGCCGAGCAGAGCAAAACTCACATGATTTCAGCCAAGTGGCAGGTGAAACGGAATCCTGAACATAAGCCAAGACTACCTCAGGAGCATATCCCTTAGCTCCTATAGACAAGGTGTTCCTTGCTGGTCGATGTTCGATGCCACCTGTAAAATAGCTGGCCAGTTCTGATGAACAAGAAAGTCATCCACAGTATTGCAGAAAGTACCCAACGATTCCGCCTTCAACCACACATTACTTTGCAAACAAACCAGTACTAACTTTCTAAGTAGCCTAGAAACCTTTTTGCATTTGGACAGCAGAGTATTATGGCCATCATGACACCTTTATTATTGGAAAAAATGTGGATCTGACAGTGACACAACTGAGGACTCCAAACATACATTGCCACAAGGCTAGCAAAAACTTTCCATAGGAAAATCCTCGATGGAAATTGACTGACTCAGGCCAATGCCCTTTAATCCACTGAGAACCAAAGGAAACCACAAAATCGTCGTCCCACACAGAGTAAGAAGACAGTGTCAACTCTGATGCAAACATCGGTGGGGCCTGAAAGTAACAGCAACCCGAGGACTCCAGAAACTGAAGCCAAACCTCAAGATCCGAATGCATAGCCTTCATTACTCTAATATGCGCAAACGGAGAAGAGACCCCTTTTGTACTATCGTACAAACGATGGCTAAAGGCCCTGGCCATAGGCAAGATCCTCAGCTCAAAGTTCAGACTGCCTAAAGGTACCGTTACATGACACGACATCATTAACGATGTCGCTGATACGTCACGGGTTTGGAGGCGTTCCAGTGACATCGTTAGGACGTCGTTGCGTGTGACTGTGCCAAGTTGTAATGATAAATCGTTGGGTCGCTGATCATAGGTTTGAGAACAGACAATCAACAATCAGCCAACCTGGTCTATCGTGGTGTCCGACACCGCGATAACGATGTCATGTATGACTTCGCCCATTCACATCAATGAGCCGGGATCGTTCGCGGGGTTTGCGAATCATACCTGCTCACAATATCATTGGTGAATTGTCCACAATATCTATACGTGTGACATCTCACCAACGATGTCAAAACAACGTCTGCAATGACTGCGCGCCCACGGGATCATTGCGGACATCATTCCAATGTTGTGCTGTCTAACGGTACCTTAAGAATTCCACAAACCTAAAAAATTCCACAAACAAAATCCACACTCTCCCTATACAGGAGGCGCAAAGCGGTAGGTTAAAAAGATTCAAACATATATCATATGCAATTAATTTTATTCAAAAAATCATATAAATAATACACGCCTCCTGACAAAGCCGTCTCGTACAGTGAAACGTATGTCGAGGGTGAGGTCTGAGGGACAGATCAGGCGTGCTGTGCTCCCCCAATAGCCATAATGTCACAAGGAATGATATGACTCATTTACTTTCCATTCTCTTGCCAAAGTTGATGGCTGTGTTAATACCTTGAATGATATAGGATAAACGAGGAAATGTTTCCCCTAGGATGCTTTGGGGTTCACACTAGGAGTAACAGCTATATATTTGGGGTACAATGAACAGAAGTAGAAGGGGTGTAGTATAATTATAAAAACCAAAAGAGCTCTATACAAAAGAACCTTCAGATACAATTTCTTAAGGAACACTGTTTTTGGTGTTTATACTTCGGAATAATATGTACCCCTTCCTTTAGACTAACTAACCCTGTGGTAAATGTCCCCCTTAAAACTCTTGATCTGCTCTATGGTAACTGCCATTTTCTGTGATATTCCCTCGGTTTTGTCTCCTTTTTGCTTCCTTTAGGGTGGTTCGCCACCTTTTTTCAGTCTCATGCGTGTTACTTTTTTGTATTTATATGAATTTTTGAATAAATTTATTTACATACGATATATGTTTGGATCTTTTTAACCAGCTGCTTTGCACCTCCTGATTAGGGAGATTGTGGAGTTTGTTTGTGTGATTTTTTAGGTTTGTGTTTTAGTTGATCCATTTGGATGTTCGAGTCCTATTTTTAGGTTATAACTATATGCCTAAGAGAAATTGCAGGCTCTTAAGCATCACCTACTCTTTCCATAATACCTCCAAAATAACTGACCAAAACTTAACCACTTTCTTCGGGGACAAGTGCAGCTCCATATGTTGAGTGTCAATTACAATACCCAAAAACTCCATACAAAATATTGGGGACAATGTCTTGTCGTCAGCCAACGGGACACCAAACACCCGCATCAAGCTGCAAAAACCATCGAACAACACCCCACACTCAAAAGACTCTGGTGGACCGGAAAATCAAAAAGTCATCAAGATAGTGGATCAAGGTGCCGACGCTTGTATTAACTTAGGTCACCCATTGCAAAAATGTAGAGAAAGACTCGCAATAAAATCAAGATAAACTGAAGCCCATGGGTAGGCATTTGTCGAAAAAATAATCGCCACGTAAAGCAAAACATAATGAATTAAACCTGTCTGGGAAAACCGGCAACAGCCAAAATGCTGCCTTAATATCAGCCTTGGCCAACAAACAGCCCTTGACAAACTTTTGTAGTTACCCAACGACCACATCAAACGAGGGGTAAGACACATTCTCTGGAAAACCCACCACTTCATCATTCAGTGACCGACCAGGCGGGTAAGAGAGGTGATGTATGACCCTAAAAGCACCCGGCTCCTTTTTCGTGACTACACCAAGGGGCAATAACCTAAAATTGGAAAAAGGGGGCAATGAAAACGGACCAGTAATGCAACCTAGAGATAATTATTTAAAAATATATTCCTCTACTACATCTTCGTGTGCTGCAACTGAATGCAAATTGTCAGACCACAAGCAACTCAGGAACAAAAAAACCTTGTGAAAAATCTTCATTGAGTAGACGAGCTTTACCTCGGTCTGGGTAATTGTCTAGCCACAGTCATATTGTGGCTAAATTCACCGGGGTCAGACCCTTTTCCAGCAGGGTCTCTGTTCGTAGCAGCTTTCTGGGAAATGCCCAGCATTTTAAAACACTTAGCTGCGGAATGGGAACCCCTGCAAAAAGAAAACTCATGTCTGAATCGACAGGTGTTGGGTCACTTACAGGCTGTCTCATTAAATGAGAAGCACACCCCTCGCCACATGGGTTGCAGTTTGGATGACTTCGGAAAGGACTGTCTCTGCGGTAGCATGAGATTTATACAGAGGTCCATGTCTTTCACGCCCCAGACCACATTATGATGAACCGCCAACTTCTGGCGGAAGCATTCATCATAAGTGATCCACGCAGAGCCACCAAAATTTTTGTAGGCCTCTAGTATGATGTCCACATGCTGGTAAAGGCCACTACACAATGACAGTTCATTTTCCCCTAGTACCGCTGCATATATTGTAAATGCTTGCAACCAGGAAAAAAAAAGACCTGTTGCTTCGCCACTTGTCAGCATCTGAGTTAACCTCAGCATCTTTTTTCTCTGCCCTTTCCAGTGCAGCTGACGGAGTCTTAGAAGCTGGTAGCACAGAAAACATTTCAATGTATTCCTGCCTCCATATTTTCTCTTTAACCCCTTCTGGCAAATGAAAACCAAGGGGAGACATCTGACATACTATAGCTTCCTTTAGTAAGTAGACAGAAACATTACTGGACCTGCTAGGATAATCATGTACTTTTGAGAGCCCACAGTTAGGTGGCCTGTTCATCAGAGCCTGTTAAACAGCCTGCTGTATCATAGCCTGTAAGTTGCTGTCTTCCTCCCTTAAACCTCAGTAATCAAAGGGATTTTGTTCACCATGTCCGCTTCTGGATTGGTTGTTGAGTGCTGATTCAGACCAAGGCTGCTCCTCACTCACTCACAGCTGTGATACCGCATCTTTGTCCACTTCTATAGCAGGAGATATCCAGGATGGGCTACAGAGAAGCCAGAGTGAGTTGATGACAGCCTGAGGTGGGGAGCTGCTGGTGCTGCAAAGCTCTGCCTCTCCAACAGTGGCTCTGGAGTCGCAGCCCAACTTCGGTCCTCCTCCTTGGAACCGCCATCTTCACCACTGTTGGGGTCCCTCTGTGATCCTGGTGCTGAGCGACAGCCATTTTCTGTGTCCCATAATGCTCTCGCCACTCATGGTAATTCTCGTGAGACAATGGACGGATTTCTCAGGATAATCCCACAGTGTTCCGAGGGCCCGCCTGGCCCGAACTCCCAGCCTCGGCCGTTTTCTTGCGTCCTTTTAACTTCCATCTGGGAGATGCCAGAGGGCAATAGACAGCATGCGAGGTTCACTTCCTCACCTAACGCTGCAGGGGAACATCCTCAACTTCATCCTCAGGCGCTGGTGATGCAGTTGCCGGTGGAGAGCAGGTAACCGGAACGTCTACTTGAGCTGTGCCCTGTTTGGGTACAGCCAAGCATCCTTTGAGCCACTCCAGACCCCCTTCAACTGCAGCTTTGCCCCTAAATAGGCCCAGGAGGTCGTCCATAGTGTTAGTCTTCAGTCTGCTGACCAGCTGAATGATGCTCCCACAGCCCCTGAGGGGCTATAAGTACTCCAGATTCCAGCCAGATACACTGCCCAATCAGGTCCAAAGTCAGAAGCCAAAACCACATATCACCTCTATCACGTAGCTATTCCCAAGGGACCCACAATCCCTTGTGGCCCCCTACGCTACTTCCTTCAGAGGCCATTCATTATGGAGAATTTGAGCCAAAATGTCCATCATTTTGAACACTTTGGAAGTGAAATTTTTTAAGACTGGCATTTCAGGTGTCTTAAACAGCAATGAAATGGAGTAAGATGTTCAATACATATTGATCTCACCTGAGATACCTTGACAGAAAAACTCAAACAGTAGGAGGCCCGATGTCAAGTATGTGTCAGTAGTGCCTTAGCTGTATTCCAAAATTTCAAATAGAAATCCAATAAAGTTGTTTCTGGCTTCCAGTTTTCATGTATAACCTGGGAAGATTTCTCACTTCCACCTCATCCCTCATTTCATAGTCTTGCAGTCAGTGTTAAATCAGTGACGCATGGACTAATCCGTCACGCTGCACACACATATAGGTGGTTTCATTTTACAGTTCTGCCTTTCAGCCTTTGGTCCCTTTCAGCATGACTGGCACTAATTCAGGTGGAAGATGACTTTATTCTGCATTTCTGGGCAGCTATATTATCACATTCAAGAATGGACATGATATTATAGCAGCGCTGAAAAATATTGGCTTTACTTTGTTGAAGCTTTATAAAGAGGAAACATTTCCAGTCATATTCATGTGCTTATTGTATGGAGATTGCTGCTACCTTGATAAGATTTAGGTACAATTAAATCTATTAGGCAATGTGATGTGACGTAGCATCATCAATATAGATGAGATAGATGAGAAGAACATACAGAAAAGAGATCAGGAGATGTGAATAACGAACGTATTGTCAATGCGACATAATAGTTCTAGTGAAAATAAACTTTTGATTCATTTATTTTAAGTAGTGACCCAGTGGTTAGTATTGTACCCTCATATCGCTGGGATCAAATCCCAAGAAGGACAATATCTATAAGGATTTTGTATCTTTTACCTGTATTTGTGTCAATTCCTCTGGATACACAAGTTTCCTTCCACACTACAAAGACAGTGAAAGGCTTGGGTCTGATTTGCGTAGGCCAGTCCATAGCATCAATACTTTCATCATGCAGGTTCTGCTGACACACTTTAATCACATAAAGCCTAACATTTTCATGCATCAAAAGAAACCATGGGCCCACTGCACCTGCATATAGTCTCACAATGGGTCTGATAGTCACATCCCAGTACCTAATCATCACAGTCAGGGTAACTCTGGCTAGAACATGGAGGGCTGTGTGGCCCTCCAAAGAAATGCCTTCCCAGACCATTACTGACTCACTGACAAACCTATCATTGTGTAGGATGTTGCAGGCAGCAGAACGTTCTCCATGGTGCCTCCAAACTCTGTGTTAGGCTGTGGTCACAGTTGACATGCGTTTTTTTAGTGCCTTTTAAAAACGCATGCTTTTTTACATGCGTTTTTCATGTGATCATGAGTTTTTTAAGGTGTGTGATGCCTCCCTGCGTTTTGGCTGCGTTTTGAAATCTGCACCCTAAAATAGTGCATGTACTATTTTTTGGTGCGTTTTGAAAAACGCATGCGTTTTCTAAAACGCATGCGTTTTTTTAACATGGGCTCCTATGGGAAATGCATGCGTTTTTGAATGGCACTAATTGTACATGCGTTTTTGCATGCGTTTCCCATAAGGCCCCATATTAAAAACGCATGCGTTTTTGGAAAAGCACCAAAAACGCATGGTACTGTCACACATGCTTTTGGCTATTAGGGCATGCGTTTTTTAACATGGGGCCTATGGGTGCGTTTTTTACATGCGTTTTTGAAAACGCAGGTCTCCAAAAACGCATGTGAAAAATGCTACTGTGACCCCAGCCTAATCTGTCACATGTGCTCAGTGTGAACCTGCTCTCATCTGTGAAGAGCACAGGCTGCTAATGTCGAATTTGCCAATCTTGGTATTCCCTGGCAAATGCCAATCAATCTGCATGGTGAGAAGCTGTAAGCACAAAACCCACTTGTAGATGTCAGGCCTTCATACCATCCTCATGGAACCTGTTTATGACAGTTGAGCAGACACATGAATATTAATGGCCTGTTGGAGGTAATTTTGCAGGGTTCTGGCACTGTTCCTCCTGTTCCTTCTTGCACATAAGGGTATGTCACACGCGTCGATATCGCTGTCAATGTCGCTCATGCGTCACGGATTTTCAGTCGCTGCAGCGACGTAGGAGTGACGTAGGAGTGACATTGAAGCGTGTGACCAAGCGATGCAACCAGCGATATGTCGCTGATCGCCGATTGCAGGTCTCACTGCCAGACGTAAAACCTGTCGCTCATCGCTCAGTAGACCTTGTGCATCGCTGCGTGTGACACTAAACTCAGCGACGTATTTTCTATTTTGACACCGTACAAGCGACTAAATAAAATCGCTCGCTGGATCGTCCGCAAGATGGCGAAATCACCGCATCGCTGGGTCATATTGACGCATGTGACATCTTACCTGCGATAATTCCACATCGCTCAGGCGACGAAATATATGTGACGCATGAGCGATATCGCGGGAGACATTGACACGTGTGACAGGCCCTATAGTGCTGCTACTGTTGTTGTACTGTTGCTCTCCTTTGGCCCCCTTTATGCCTAGTGTACTGGCCTGTCTCCTAGTATCTGTTCCATGCTCTGGACACTGTGCTGACTGAGGCTCGGGTCACAGTTGCATTTTTCACAAGCGTTTTTGGAGACCTGCGTTTTCAAAAACGCATGGAAAAAATGCACCCATAGGCCCCCATGTTAAAAAACGCATGCCCTAATAGCAAAAAAGCATGTTTGACAGTACCATGCGTTTTTGGTGCATTTCCAAAAACGCATGCGTTTTTTAATACGGGGCCTTATGGGAAACGCATGCAAAAACGCATGTACAATTAGTGCCATTCAAAAACGCATGCGTTTTCCATAGAAGCCCATGTTATAAAAACGCATGCGTTTTAGAAATCGCATTCGTTCTTTTAACATGGGCTCCTATGGAAAACGCATGTGTTTTTGAATGATACTAAATGGTGCTAATTGTACATGCGTTTTTGCATGCATTTTCCATAGGGGCCCATGTTATAAAAACGCACCAAAAAATAGTACATGCACAATTTTTGGGTGCAGTTTTAAAAACGCAGCCAAAAGTTGCAGGGAGCCATCACACAACTTAAAAAACTCATGCTGACATGAAAAAACGCATGAGTTTTGTTAAATCACTAAAAAAAACTCATGGCAACTGTGACCCCAGCCTGACACAGCTATCCTTCTTGCCACAGCTAACACTGATGTGCCATCCTGGATGAGTCACACTATCTGACCCACGTCTGTAGGTTGCAGACCACCTCATGCTTCCTCTGTGAGTGAGAGTAATGACAAAATGCAAAAGTGATGAAAACAACAGCCAAAAAAAGATGAAAACAGTGAAATGGTCTGTGGTGACCACATTCAGAACCACTCCTTTATAGGGGGTGCCTTGCTAATTGTCTATCATTTCTACCTGCTTTCTGTTCCATTTGCACAACAGCAGGAGAAACTGATTCACAATCAGTGTTTCTTCATAACTGGAAGGTTGATTTCACTGAAGTGAAGTGTTCCCTTTGTTTTTCGAGCAGTGTATGTTCAGGTGTTTTTGAGCCTTTGTATCAACTTGCTTTGTAAAGTATATACCTGAACAATGCTCAGTCCATTTTTTGTAACCACTTTCTGTCTTTGGAAACCTGATATGGTTAACAGACTGTACATATGAAAAATAAGTTGTTTTTAAACTAAAATGCCCACGTTCATTCTTTGAGCATTTTCTGGGTTATTTTTCAAGTGGGAGTCAGAGTAGAGTAGACCATCTAAAAAAGACATTGTGAACTCATCTCTTACTACTGCATTTCTGGAGCATACCTGAGTCATAGGATGCACTCTAAATGGCATATTGTAATGCCATCAAATTGTAATGCACGCACTGGTCGCAAGCATGACAGCTTCATGTTTTTCTATGCAGCAGTCAAGCTTGAGTCAGGGGAGCCACTGTGCAGTACCTGCATTACAATGTAATCCTCGCCCGAGTTATACACCGGCTATACACCAGTGAGAGTGCAACATAGGTTTCAATGTGCCTCCATAAAAAATTGGAGCCACATGTGTACATATAAGAGGCATACAAAGCTATGAATGCCATATTATGGATATTCTGTGCATTGACCTGCTAATGGTACATTGATATTTTTTAAACTCATCTCAATTTTACCATTTTTAGCAATAGCGTGATGTGTGATACAGACATCACATTATGTCTGTGCTTTGTGACAACTTCATTTTATAATAAATAATAAGATGAATTAAATAATTTATATAAAAAGTCCAAATTTGCATCCAAGACTGCGAAGCATCACAGGTGCATGAGTGAGTTGTGTCCTAGGGATACACAGCTCATACTGTTTGTTCTACTATAATTGCTACTGTCCCTCAGTACTTTACGGGAGGCTTTCTTCCACTGAAGACACTGTGGAGAGCAGAGCTTATTTTTCAAGGCTATGTCAGTATACATCAACAAAACAGATATTCAGCTGAAGAGGGAGTTGTGCGGATTTGACATGAAAGGACACCCAATTTCTGCTGAAATGTCTCAGGCCTCAGATCACAAAAGCAGGTAGCTCGTGACAAAACTGCATGTGCTCGTACGTCTCTAAGCATACAGAGACCTTCCTTTCAACTTTCTGAAGAAATAGATAGTCTGCTGTATACTTTATTGGCTCAGGAGGTTTCAAAGTGACTTCTCAGAAGGCGTCTAGTACAGGGCAGGCTTATCGAGTGTCATCCATGTATTAATCAATATGTGGATGAGTCATTCTGACAGAACCTCTTGTCCTTATCCGATGAGATACGCACAACTTATATTGCCTGGGATGACAAAGAACTTGTGATGTACAACTGAGACGTCGTACATTAGATCATGTGTGCAATGGCCAAAAAAGAACAGCACACAATATAATCAATTAAATTAGGCTAGGGAGACATAAAGCAGATTAAGTAAAGCTCTTCAGATGAAGTAAAGCATCTAATCCTAACTAAATGTACACCATTCTCTTCTGTTACTCTTGGGTTCGCTCACTTTAGCTTATAAAAAAACAGTCCCACTATTATCTAGAAAAGTGGGATAAGCGAAATCCGTTTGGTATTCTATATGTCATGTGAGAGCTATGCAAGTGTGCGATTTGGTATTTTTTGCCTTAGGAGCCATTATTCATCAGTCATGTACAGGACCATATAGGCAATGTGCACACCTTTAGGATTTGGTGCTGAAACATCGCCACGATTTCTAATCTCTTGCAGAAGAAAGCACAGCAGTGATTTTGCCATGGCCTTAGTGGTTTTTACGCACATTTGTGGCGCAAATTTTTTCTGGTACAGTAGGTGAAATCTGCTGCAAAAATTGACATATTAGAGGTTGAGGCTGTGTGCTCCCGATCAGTAAATGCAGCATTTTGGAAGCAGCGTTTTGCCGCTGAGTGCAAAGTGCTGTGTTGTACAGTAGCATCATGGTGGATGGGATTTGTAGAAATCTCACGTTCACTGTGCTTCTCCCCACTGAAGCATTATTTCATCTGCAGTGTGGGCTATCACGCTTCTGCATCTCTGCAGCATGTTAATTTCATGCTGTGGAGTCGGAAGCAGTCACAATTGGATGCACAAAGGAAGAAGCCACAGATGGTGAGTACACGGTGGCTGCGGTCTTCCTTCATGTCCAGAGCCACTGCGTCCGAAACAAAGCGCCTCCGTATCATGAACACATACTCTTATATATTCACCAATCTGCAAGCAGAAAATACTCAACGTGTGCGCTACACTTTAGGATACTCATGGACTTTACTGGCATCAGGATTCTATTCAATTTTTGTAACAAATCTACACCCAAAAATGCATCAAAAAACGTAATAAAATTGCAATATGTGCACACAGCATTACAGTTTCCTATTCTATAGAATGATAATGCATCTGTAAAAACAGATACCACTCGCAGGGCCGGTTTTAGACCAAGTGGGGCCCTAGGCGAGATTGAGAGTGGGGCCCCAAACTATGAAATAAAAATAGTACCCGTACAGTTGTATACAGTATATACAGCAGCCCCAGTGGTATATACAGGCCCCAGTAGTATATACAGCAGCCCCAGTGGTATCCAGCAGCCTCCCCAGTGCTATATACAGGCCCCAGCAGTATTACAGCAGCCTCCCCAGTGGTATACACAGGCCCCAGCAGTATTACAGCAGCCTCCCCAGTGGTATATACAGGCCCCAGCAGTATATACAGCAGCCCCAGTGGTATACAGCAGCCTCCCCAGTGGTATATACAGGCCCCAGCATTATTACAGCAGCCCCAGTAGTATACAGCAGCCTCCCCAGTTGTATATACAGGCCCCAGCAGTATTACAGCAGCCCCAGTGGTATACAGCAGCCTCCCCAGTGCTATATACAGGCCCCAGCAGTATTACAGCAGCCTCCCCAGTGGTATACACAGGCCCCAGCAGTATTACAGCAGCCTCCCCAGTGGTATACACAGGCCCCAGCAGTATTACAGCAGCCTCACCAGTGGTATATACAGGCCCCAGCAGTATATACAGCAGCCCCAGTGGTATACAGCAGCCTCCCCAGTTGTATATACAGGCCCCAGCAGTATATACTGCAGCCCCAGTGGTATACAGAAGCCTCCCCAGTGGTATATACAGGCCCCAGCAGTATTACAGCAGCCCCAGTGGTATACAGCAGCCTCCCCAGTTGTATATACAGGCCCCAGCAGTATTACAGCAGCCCCAGTGGTATACAGCAGCCTCCCCAGTGCTATATACAGGCCCCAGCAGTATTACAGCAGCCTCCCCAGTGGTATACACAGGCCCCAGCAGTATTACAGCAGCCTCCCCAGTGGTATACACAGGCCCCAGCAGTATTACAGCAGCCTCCCCAGTGGTATACACAGGCCCCAGCAGTATTACAGCAGCCTCCCCAGTGGTATATACAGGCCCCAGCAGTATATACAGCAGCCCCAGTGGTATACAGCAGCCTCCCCAGTTGTATATACAGGCCCCAGCAGTATATACTGCAGCCCCAGTGGTATACAGCAGCCTCCCCAGTGGTATACACAGGCCCCAGCAGTATTACAGCAGCCTCCCCAGTGATATACACAGGCCCCAGCAGTAGTACAGCAGCCTCCCAGTGGTATACACAGGCCCCAGCAGTATTACAGCAGCCTCCCCAGTGGTATACACAGGCCCCAGCAGTATTACAGCAGCCTCCCCAGTGGTATATACAGGCCCCAGCAGTATATACAGCAGCCCCAGTGGTATACAGCAGCCTCCCCAGTTGTATATACAGGCCCCAGCAGTATATACTGCAGCCCCAGTGGTATACAGCAGCCTCCCCAGTGGTATATACAGGCCCCAGCAGTATTACAGCAGCCCCAGTGGTATACAGCAGCCTCCCCAGTTGTATATACAGGCCCCAGCAGTATATACAGCAGCCCCAGTGGTGGTGTATACAGGCAGCCCCAGTGGTGGTGTATACAGGCAGCCCCAGTCAGTGGTGGTGTATACAGGGCCCCAGTGGTGGTGTATACAGGGCCCCAGTGGTGGTGTATACAGGCAGCCCGAGTGGTGGTGTATACAGGCAGCCCCAGTGGTGGTGTATACAGGCAGCCCCAGTGGTGGTGTATACAGGCAGCCCCAGTGGTGGTGTATACAGGCAGCCCCAGTCAGTGGTGGTGTATACAGGCAGCCCCAGTCAGTGGTGGTGTATACAGGGCCCCAGTGGTGGTGCATAAAGGGGCCCCAGTGGTAGTGTATACAGTGCCCCAGTCAGTGGTAGTGTATACAGGGCCACAGTCAGTGGTGGTGTATACAGGGCCCACTGCTGGTGTATACAGGGCCCCAGTGGTGGTGTATACAGGGCCCCAGTGGTGGTGTATACAGGCAGCCCCAGTGGTGGTGTATACAGGCAGCCCCAGTGGTGGTGTATACAGGCAGCCCCAGTGGTGGTGTATACAGGCAGCCCCAGTGGTGGTGTATACAGGCAGCCCCAGTGGTGGTGTATACAGGCAGCCCCAGTGGTGGTGAATACAGGCAGCCCCAGTGGTGGTGTATACAGGCAGCCCCAGTGGTGGTGTATACAGGCAGCCCCAGTGGTGGTGCATAAAGGGGCCCCAGTGGTAGTGTATACAGGGCCCCAGTCAGTGGTGGTGTATACAGGGCCCACTGGTGGTGTATACAGGGCCCACTGGTGGTGTATACAGGGCCCCAGTGGTGGTGTATACAGGGCCCCAGTGGTGGTGTATACAGGGCCCCAGTGGTGGTGTATACAGGGCCCCAGTCAGTGGTGTTGTATACAGGGGCCCCACTAGTGGTGTTGTATACAGGGGCCCTACTGGTGGTGTTGTATACAGGGGCCCCACTGGTGGTGTTGTATACAGGGGCCCCACTGGTGGTGTTGTATACAGGGGCCCCACTGGTGGTGTTGTATACAGGGGCCCCACTGGTGGTGTTGTATACAGGGGCCCCACTGGTGGTGTTGTATACAGGGGCCCCACCGGTGGTGTTGTATACAGGGGCCCCACTGGTGGTGTTGTATACAGGGGCCCCACTGGTGGTGTTGTATACAGGGGCCCCACTGGTGGTGTTGTATACAGGGGCCCCACTGGTGGTGTTGTATACAGGGGCCCCACTGGTGGTGTTGTATACAGGGGCCCCACTGGTGGTGTTGTATACAGGGGCCCCACTGGTGGTGTTGTATACAGGGGCCCCCTCCCCTGTAAAAGAATACAGAGATCATGATACTTACTCCCTGCCGCTTGCAGCGCTCTGCACCACACTCCGACTTCTTCCTGGTTCCTGTGACGACACATCGCCTGCGGCTGCGCCCAGCGCCGGTCACCAGGAAGAAGCCGGAGGCGGAGCAGAGCGCTGCAAGCGGCCGCGGCGCTCCCGCGCAGCGGCGCCGGCTATAGTCCGGCCGGGCCAGGGGGCCCTCTGAAACTTGGGGGCCCTAGGCAAATGCCTAGGCTGCCTGCCCCTAACGCCGGCCCTGACCACTCGGATGATTATTTGGCATCCTGTTTTTTCTCGCAACCATAGACTTAAAGTGTCTTGTCCGATTTACTTGTCCATTTGAGGCATGTTGCAATTTTTACCTTTGTCTGAAAACAGCTGAGAAGAAATGTATTGCAATGCCTCATTAAATAACATGGTTTCAAGTACAATCCCTTTTGTTTCCCATTGCATTATATGTGCTCAGATTTAAAATATGCCATACAACCCTGCACAGCATATTATTCCTAATGTTCTGGTGCTGATAAATGGGTTTACTGCATACTGGCAATCTCTCCTGGAAAATCCAGGAGATTACATGAAAGAATGGAAACCCCCAAACAACAAATCTCCCAGGTTAATGGTGAATCCTTCTGACAACTCATGGAAAGCAGTGATTCTCTCTGATTTCTATCATATTGAAACATGAA
The DNA here is from genome assembly GCA_033576535.1 of Allobates femoralis. NCBI lineage: Eukaryota > Metazoa > Chordata > Amphibia > Anura > Aromobatidae > Allobates > Allobates femoralis. Next base: position 146,173,919 of record JARQOC010000004.1, read on the forward strand.
AGAGGGATGGAGTGGGCATGGAAGAGGTAGGTTAGGGTCACACATAGCAATCCATTTTTTATAGTGTTTATAAAGCGGATCCGTTTTTGTTAGGGTGCTATCTTACTGTGGACAGAAGCTGGGTGAATTTCCCTGTCCTCTGTAATTCCAGGCTTGGTTTACGATTATCCGGGTTTGCAAATCTGCACGTCACGCCCGGTGCGCAAATAAAAAAAGGCTTGGCTGGGGAATTCGGAAACTCAGAAAATTAGCGCAGCTTCTGTCCATAGTCAGAGAGCACTGACCTGATCCATGGATCAGGGGTGGACAAAGAAATGTGTTGATCTGCAATGCTGGCAGATCGGGCTATATTGTCATGGTTTCAGGATTCCTTTAACGATGACGGCCTATCCAGAGTAGATTTAAGTATTCCTCATTGTTTACACATGCACAGTGCCACAGATATTGTTGTTCAAAGATACGCAATATTAAATCAATAAAATGTAGATGAGAAGAGGGAAAACCCTATAAGCCATGATTCTTCACTTAGCTTTTACCGCATTTAATATCCACCCTCCTTCTCAAGCTCAAATGAGTAGTCTGGTCACTCCATCGAGATATATCATTCTGTGGGATTTGATTACTGATGCTAATAATTACATGATCTGTGACATTTCTGACTTTGTGGATTCACTGAGGCAAGAAGCACCATGTGATAACAACATAAAATATCACCATTTACAGAAGTAAATAGTTGAGGCTCAAACACGTGACCCAATCTTGTTCCTGTGTGTATAGGCAATGTAAAGTATATCTGTGTGTTTTTACTTTGAGATATTTATATTTTTAAAGGCTGGATAAACCATTTCAGGGCAATCATTTGCTTCAGGGTACGGACACACATCCGAGTGGATAAACTGTCCGATTCACAGATCTGAGAGTTGGACGAGTGTCATCTGACTTTTGGTCAGTGTGGCTTGTGAGTGCTGTCCGAGTGCAATCTGTTTTTTTCCTCAGCAGCTATTTACTGTAATCATTTACAGGAACATTTTGTACAATTGTCTCAGCTACAGAATGGTAATGAATCAATTAAAACTCACATCAGACTCAGATGGTGCGAGTGCGGTCCGAGTGCAATCTGTTTTTTTTCTCAGACCCATAGACTTGCATTGGCGAGTCTTGCCGTGATTCGCATAGAATCGCAACATATTGCGATTGACTCGCAATCCGAGAATCGGATGCGGAAAAAGCTTATCAGACTCATAAATGTGCTCTCGGACATTAGTTAACATTGGTCCGGGAGCAATGTGATTTTTCCGCACAGTACACTCGGACGAGTTTCACGGAAGTGTGTCCGAGCCCTCACACGTACTTCTAGATTTTCTATGCTGTTTCTTTGATGCTGGTCTCCCATTAAAGTTCCGAATTGTCTGTCTCTGAGCCTGCCTTAAAAGAACACGATCGGCAACATTGAGTTATGGAAGTTTTATTATGGTGTGGATTTTTGGTCTCTATGTTCACCAGTCAATTTATTTCACATCAAATTCACTCAGCCATGGATCTAAACTAGAATAAAAGGACCTATGTCAGCCCTTTAAAATCCTCCTACAGCATTAGACCTCCCCCACTTAAATTTAAAATTGGCAAAATGCAGTCAGACTGGTAACATTCTCCTAGAACTTGCCAAGCCAAGGCTCATCCTTCAGATTGCCAGACATAGAAGATTGACTCATCACTCCACAGAACACAGCTCTGCTACAGAGTCTGGTGATGGATATGTTAACACACTATCCAACTCTTGGCATTGTTCTTGGGTATGTAAGGCTTTCACATAGCTGCTCAGCCATACAAGCCTATGCCATGAGGCTGTGTCGCAAGGTTTTTGTGTTGATGTCAATGTTTGAAGAATTTATACTTTTCAGTTATTGTGTCCGAAGAGCATTGATGACTTTTATGCACTATGCTCTCCAGTATTCGGCGACTGTAATTTTATGTGTTCTGACACTTTGGGGTTGAGTTGCTGTGGTTCCTTCCTCTTTTCAATAATACCCCTTACAATTATTCATGGATATTTCAGAAGATACAACTTCATAACCTAACTTCTTACAACTCTGTCATCCTTTTACAAACTATATTTGGTCTCTTTAAAATGAGCCATTCTTTCCCAAATGTTAGTACAGAGTCATTACAGAGTGATCTATTTCAAGTGTTTGTTTCTGTAAATGTTGATGATTATGGCTTACAGCAATGAAAATCCAAAGGTCATTATCTCAGAAAATTAAAAAAGGAAGGATGAAGGGTAAAAAACTGAGCTGCCGTCTTCCATGAGACATCATAGGCTGAATATAATATTGATTTATTAGTCAACACCGTGAAACATGGCAATATGATATTGAGGAAGGGACCAGGGAGTCATGAAATGTGTTGACTAATAAATCAATATTATATTACACCTTTGATGCCTCGTGAAATATGGCAGTGTGGTTTTTAACCCTTCATCCTCCCCACTCTATATGCACCACACTGCGGACTGCTGCAGCCTTGATATTCTTTTATAGTGGTTGTGACTTTCACAACCACACAAGGTGAAGCCTCTGATACCTATTTAGGTAATATGTTATCTCTCAGATAACTCCCTAGTCCCTTCCTCAATATCATATTGCCATGTTTCAGGGTTGACTAATAAATCAATATTATATTCAGCCTATGATGTCTCATAGAAGACGGCAGCTCAGTTTTTAACCTATCATCCTCCCTACTTTAATTTTCTAAGATAATGACACTTGGGTTTCATTGGCTGTAAGCCATAATCATCAACAATAACATAAATAACATATCACTTTGTAATGACTCTATATAATGTATGAGTTTCAATTTACCGTATTTTTCACTTTATATGACACACCGGATTATACAGCACACTCCAAATTTAGAGAAGGAAAACAGAAATAGAATATATATTGTCAGTGTTAAATGTGGTCCCTCTTATAATGCCAGTATCTGTCTTACAATCTGTACAGAAACGCAGCAGGTGGGGTGTGGAGGTAGTGGAGTGGACTCACAGGTGGCAGGGCCAGTGATGCTGTCGGTACAGGAGGAGGGGGTGTCTTGGTGGAGTGGTTCAGGGACAATTGACTTCTCAGTAGCAGTGGTGGTACTGTATATATGGCCCCCATCCTAGTACTGTATATATTTTCCCCCATAATAGTACATGGCCCTATCCTGGTACAGTACATGTCGCCCATCCTGGTACGTGGCCCATTATCCTGGTGCATATGGCCCCTCATCCTGGTACATGGCCCCCAGCCTGGTATACATGGCCTCCTCCATGGTATATGGCCCCTCATCCTGGTATGTAGCCCCTCAACTTGGTACATGGCCTCCAGCCTGGCATATATATGACCCCCTCCCTGGTATATGGCCCCTCTTTCTGGTATGTAGCCCTCATCCTGGAATGTAGACCCTTATCTTGGTACATATGGCCCCCTCCCAGGTACATATGGCTCCTCATCCTGGTATATAGCCCCTCATCTTGGTACATGACCCTCAATCTGGTGTATATATGACCACCTCCCTGGTATATAGCCCCTCATCCTGTTACATAGCCCCCAGCCTGTTGTATGGCCCCCACCTAGTATATATGGCCCCCTCATCCTGTTACATGGCCTTCAGCCTGTTACATATCGCTCTCAGGCTAGTACATATGGCCCCTCGTTCTGTAACATGGCCCCTGCCTAGAATAGGTCCTCATCCTGCTATGTGTCCATCAGCGGCTGTGGTGCAAGGGGGTAACAGGAGACAGGGGACAGAGCGGTACCTGTGAGCTGTTGCTGTGGACCAGAGAATGGAAGGATGGGGTGTCATTACAGAGCATTACACATTTCTCAGCAGTATGCAACAGACTTCAGAATAATGGCTGCAGAGATCTCATCTGTGCACTTGCCAACTCCGCAGCCATTTTTATGAAGTCACATTGAGGCAGCGCGTGTGTAAATTGAGTTATCTTACATTGTGTCATCACTGGAAAAGCAATTCACCGGGGTCTGACCCACCGTGTCACCCCTCTCCCGTGACCCGGCCACAGCATCAGTCACTGGTACACAAGCATTCCTACCTCCTGCTACCCTGCTAAACAACCGCTGGTCCACCCCCCGCACTTTCAGATTATAAAATTATCTAAAAAGTGCGTTTTATAATCTGAAAAATCCGTATGTATTGAATTACTGAAAAAATTTACTTTTTGCTGATATTCTAATTCACTAAGATGTACCTGTAGCAAAGGTATTGAATGAAAATCTGAATTCAATGATTAATAGGTGTGTTCAATACTTTTGTACCTGTATGTAGTGAATTAGTTACAGAATATTTTTTTATTTTGAATTGAGATCTTTTATATTACCCAAAGAGGTTCCTCCATCAAGCTTTAATCTCTTTGGTCCACAGTGTCGACTCTTTGGTGCATTTTTATCCGTTTACATCAATGAGAGAAATTAAATACTTCCTTGGTTTTCCATAAATGCTATTGATCGGTCGACAGGGTAGGGGGTACTCGGATATGGGGACAGGTTGCTACTTCAGTGGGGATCATGGCTGGCCAGGTCCCGGTCCCGTGCCATGAACACTCAATGGCAGATGGGAGAAATTATTTGGGATGGGGGATTATTGTACGTTACGCCACCTCTGGTACCTGGTAATGTAGTTACCAGCACTGCAGCCGGCCGCTGAGGTGATGGTGATGCAGCTTTAGTATTACAGCTTCCCACAGGTGAAGCTTTTACCTCAGTGCTGCAGGTGGATGAGGGGAGTAGTAGTCCTTGGCTCTGTGTAAGTTCTCCAGATGGCGGCGGTGAATGAGGCACAGACACACATAGTCTCTGTTTCGGTACCTTTTTACTGATGGCGGGTAGCAGGTACGGTCCAGGAGGGTAACTAAGTGGTCGGTGCAGTTTAGGACATCCACCTTAGAAAGCTGTGAGGCCTCCTCTTCTATTGTCTGTGGTAATTAAGGTCAGTTCTGCCTTAAGCTAAATCTGCCGCTTCTTATTTCTCTCTCAGGCTACAACTCCACAACAGAACAATAAGGACCTGTTCTGTGGGATTCCCTATCCTTTTCTTGGGTCCCTGGTCCTATGTTTGGTCAGGTTTGGTTTTTCCTGAGGTCCGGGGGGAATAAATCCTCCTGGTCTCTTTGAGGTTTTCTCTGTTATATCTGGAATAATAACAGCTTTGGACTCCGGTGTCCAGATGGACTAAATGGCAATTAGTGATGTCCCCTTTTCTGTAGTTTCCTAATTTTCTTCACTTGCCTCCGTCCCTCTCCAGGGTGCTACACAGCTCCTGTCAGTCTCTTCTTCAACTGTCACTCTCTGACTACTCCTCTCAACTGACTCACTGACACTAACTGGCTCCTCCCCCAGGTCTGGATCTTTATAGGGGATCTTGCGTAAGGCAGCAAGTCGCGCTTCTCCTTCAGACCTGGGGTGGAAGTGTTGTGTGTTGTGTGTACCAAGGTGTATATCTTTCCTGCACGGTGGGTTCAGTGGCAATCCCCGCAGGGGTGCCACACTATCGCAAAAAAATAATGTCACTCATCATTCTACATCCACATGCATTAGCGTATTTTTGTAGCAATTTTTAGAATCTATACTGTAAAGTGCTACATCACTGCAGTGCCAGAGTTTTGGAAACATCTGTCTATATTGTAGCTGACATTCCTTATGGATAAACAATATTTTTATTCTGTGGATGAAGCAACACTTGTACAGAAATGAGATTTTTTTTAAGAGAATAAATTATATTCTCAGTAAATGTTACTGCATCTAAGACATATCAAGATATTTTAAAGGTTAGATGGCATTTTGACATGATCCCGTACAGGTTGCTTCCAACATAGTAATCACTTCCAAATAAGCACACTCGATCATCTAATAATACAGAATGTACTTATCTCTAAATCCAGGGTGTCTATGCTTTCTGGTTTTTCTACCTACTGTTTGTGGAATCTAAAGGTCATATGAATATTTACTTATATTTCTGCATACTTAAGAACAGAAAGAAAAGTGGGAGAAAATAGTTTAATTCTTAAGTATTTTAAAATACCAGTAGTTTTGACAAAGCAATGACATTTTTTACCCTTTCATACATACAAATGTAAAAAAATTCTTAATAATAATAATAATAATAATAATAATAATAATAATAATAAAGTTAGTTTGATATTGTTAATTTGATATAAGGGGCAGAAAAGTGATGAAAGTGTCTCTAAATGCAAAATGTCTTTCACTTTTATTCATCTCTTAAAGTGATGGCATATTTCTCAGATATATCATCGCTTTATGAATAATGAAGTCTAACTTCGTGGAATACAGTGATCATAACAATGAAGGGGTGCATTAGTAGTCCCCCTTTACTGTTATTCCCTACACAGTTGTGGTCATCTACCTGGCCTTACAGGATACTAGAGCAGAAGTAGGGCTGGAGGTGGAAAGAACCCTGGTACCAGAAGACGCAGAAGTGAGGGCCATATGCTAAAACAACCGTTAGAAGTGTTGACAGTACAGGAGCTTCGCAGAGGAGTCATATGATTACTGCTTTGCCTCCTTAGTAGTTTCTTCACCTGCCAGTTTTATAACTTAGGAGTATTTCATAAGAGGAGATTAATTGGTGCCTCTGCTCTATCTAAAAGCTATGTGTAATGAAGAAATTAGATCTGCTCATCATAATATCTTTAGGCTATATATAAGTCTGTAATCCGGTAAAATGTAAAACAATTAACATCCAAATTAGCATAGGTCTAATAGAAGTAGTTCACTGATTCACTTAAGACATTATATTAATTGATAGTCTATTCCTACAAGCTAATAAATCACACATGGCACAAAATCAGAGGATATTGCCCCAGAACTTCTCGTCATACTAAAACATACTAAAAGCCCACATGCTGATACATCATATATCTTTCTTCCATTCCAGTTATCTCCCCTACTTAATCTATCAATTACAATAAACTACATACCACTTTCCCCAGTACTCAAAGTCCACTGCCTCGGAGCAATCCTTGACTATCCCTTGTTCTTCAAATAGCACATCCAAGCTTTCGCCACATCTTGCCAACTCCAATTTAAACATTTTTCCATAATCAATCCTTTCCTCAACTATCTTTGCTTTCCTCATCTATGAAAATGCTACTGCATGCTCTCATCTTCTCCTGTCTTGATTACTGCAACAATCTCCTCTGTTACTTCCCTTCTAATACCCTTAACTGTTGCCGAGAAATCGACCTCTCAATTCTCTACTCCCCTACCTCTCCCCTCAAGCAAATCGCTTCATTTGCTCCCACTGCCCCAGCGTGTCCAATTCAGACTACTAATACTGACCTACAAAGCCGTCCATAACCTGTCTCCTCCAAACTAATGTACTGATATACTACAACATGTAATTTTTGTTCCTAAAAATACCTCCTTCTCTTGTCCACACTTTTCCTTTCCTCATCAACCACTTCTAAGAATTCTCCTTAGTATCCCCCATCCTCTGGGATTCTGGGCCCCAACAAGTCCAGTCATCTGCTACATTTGGAAGCTTTAGAGGGAATCAACTGCCAGGATTTACTGCTATGCAGCAGGTGTTTAACGTGCAGCATGACATCACTATTTGGTTTTTTTTTAATTACTTCCCTGTGGGCTGGTGTTTAAGCTGTAATCCAAACCCCCTCCCTCTCATCCAGCCTTTCATTTTACTTCACTATCCTACAGCAACATGATAGTGAAAGTAAAATTAAAGACTGGATGAGAGGGAATGGGGGATAGGTGGGATTTAACTTACGGCCAATAGATAAGCCCACAGGAGAGTAATAAAAAAACCCAAATAGTGATGTCATGCTGCACATGTCAATCACCTGCTGTTTAGCACTAAATCCTGGTGTTTGGTTTTCTTTAACTTGTAAACCGACCTCTCCAAGAAAGCTTCCATCATGCAATAACCCCACTGTCACCTCATCACAACCGCTGCCACAACACCCCCCCCAGCCTACTGTCTCCTCCCCATTATCCTGACGACTGTAAGCCCCCAGGGTAGGGCCCTCTCCCATCTGCACCAGCCTGACATTGTTAACTTGTGGACTCTAATTTATATCTGTATTTTGTATGTAACCCCTTGTCAGGTACAACACTATGGAATCAAATGGAGTCAATTGTGCTCTATAAATAAAATATTCTGTGTATATATATATATATATATGAGAGAAAAAAAAAGAGAAAAAAACTACACAGCACTCACAGACATAATGTGAACTGGTGCCAGCAGGGACGCTGGGTCACACAACTAGAAAAAGATTCTCTGCAGCACTCAGCTACCACCAATGATGTACATATGCTAACAAGCTGTATATATATGAGAAAAAAGTTTAAAAACTTACGTTTTTTCAAAAAACTCTAAATTCTTATTTTTTTATTTCTGAAGTTCTTGGTACATACATTGGCCAATGTCTGTTTGCTCATCAACTACGACAAAGTGACTTCAGGTCTGATGAGTCCTAACGCTGACATCCCTGCCTTCCTTGTCCTCCCAATCCCACTACTAAGTGGGCGGACACCATCTCGACCCTAGACCACCTGTAGGTGATGAGGGTGCAAATTGCAGACATGGAGCCAGCAACTCCACATAATAAAAAAGAGAAAAAAACTGCACAGCACTCACAGACATAATGTGAACTGGTGCCAGCAGGGACACTGGGTCAAACAATTAGAAAACAATTCTCTGCAGCACTCGGTTACTACCAATGATGTACATATGCTAACAAGCTGTATATATATGAGAAAAAGTTTAAAAACTTACGTTTTTTCAAAAAACTCAAAATTTTTATTTTGTTATTTCTGAAGTTCTTGGTACATACATTGGCCAATGTCTGTTTGCTCATCAACTGCGACAAAGTGACTTCAGATCTGATGAGTCCTAACGGTGACATCCCTGCCTTCCTTGTCCTCCCTATCCCACAACTAAGTGGGTGGACACCATCTCGACCCTAGACCACCTGTAGGTGATGAGGGTGCTAATGGCAGACATGGAGCCAGCAACTCCACACGATACAAAAGAGAAAAAAACTGCACAGCATTCACAGACATTATATATATATATAAATAAACATAGCATGGTGAGTAAATGTAGCGAATATATCATGAACATAATGAAAGCACCACTGTAACATTTTCTTTATTTATCATCCATTAACTATCAGTACTGTATTTACAGTGTGTGCATTGAAACACTTACAGGTTGCAGTCTCCTGCTGTTTCCAGCACTGCTCTGGTCCCTTTACTGCATCGTGTGACAACAGTTCTAGCATCACACAGCCTACCAATACATCCTTCACTAATGTAAGACTATGAGAGCCTAGGTAGGTCTGAGTCTCATAGACTAATGGCCACTTTACACACACCAACTTATTTGTCCAACTTCTGAACAACTCACTGGTTGCAGTGAAATCATGGACACATTGTTCCATTTGTACACAGCCACAAAATGGAGCAATGTGTCCATGATTTCACTGCAACCAGTGAGTTGTTCAGAAGTTGGACAGATAAGTTGGTGTGTGTAAAGTGGCCCTTACACTGAGAAAGTGATTCTAGTCCATACAGAAGATACTGAGTTAACCAGTTGGGCACAACTGCATCACATGATTCAGGAGAGGGATAGGAACTGCATTGGAAATGGCAAAAAAACATTAAGTTACGTCTTTTAATGCACACAATGAAAACATATTACTTGTATGTAATGGATGGGGAAATTAAGATTAAATATTGGTGTGATACTTTAATACTATAAGTATTGTAATATGGTCCTGCTTTAGGGAGACCTTAGCTGTTCTTATATGAGATGAATGACACATCATAAAAACAGAAGACAATGGAGATCATTAATTTTTAAGTACCCACATCAGTTCTGTTTGTTAACTCTATTTAGTCCTATACAATGGAATAGGTATATAATGTACAGTATACAATTACACCAACTAAAAACCTAAAGGGAATAGAAAATTTAATAACTAAAGCAAATGTAACTATAAATACATTTATAAATACTTTTTATGGACAAATTACAGTTGTTTTGTCTCAAGAGTTAATCATTATAGAATTAAAATGGCTGCAATCTGTTTACACTGACCAGAATCTGTCCTAGTATGTTAAGAGGGACAATGCCTGTGAGATGTGGAGGTAGAGGATCCGCTGCTGTGACCTGGAGATCACTTTACAGCATGTGGTAAGTTATCTTCAGGTCACAGCAGCGGAGCCTCCACCTCCACATCTCACAGGCACTGGACTTATTAACATTCTAGGACAGGTTTCTGTCAGTGTAACAAGATGGCGGCCATTTTAATGTACTATAGTAATTACCTCTCTGGACATGAGTGCGATTTACAACTATGGGAAATTATTTTGAATGACATTATATTTATTTAATTTTTTTTTCTCTTCCCAGAGAACTCCTATGTGTGAAGTTAACATACACAAGACTGAGGTAAATCTGTAGTAAATGTTATATTATTCATGCAATTATAAGTAATATATATGTAGTTATCCTTATTTATACTAGCTGGTATTTTTTTATTTTTTGGTATATGCATTCAATTGATACTAGGAATACAATGTACAACAAATGTCAAGTCTGAATTTTTTTTTATCAAAAATACAGTAAAAATAATTCTCATCAATTTGGGTCAAAATGCCATACTGGACTAAACGTACTGCATTATTATAGTAACGTAAATTACCTCTATACTTCCAATATTACTATACCTTCCAGTCTTACTGGTGATCAGTAAACGTTTGCTACATAGGCAGCAACTGACCCTACACAAGAATCATTTATTATAATTACAGAGGTTGCCCCTCATTTTTTTAAAGAAAATTAAAGTGGTGGAAAAATAATTTTCACCTTCCAATCACCCCTCTTTGTAGTCCTCCAGTCCTGAGCTCCTCTGTAGCGCTCCTTTCCTCCTCTATAGCACTCTTTAGGTCTTCTGTAATGCTCCTCAGGTTCTCTGTAGCACTCCACATGTCCTCTCTAGCATTCCTCAGATCCTCCGTAGCACTCCTTAGGGTTCTCTGTAGCACTCCACAGGTCCTCTATAGCACTCCTCAGGTCCTCTGTAGCACTCCTCAGATCCTCTGTAGCAGCCCTCAGATCCTATGTAGCACTCCTTAGGTCCTCTAAAGTACTCACCAGGTCCTCTGTCATGCTTCTCAGATCCTTTGTAGTGCTCCTCAGGTTCTCTGTAGCATTTCTGTGGTCCTAAGTGCTCCTCGGGTCCCCTGTAGTACTATTTGGGTCCTCTGTAGCACACTTCAGGTGCTCTGTAGCATTCCTCAGTTCCTCTGTAGCACTCCTTGGATCCCCTGTAGAACTCCTCAGGTCCTCTATAGTGCTCCTCCGGTCCTCTTTAGTGCTCCACAGGTCCCCTGCTGGTCTCCTTATTTTCACATTAGTCACTTCTTCAGAATACAGCACTTAGGCTAGCTTCACACTAGCACTCCCCGCCGCAGTGTATTGCGGCGGGGAAGCGCAAGCAGAGCGCAGGTACCGCAAGTACCTATGTTTAACATAGGTATGCAGGTGCCTGCGCTCTGATGCAGATTGGCGTGCGCACCCTGTGCACACCCATTCACTGCAATGTATGATTTGTACGCAGGCGGATGCCTGCGCACAAATCATACATTCTTGTCCGCACCAGGAACGCGACATGTCATCTCAGGAGGAGAGCGGAGGGGTCCGCAAGTGTTAAGCCAGCCTTAAACAGATGAGGAAAGTGCGTGTCTACCAAAGGCATGGAGTGATGGTAGCATCTTCTTTTTCGATATAGAGCAGCACATCTGTGGATTCAATGAAATGTGGCACCTGAACATCAGAAACATTCATGCAGCCATATAAGAACACTGCCACCGTCTTGTTTCACTGTAGAATCATGCATCTTTCTTTGTACTTCTCACCTTTGTGACATTATACAGTTTTGTAGCCATGAGTTCCAAAAACATTTACATGGGTCTTATCACTCCAGAGTATAAAGTCGCAATAATTTTCATATTTTTCAGCATAGGCCTAGGGAAATTGTAGGTGGCCTTTTTGTGCATGGGCTTTAGAACAGGATTTTTTTGTGGACTACAGGAAGATAAAGGAAAATGCATGGTGCCTACAGTGCTGCTGTGTCTAGGAGCTACATTTTCATTTCATTGATGGTATCATGAATTTACAGATGCACTTCTCTATATTGAAAGAAAATATGCAACCATAACTCCATGCCCTTTGTAGACAAGCACTTTTCCAACATGACAATGATCCAAAACACAAATCTAAGGATTCATTCAGTATTTTTACATCAGTCTTTGTAACCCAAAGCCAGGAGTGGAAAAACTATAGTTGAAAGATTGACACCTGTTCTGTATTTTGGAGTTACTCCTGGTTTTGGCATAGAAAAACTGATGAAATACTGGTCAATAATACTCATGAGTGAATAAGGCCTAAGGCCACTGTTGCATTTTTGAAGAATGGAGTGAAAGTGATTTGGTGGCCAAGTGTCTCCTGATCTGAACCAAATGAATAAGTATGGGGAAATGTGATGACAAGTTGTGCATCACTCTCCATGCAGCATCCAGGCTCTAAAAGAAGTCAGTATTGAATGGAAAAAGATGTTGCAATATGTCTCTAGCCTCTTCATTTCATGCCTAGAAGATTTGGTGCTATCCTTAACAATCATGAAGGTCGTACAAAATGCTATATGTAATTTTTGATATGGGGTGTATTCTTTTTTACATCAACTAATTTGAGTAAAATTGAAGATTTTGTAATAATAATCATATTAATAACCTTAATGTTATCAGTTAAAACATGTTATTTGAAAATTAGTCTTGACAACATTTGGAAATTGTTCTTGTGTTTAATGAGATATTGATTAAAATTTTATTTTTAAAGGGTGTATGCTTATTTATGCTGGGCACTGTGTATACACAGCAGGTGAAATAAATAATGAACACGCCACCAATTTTCTAAGTAAATATATTTCTAGAGGTGCTACTGACATGAGTTTCTCATCAGATATTGATAACAACCCATCCAATCCAGACAGGCAAATAAATCAAACCATAGATGCCCATAGATTAAGTTATCTGTAATAATGAGAAATGATAGTGGAAAAAAGTATTGAACACATAAAGAAAGAGAAGAGCAAAAAACCATAGAAAGACATAACACCAGCTGAAATACATCATTAATTAGAAAGCAATCCTGACACTTATTGAAAAATAATATTAGCTCGTTGAATGAATGGTTTATAAAAAGGTGTCTGATTATCAAGGTGCCACTCAAGAAACCGGACACAACCAGGTGCTCCGCAAGATTTCACAATAAAAAGAATTATCAGAGGAGTCATTCTAGAGCCAAGGACCACCTCTGGAGAGCTACAGAAAGACCTGGAATCAGCAGGTACAATTATTTTAAAGAAAACAGTAAGTAATGCTCTCAACCTCCATGGCCTTCATGCACGTTCACCATGTATGTTCAACCATATTTAGAGCTTGCTTATCAACTTTTTGGCAAGTCTGTGAAATACTAGTAGTCTGGTCAGATGAGATCAAAATTGAACTCTTGTGTTGTCATAATACACACCATGTTTGGAGGCCTTTAACACCATACCAACAGTGAAGTTTGGAGATGGGAGCATTGCTGTGTGGAGCTGTTTTTCACCATATGGCACTGGCAAACTTCATATAATTGAAGGAAGGATGAATGCACAGATGTACCGTGATATTCGTAATAAACTCTGCTGCAATCTACCAGTATGATGAAGATGAAATAAGGGTGGACATTTCAGCAAGACAATGATGCCAAACACAAAGCAAAGGAAATTATTAATTTGTTTTTAAGGAAAGAATATTAAGCTGCTTGAATGGCCGACCTGATCACTTGACCTGAATCCAATGGAAATTGTATTTATTTTAAGGATTTGAAGAGTGTTTGTGTGGAAAGAGTGGGCCAAATATCACACCTGAGCAACGCATGCAACAAATGTTTCCATACAGGAGGCATCTTGAAGCTGTCATCACCAAGAAAGGTTTTTGTATGAAGTATTAAATAAATTTCAGTAAGCATGTTCAATACTTTAACCCTGTGTCATTTCTCATTATTACACATAACTAAATTCATGGACATCTATGGTTTGATTTCTTTGCCTGTATGGATTGGATGGGTTGTTGCCAGCATCTGGTGAGAAGTGCATGTTAATAGCGCCTTTAGAAATATATTTACCGTATATACTCGTGTATAAGCCGAGTTTTTCAGCCCAAAATTTGGGCTGAAAAGTCTCCCCCTCGGCTTATACACGAGTCAATACGGGGGGGCTGTGTCCGGGGCTGTGTCCGGGGGCTGTGGAGGCTTCAGGAGGCGGGGGGGGGAGGCTGCTGTATGAGCGGCCCCGTCACGTGGGGCCGCTCATTAAATATGCACTGCTTTCCCTGTCTATCACCGGCAGGGGAAAGCAGTGCATAACTAATTAAATCCCCCCCAAGTGCTGGCACCTGCCCCCCTTGTAAGGGGCCCCCCCCCGATGGTTATATTACCATTCCGGACTTCTGATCCGCGCCGCTCCTCGCTCCTCCTCGCTGCTCCGTCCGTCTTCTACATCTCGGATCTCCGGCCGTCGCAGGCATGTGACGTCATCGCACGGCCGGGGATCCCGGATGTAGAAGACGGACGGAGCAGCGGGAGGAGCGAGGAGCGGCGCGGATCAGAAGTCCGGAATGGTAAGAGAAGCGGGGGGGGGCCCTTGCAAGGGGGGGCGAGGGCCGCTGTGTACCCCCAGGGGCTGCTGGGTACCCCCTGGGGGCTGCTGGGGCACCTGCTGGGGACCCCCTGGGGGCTGTTGGTACCCCCAGGGGGCTGTTGGTACCCCCTGGGGGCTATTGGTACCCCCAGGGGGCTGTTGGTACCCCTGGGGGCTGTTGGTACCCCCAGGGGGCTGTTGGTACCCCCTGGGGGCTGCTGGGGTACCTGCTGGGGACCCCCAGGGGGCTGTTGGTACCCCCAGGGGGCTGTTGGTACCCCCAGGGGGCTGTTGGTACCCCCTGGGGGCTGTTGGTACCCCCAGGGGGCTGCTGGGTACCCCCAGGGGGCTGCTGGGTACCCCTGGGGGCTGCTATATGTACCCCTGGGGGCCTGCTGTATACCACTGGGGCTGCTGTATACTACCACTGGGGCTGCTGGGGCTCCTGTATACTACCACTGGGGCTGCTGGGGCTCCTGTATACTACCACTGGGGCTGCTGGGGCTCCTGTATACTACCACTGGGGCTGCTGTGGCTCCTGTATACTACCACTGGGGCTGCTGGGGCTCCTGTATACTACCACTGGGGCTGCTGGGCCTCCTGTATACTACCACTGGGGCTGCTGGGGCTCCTGTATACTACCACTGGGGCTGCTGGGGAATCTGTATACTACCACTGGGGCTCCTGTATACTACCACTGGGGCTGCTGGGGCTCCTGTATACTACACTGGGGCTGCTGGGGCTCCTGTATACTACCACTGGGGCTGCTGGGGCTCCTGTATACTACCACTGGGGCTGCTGGGGAATCTGTATACTACCACTGGGGCTGCTGGGGAATCTGTATACTACCACTGGGGCTCCTGTATACTACCACTGGGGCTGCTGGGGCTCCTGTATACTACCACTGGGGCTGCTGGGGCTTCTGTATACTACCACTGGGGCTGCTGGGGCTCCTGTATACTACCACTGGGGCTGCTGGGGCTCCTGTATACTACCACTGGGGCTGCTGGGGCTCCTGTATACTACCACTGGGGCTGCTGGGGAATCTGTATACTACCACTGGGGCTGCTGGGGAATCTGTATACTACCACTGGGGCTGCTGTATACTACCACTGGGGAGGCCTGTATACCACACTGCTGGGGTCTGTATACCTGTGCTGGGGTCCACCCTCGGCTTATACACGAGTCAATAGGTTTTTCCAGATTTTTGGGGCAAAAGTAGGGGGGTCGGCTTATACACGGGTCGGCTTATACACGAGTATATACGGTACTTAAAAAATTGGTGAGGTGTTAAATAATACATTGCGCCCACTCTATATTCATTTATAATGTGTTTATATGAATGAGCCCTAAGGTTTCCTGTGGGACAGTGTTCATTGAATAATTATTCTTGTGCCACAATGGAACCGTGTTGCTGCCATAAGACAAATTAGAGGTTTGCTTCCATATGATAAATCAGTGGTGCCATTATCTTAAAGTCTTTGCTGTTTTTCTTTCTGAAAACAAGATCTTCACAAAGGTTCTATTGATTTCTTTCCCATGTCTATTATGTTTTCATGAGGGTACGACTCCACGCTGCCCACGACTTCATTTTCTAGGGCTGTTTATATAACAAGGACTGTGATGCCCCACTGTGTCCCAGATTTTCGGAATAACCAAACAAATGGCCATTAGAAGCTGGCAATGGATCAATAGTGCAATTGTGCCTGCTAAAATATGACACACTCAAATCTATATTGTCACAGGTTGCATTGAGCGAAATATATCAGGTAGGAAACAAAACAGCATTGTGGGGCATTAATCCCTCATCAACGTTATCGGCAAGTGGATCAATACAATACATGAGTAGTAATAAAACACTGTACAAAATATATCAGACCTAAACTTCTTTTTTTACATAAACCAGTTGCTATACCTGCTGTAAGATTTTTACAACCAGAAAAAGACTTGTTCTTGCTCCAATGATAACATTAACGACAGTCATTAAAATCCAGCAAATTGTTTTGGCACGATCATGCAGTTATAGGCTACCTACAGTGATAACTTTGCAATCCGGCCAACAAAAATTGTACTTAGTGCCAACGTTACTAAAAGGGTAGAAAGATAAAAACATTGTAGATTTGATGTTTTTTTTATATAAATTACAATTCTGACCTAGTGGTAAAAGATTCATCTGACACTAATGTAAACCAGCAGCCATGATATACTCATATATACTTTTACTAGATGTAAACGGACAGAGGATAAATGCCGGAAATACACTGACCAATTCTGCACACACATAATATACTTGTGGTGTTCCGGTTGTCTCACAATGGCTGACTTAGTGTCCATTTGAGCACCATTTACCTGTATGTAGTCGTGTACAGAGGAGGTTGTAGGATGTTCTAATTACTAAAGTATTAATTCATTAAATTTAGCATTGTTGTCATACCCAGAGAGTCAGAATATTGCCCATTCCCCACAAAATATAAGAGGTCCTTTTCCATGAGTGTCCAAAAGTTAAGAAACAATCAGAAGGAGTCATAAATAAGACTAGGGTCACACTTGGCTGCTTTTTTAAGGTTGTTTTGGACAGGCTAGGGTCAAACTTGCATCATGATGAGTTTTTTGGTGCTTTTTCAAAAACGCGTGCATTTTTGTAACATGGGGCCCAATGGGAATCGCATGCAAATCCGCATGGCACTAAATGGTACCAGGAGTTTTCGCAGGAGTTTTTTAAGGCTGCTCCAGACCTAACAGTAAAAATGCAGGCCAAAAACGTAGGCTGTCAAAAACAACCTTAAAAACGCAGCAAAGCTTTAGGTTATACCATCGTACTACTGTAAACACATTGCATGATGATACACTTTCATGTGGCTGAGCCAACACCATCAGCATCTGGTATCTCTTAAATTTCAGTTCACACTCTGCTGCTATTGCTAGGATTACAGATAACTTAGATCCTGGTCACTTAAACCCTTAGATGCAAGTATTAAGCTGCCTTCAGACTTGCAGATGCATCTGCAGCGTTTTGCAGATGCATCTGCAAGCATCTGATGCAGACCGCGGCCCCTATGTTTATAATGGTGCGCACGGCGGTCTGCAGATGCTTGCGGACCGCCGTGTGCACCCATTCACTCCTATATGTGATCTGTACGCACGCAGATGCCTGCGTACAGATCACACACTCTCGTCCGCACCACGGACGCGACATCTCGCGTCCATGGTGCGGGCGGGAGTGTGTGACTTGTGCGCAGGCATCCGCGTGCGCACAGATCACATATAGGAGTGAATGGGTGCGCACGGCGGTCCGCAAGCATCTGCAGACCGCCGTGCGCACCATTATAAACATAGGGGCTGCGGTCTGCATGCAGATGCTTGCAGATGCATCTGCAAAACGCTGCAGATGCATCTGCAAGTCTGAAGCCAGCCTAAAAGCAGCATCTAAGTGGTTACACAGAGACAAAGGGGACTGATTCTGTTACTCCATCAGATGCATCCTGGGATCCAATAATGACTCCTGAGTCTGTCAAGTTAGTATATTTTGGGTTATAACATTTCTTTTCAACAAATGCTCAAACAATTTTGTATGAATTAGAAGGAACTGCGCTATAAGCTATGGTTTCAGTTATTTTGGATTTTTTTTATATTATTCTATTTTTTTCTTATTTTTTTTTTATTTATTTAGTTGGATTATTATTTCTCCCTCTCTCTCAATTGGAGATTTATAGATTTAGATTTTATTGCTTATTTTCCACTAAATATAGCTGTCTTACTAGTGTCATCTACAGAGGAAATACAGGCCATTAACATGCAGTATGGCAATTTGAGTCCGCTAAAACACAGCTAGTTTGTGTAGCTCACATGTGAGACAGAGATATGAAGTGTCGTATTTGTCTGCTGAAATGCACACATTAGCCCACTTGAACATCATGCACACAGCAATCGGGAAGGCAGAGAAAGTGAAAAACATCTCTGCCTTCTCTAGGAGGAGTCCAGATTTCTTTGACTGTGAGTCTCTATTTCTGCAGCTGTACAACCTATGTTATTTCAAAGTAATCCATTCTAGCTGAATGCTTTAAGATGTTGACTAGTCCAAATCAGTTGCTAAAATGTAAAAAAAATATTAAAAAAAGAAAAAGAAACAGAAAACCAAAAATTAAAAATAGAAATAATTGGTATTGCCACATCCATAATTACACAAATGTTATTAATACCATCATAGTGCGATCAATATAAAAACAATAAAGTGGTCCCTTTTAAGTCTTCATCGGCAGAAAAATAAAAAAGATTATGGTGAGGAAAATGTGTCTGCATCACAAAATGCCAAAACCATTTCAACATACAAGGAATGTCAGGTACCACTATAATAAATGTCAATGAATACCTAGACTGTGACATATAAAAAAGTAAACACCATATAAAGAAAAAAATGGCACTAGGTGACTGTCAGATCTAGAGAAATATACAAAACTTTAGTTATGCAAAAACAGACATAAATAGAACTCTACATTTTACATCAATCAATGAAAAAACATTAAAGATTGTTACATAAACCAAGGCTCACAGGCTAATATTTATGTGCCCAGCTGAAACTCACCTCCTGCAGTGTAGAGCATGCTCTAGTATACCCCCTAGCATACATTTCTGGTAGTGGAGCTCAACAGATGCAATGTGCACACCAGCTAATGAATTTTGGTGCATGATACTCCATAAGACTGGGAAACAAAAAGTCAAGTCTTAATGAATTGGGTCCATAGATTTCTATCTACATGTGCCCTTAAAGTGGACCTTTCACTGGATTTTTAAATTGAAATTGAATTTATCCTTTAATTGCCGATTGACACTGATGCCGGAACAGTTTTTCTTCTCTTTTAAATGCTCCTCCAATCTCCAGCCCCTGTTCCTTCCAGTAATAACCAGTGCAAATTTTCCCTTCAACCAACTAGGCATATACCACAAAATTACTCATCCCAATCTAAAAATATTCAACGCCATTTCACACCATTTTATTTAGCAACCCTTCACCGTTACCCTTCACCGCTTACTAGAATACTCCTTAATGCTAAGCTCCCCCACAGCTTCCCACCCTCTCACTTAAGTTGCTGTATAAGCAAGGTCTTGGTATCTTAAGGCCATGTTCACACACACCTCGCTGTAAGTATTTAGCGGTCACCGCTAAATACTTAGGTTTTTTTCAGAGAAGCAGAGGTGCGTGTGTGCCGCTGCTTTGTGCGGACACAGCCCATGGTTACCCGATGTGTATCGTGGTAACCACTTCACACAGCAGGCTGCCTAGTGTCCGCTTTCCCAGAGCGGACAGGGAAACGCTGCTAGCAGCGTTTCCCTGTCGCTCGCCTTAAGCGGACACTAGGCAGCCTGCTGTGTGAAGTTACCATGATACACATTCGGGTAACCATGGGGTGCGTCCGCAGAAAGCGCCGGCACCCAAGCACCTCCGCTTCTCTGAAAAAACCTAAGTATTTAGCGGAGAACCGCTAAATACTTACAGCGCAGTGTGTGTAGACATGGCCTAAGATATCTTACCACAGGCAATAAAATAATAACAGTTTAGCAGCTGATAAAAAAATGATTCACCAAACATCGATCATTTTAGGATCTTCTTTACTTTTCTCACTATCTCACAAACTTTAAACAACTTTCAAATCCCTATTTCATCTGAGTTTCTATGACAACTTTTACCAATTAATCAAGGCCAAATCTCCTATATATTATGTAGCTACAAAACCAACTCCCAGCCCATAATAAACTACCCTTTATGATGTAATGTGGGCAAGATCTGGTCCTAAAGCGTCACTTGAATGCTAACAAAACTGTTGTACTACAATTATGAAAGTCGGTCTTTATATCAACTTGGCTGAATCATCTATCAAATATTATATAACAATTACTTGGTCCCCACTAGGGTTCACTCCTTTTTCCAACAGTCATTTTGACTTTATAGAGGATGCCCAGATACTGGCTCCATGGTACATACATGGTGGCACTTACTCATAAAATCTGCTTTCTGATCCCTAATATCTCAGCTAGTATCTCAGGTCTTACCAGCACCATTCCAAAAGTCATCAGTTATTTTTCTGGATGATAAGCCTCCTGGTTATTCAAACCAAGTCAATAAATTCTCACAATACATCTGCATGGCATAGTAGAGAATAGCTCAAGTGATGACTTTCAAAAAATGCATGTCATTTGCACAAACTTAATGCAGCTCTTTCTGAAGACTTGGAAGCCTTGGTCAATTTTGTTGATATTCCAGGTCTCCTTATGTCTCTTCAATCCTAACTTTGGAATTATACATGCTTGGGTCTTTACACTTTACCTATCTCATACATTCTCTCCTTTTGTTCCACTGCTATCCCAAACCCCTTATTTGTTTGTCTCGTACTATAAGAATTGTAGACCTTCCATTTTTATGCTAATTTACTCCTGAGTGAGGACTTATTTGTCCAATATATTTGTTTTATAATAATAACTTTTTCTTTTTCTCTAAATAAAAGCTATTATTGACAAAAAAGGAGCTAAGATTAGGGAGAAAAGTTATCCTTCCCATTAGCTACTTTCTGCCCTGCCGAGCTGTATTGACAGGTGGGTTTAGTAAAACTAAGGAAGAGGGGGGTCCCAGCGTGGTGACCATGCCTGGCCTTATATATAAAGCCATCCTTTTATTAATAATTCTGCTCTTATTGTCTAAATGTAGCAAATTGCTTCTTTCGATCCTTCGTGGAACTGTTAAAACAGAAGCAAATAAAGCAATTTTTGTAGAATTTTGCAAAGCGTGATAATGTAGGTGGTAAAATGATTCTTGTTTTAGAGTTCATATTAGAAACTATTCGGTTTGATTAAGCAACACAAAGAAATATAAGTTTGACCCCAACTTAATAGAATCCTTCCCACTTATGATGGGAGCTAGGCCGATTTTGGACAGCGGTATTGAAAAATGATCCAAAGTACAGACGTGACTGGCCTCTTGTGCGCGTCCACATTGAGGTACCAGAGCTGTCCTTTACAGTGTAGCCTTATTCTGGTCAGATCAAATATAATCTGAGAAACAGCTATGTGCACAGGCATACAAGCCATATTGGGTCCATGTGCTCTTCATTTGTGGTCTTGGAGCCCACGGAGGGCACATGGATGATTATATGCTGCAAAAGCAATGTTATCATCAATAAAAGTATATCTGACCAATGCTATTTGCCTGCAGAATAATTCATACAGGAATATCCCCATCCTTCATCTTCATTTACATGATATGTCTTTGTCACCTATCTTATATTAATATTCTCTGCTGTATTTCACAGGCTATCCCAGAAATGTAAATCTCCATTGTCCTTTTCACACATACTGTAGATAAGCCACATGAACAGGTTTTTTCTTTTGTTAATATAGCCATAGATATGTGCAGCATATTTAATCCGGGGATAATTCAGTCAAACACACTAGTGCCACCTCCTCATCTAGCAGCAATATGAGGCCACCTGCCTTGTCTCATCTCTGTTCAGTGAATGTCATCTGTTGTTATCTGTCTGTGACGTACAGGCAAGTGGACACGGAGCGTGATTGAGATCAGACCCCCACCATTCAAGTGTGAGAATGAAAAAAAATTGAATTATTTATGGACATGTGAATAACGATGACCGGATCTAAATTGACTGGTTTCCTAGGAGTCAGTCTATGCTTTTTGCTCATTCAGGTCCACAACTATTTCCTCAGACATATCTGACATTCCAGCCAGTCTGTCATTAATAATAGCATCTTTATTACATAGTCATTCTATACATCATATTTTTTTGACCATTTGCAAGAGACAGATGTACCAAATGGTTATTTGTGTATTTTGTAAAACCGAGCGCCCACAGTTGCCAGCTGTCATTAAATTAAATGAAATCGTCAGATTTGTACCTAGTGGTAATAATAAAGCAATTGAAACCGTAGCTCAGATATTGAGAAAAATAAGAATCAGGTAGTGTAGAATGGGAATGGATGCACCTGAAAGAGGCACATAAAATCTCAATAAAATAGAAGGCAGTCATAGACATGGCATTAATTCACCTGATCTGCATACGCTGAGATGACAATACATCATGTTATAAACATGTTATAAATAATACATTATTTGTATAGCACCAACATATTACACAGCAACTCACAATTGAGCGGGGGTGAGGTGAGGAGCAATATACAGACAATTTGAGACAATACTAAGCAATACATAGTTTACCAGGTACAGGGAGGGTGAGAGCCCTTCTCAAAAGCTTACAGTCTATAAGTTTTGACATAGTCATAACATGTTCCATCAATCCACAATTTTATTGAATGTGCATAGATTATCTGTGATTAATTCTGCCTCTTATTTAATGGGAAAAATATAGAAACCTAGCTCTACCCCCTAAGGGAATATAGTATCAATAATAGAACATTTTAATAAAGGGCATCTATAAGATATTAATAGTAGTATGCTGCAGGGAGTTCTGTTCAAAGGTCATCACATTGCATGCGAGTCACAGTCGGGAGCATGTGGTACTTCTGTGTCAATCAGGTCAAGGGATGTCCTGATAAGAAAACATTGTGATGCTTAGGTAACGCACATTGCAAACCATACAAGTTCCCTGGACATAATACTGTACAACACACAAAGTATTGTATATATGTAAAAATGTGTCACTTCCCCAATCTTTTGAAGTGGCAATGAGGTTGTCTTAATTTTCACCACACCCGTTCAACCGGGACATAGCTGTTACAGGGAGATACTAAGCTAACTATAAACCCCAGGGAAAGGGACGCCTAATCTGTCCCTTAACAATGACATCCTGCACTGTCCCTTATCTCAGTGGTATGCCTGAAAGTGGCAAGGTCTGAGCCGCCAGCAAAACCCTATCTCCTGAGATATCCTGGAATTAAACCACCTCTCCCCACCCAAAGGAACAAGGAAAACCCAAAAGATATACTACATAAATCTGCTGCTTAAATCCAAGCAGCAGCAGGTGGAATGGCACCAGGTAGGCTGATCTTCACAGCAGAGGCTCACACACATCCATACAGCAAGCTGGTTAAAGGAAGATGGAGCTATCACGAGCTATCACCATCAACAGCTGAGGTAACATGACTACTTAACAAGATGTGGGAGTGGACATACTCTGCAGAAAACCTTCTAGCATACATCAAGCATACGACATAGCATTTACCCCCCCCCCCCCCCGGTACTGAAGAAATAAACATCAATAGTAAAACAACACAAAAAACAATTACAGACCTTGTTCTTGCCCTCTCTACTGTCAATATGCTCTTTTAATATAGTGCCCACCTGCACCCAAAAGGCTTTCCCATATAGCCTATTGATTAACCTTCATGACTTCCTAAGCCAAACTATTTTTCATCCTAGCTATTCAGGTTATCCTCCAAATAATACAAAAACCTACTCTACCATAATGCCATGGTACATAAACTATCATCTTTGGTCATGTGTAGTATTGTGATCTCTTCCTTAAAGACTCACCATTACATATTCACAACAACTTACACACAACAGCTCGGGAATGCTTTGCATTTCACTTTAAGTTGCATAAAAGGAACACAGCGGCGTGGGATCTCTATAAATCTATCTACTGAGCTTGTACCCTACAATGCAGCGTTTAAAGTATGGGACCATGGGATCATGTGCATCATGCATTATTTTTCATAGATCAGCCCATTCACATTCCTGATTCTACAAAAAGGGGCACACTGCATAGATTAACAGTATATTATTCATTAATGTGATTTGTTTGTCTTTGTGTATTACTTACCCCCTATTGAACCTCTTGCATAAGTAAAAGTATAAGGGTAAGTGCCCACGATTGGGACATGCTGTGTTCTGGACGTATAGTGTTTTCTCTTGCATAGCCACTAGAGTTCTCTGCAGCAGAATGTATTGTCAGTGCCCACAACCAGGATTCTGGATACAGCGTATTTTTGGGAAGCCATGCCATATGTCAGTTTACACTGCGTAAAAAGAGATGCACAGGGGGCATGGGTTTTCTATACATCTCATCCACTCTGCTTGTACTATGCAATCCAGTGTTTTAGATGCAGTGAACATATGCTATGCCCAAAACGCTGCTAATCCAGATCGTAGAGGCTCAACCTAAGAAGCAACCTAAGAAGCATATCGGGTTGTGTCTTGTGCAAGTCTGTCCTATTTAAGGATTTAGAGTCCCACAAGGAGTGAATTTGGGGCCAGTTGTCTTTAGCTTATTCTTCAGATCTTAAGGCAGATACATGTCCTGAACTATTTCAGACTGTTCTTGAATTTTGCATATTTGATGACATTACCATATCGCTTATCAGTGTATCTCTATTATGGTAATGATCCCTTTCTACTGGTCCATATTATGCCGTGCTCCCCTCTGTTGTTATATATATTTACATATTAGTGTATCTGTTAGAAATGTTAGGTCATTATTCTGCTCACCATTTGGTGATAGTTTTGTTAAAGTCTCAACTTTCAGAGGCTGGATATTATTAACTTATTATAGGTCAACATTCAGCTTTTAGCCTATGATTTCATAATGAATATATTTTATATTTTTGAAGTACTGATTTCACAAACAATGCAGCTATAAATCCAAGTTTGTTTTTGCTTATATTGTTTGCTATTATTGGTAAGGCAGGGATGTGCATACAATTTTCGGTCCAAGGGCCACATATTTACATTGTAGCACTTGTGAGGGCAGCAATAAAACGTAAAGCGGTATATATATTTTCAGCATATGGTATGTATAGCGTATTCCATAAACTGGGATAATTGGGTCTGGGGCTCTATTTATCAAAATTTTACATTTGTGGAGAATGGGTGTTCCCTAATTTCCTACTTGGCACTAAACAGAAAGCAAGTAAAGTAGTCAAGATAGCCACAACTATGCATTTGTAAACTCCATGGTAGTCTATGAAAATTAGGGAAATGTCAACCATTTTTATTCTTCATGATGGAGAACACCATATTCATGAAAAACCATTTATATTACTTTGGAGAAGTAAAGAGAAGAGTCCTTAATACATAGCTGCTAGAGTTACCCGGGCAATCCAGTTTAATATCGCAGGCTACAGGTTATTCACCCAATTGTAAGCCTTTTTCATTTGAAATATTTATCTTTTTATGGACCATATTAAAATGACATATCCATAAATAGAAACTATTTTGGATACCACCTGGATTACGCTTTACAAAAGCCATACTGTCTGTTTTATTGTTTTGCTTTTCATTGTACTGATAACCATCAGCTTTGCAGTCTGGCACTCTGAAATGTTAGCATATGTGCACATGATCACTGTTTGCAGTGGTTTGCAGTGTTATCAAGATAAATGGATAGGATTTGGAGAAATCCCATGCTTTCTGTGACTGTTTTCCCCACAGTGTAAGGCTGCTTTCACATTATGATTTTTGGTCATCCGATTGTATCCGTTTCAAAATGGATACAATCGGATCCCTTGTCCCCCTATGGGAATCGGATCGGATCGGATGTGCCACTATTGCCATCCGATTTTGGCACCATCCAATCCGATTTAATCATGGGCACGAAATCGTAGCCTGCTATGATTTTGTGTCCGTGACTGAAATTGGACAGCATCGGTTCAGTGTAGATCCGAGTGCCCACAAAATGGGAGCCTATGGACATCGGATCCGAGATCACCTCGGATCCGATGTCGGCTCAGTTTTGCCTGCCTCTCCCTGTCTTTCCCTGCTCCGGCCTCCTCCATCTTCTTCTCCCCGCTATTTTATTCTGTACCTCCCGCTATTCTATTCTGTTCCCCCGCTCCTCTATCCTGATCTAATCCCTATCCTGTCCCCTGTTCTCTTCCCTGTGTGTTTTCTCAATTTTTTCATTTTCACATGTGCAATAGGATAAAATGGATCCTAAAATTTGTTGGGCAATTTCTGCTGAAAACGATACCTCATATGTGATCATAAAATACTTTTTCATTTTTATGGATCAATTAGTGAAGCACCTGAGGGTTCAAAGTGCTCACCACCCATCTAGATAAGTTCCCTGGGGGGTCTTGTTTCCAAAATGGGGTCACTTGTGTGGAAGCTCCAATGTTTAGGCACACAGGCACTCTCCAAACGCGACATGGTGTTCGCTAACGATTTGAATGGAAAATTAGCTCCAATTATTAGCGGATACCATGTCGCATATGGAGGGTCCCTGTGTGCCTAAGCTTGGAGCTCCCCCACAAGTGATCCAATTTTGGAAACTAGACCCCCAAGGAACTTATCTAGATGAGTGGTGAGCACTTTGAACCCCAAGTTGCTTCAGAAATTAATCCGTAAAAATGAAAAAAGAAAATGTTTGTGGAAAAATAAGTACTTTTTAATTTGTACGATCAATTTCTTGAAGCCCCTGGGGGTCCAAAGTGCTCACTATGCATCTAGATAAGTTCCTTGGGGGCTCTAGTTTCCAAAATGGGGTCACTTGTGGAAGTGCTCCAATGTTTATGCACAGAGGGGCTCTCCATACGCGACATGGTATCCGCTAATAATTACTCCCAGTAGCTGAAACCCTGGAGATTTTCCCACATGGGGGTGCTACAGGGTCTTTTCTGTTCTGACTTATTTTCACGTCAGAACAGAATAAGGACCCTATAATGCCGCCGTTTTTTTTTTACAGTGGGCCGTTGTTAAGGTGTTAACGTTCTTTATATGTAATTGTATGCCAGCTATGGAGCTTGAAAGCAGTTTTCGATTGCAAGATATCTGAATATACAGAAAAATCTCACATTTCTTAAGAAACCCTTACTGCAGATTATGTCTGGTTGTTAAAGGAGAAATTGGTGACAAACTAGACACTTAGCTTTAGCATTGGCCATGGATATCCAATTAGTAATATTGTTTTATTACTAACGTTGTAAATCTGATCTCTCGTTATTCACTGAAAGCTCTGTCTTCAATGGCTGCAAGTTAAGAGAACAATTATAGTACAATCAATATTTGTCCCACACCAACACCAAACCCAATTCTTGTTTTTTTCTTCTTCTTAGCGTATGTATATAATTACCAGTCATTCCAACAAGTCATAATCACAAGTGATCAGTAACCTGTCGTACAAAATGGTCCCCAATTGAAATAGCATTTTTTTCTACTGTTATTGGACCCATCCCCACAATGCATTCATTTATATAAGCAAGTCAGGCAACTCTGATAGAGTAAACTAGGTGCATTCAATATTCTTGCACCAAAAAATCACTATGTTTCCTGCTGTAACATTTTTCACACTAATTAAATTTAAAGGATAAAGAAAAATATTAATTTTATCTCTATCTATGGCTGGACACAATTTTTTGGACTGCATTTATAATAGTACTATAATTTAATGTCAGAGTTTTGGGTGAGAAGTTAATTTTGCACATAGTTGGATATTGTCTTATATTTTTGGTGTAGACCATTACATACATTACATTCTAGAAACATCTAGGATCTAAGCAAACTGAATGATGCAATAAAACAATATGATATGTGTAATAAAGGCAGTCCATATATTTTCTATCTAAAATTCTTGCAAGGCATACATTATTAGCTTTTAGAAGTGGAGCAATATGGGATAAAATAATCATGGAGTGGTAAATATTTTTATGGTTGTTCGGTCATTGGAGCCATCATCCTGCCAACATGAAAGTAATATTTACGGTACATTTATAAAACTGTCATAGAAAATGTATTGCTGTACAGAGCTGACAATGGAGAAGCACCAAGATGTACAGAATTATAGTACAGGACTCATAAAACTATATATGGCCCCTTCTAGTACCTTTGTAGACCTCAAATTACATTCTATAGGAATCTAATAGAAAAGAAAATCATGGCATGCTTCATTGGATTCCTACTTTGGTTCTTTGGGAGAATATGTTCATACATACAGCAACTAATGAAGCCTGAACCTCAGCACATAAATCTGTGGCTGCATACTAGGTGGACACCAAGCACAAGAAGGACCCTGAGAACCAGACTCTACTGTATATGAGTCTTGAGGAACAAGACTACTTATTAACAAGGCTTTCATATTGGGTGTGGACTAGAGAAGTGCTCCTGAGGAAAGCCCAACAAAACATATTTTTAAGATTTCCATCTTGTAGTCCCAAACAAATTAGGAAATTTGAATCTAGAGTCGAGAGGATCAACATCCATATTAGGCACATCATAAGATAAATGGTCAATTAATTAAGGGAAATATGGAATAAATCATGATGCTTTTTTGAGCAATTAGTTCCTTTCTCAAATCTAAAGGGGCCATCACAAGCAACGATTTGTTGTTAGCGATCTCAGTCAAGCGAGGTCACTAACAACATCGTTCACATCGCTGGTGAGCTGTCACACAGGCAGACTCACCAGCGATGTGGACCAGCGAGAACGCTGGTAACCATGGTACACATCGGGTTACTAAGCGTCCGCGCGGCGCTTAGTAACCTGATGTTTACATGGATACGAGCTCCCAGCATGGCTGTGCAGTGCTGGGAGCTCGATGATCGCTGGTCTCCCGCTGCCAAACGCAGTGATGCTGCGTGTCCAGCTGGCGACCATCGATAGATTTGTGAACATGTTCACAAATCTGCGATCAACGACTAATCGTTGATCGTTGACAGGTGTCACACACAACGATGTTGTTCACTACATCGTTGCAACGTCACCAAAAATGTGACGTATGAACGATATAGTTTAAAAAATCGTGTGTGACGGCCCCTTAGATAGATGCAAGATAGTTCCAAAATGCATCTCGTTTAAGACTTTGTATATCTATTGGTGGAAAGATGTTTATACTTGTGACTAAGTTCACTTATGTGGAAGTCTTTTGTCTCCACTTCGGATACTGATCGACGTTTCTTCCTCGGAGTGGCGGATCAGCCCATCAACTTGCTAGATAATGACATGTGCCTGCACATCATATTCGTATTAGATTTATGCCTATGCAATCACAACCATTTAAGGCGAACCTTGTAGTAATGTATTGAATACTACCATCTGTGGATTCTCTTCCTATGACTGCCTCTCCCATTGCGTCAACGTTCCCACGGCTCCCATATTGGCTGGCTGGCTGACTAACATTTACATCAATCAATTCTAATGCCAATGTTACCTCTCTGTACCCCAAAGAATAATTCCCCAAAAGTTGTTATAAGAGCTTCTGGCAGTAAATATTTTCAGGTAACATAGGTAGAAGGTTAGAAATAAGTTGTCATGTCAATGACAGCTCTGGCATAATGTCTTCTACATTCTGTAGATGTCCAAAGAAATATCCTCTGACTGTGCTCAGTTTTCCAGAATGTCTCTTGTGAAATGATGTAAAAAACACAGAAAAAAACAAGACAAAGACATTTAATTGTTACCATGGTTATTTGAAGTGCTTCATTTAAGCCAGCTGCGTAATCAGTGACTGGCACAAGGGTAATTCAGAGGGGACTGAATGTGTTGTGCTGTGAGTGATATTGCTAAAAAGCAGTGAACGTAGAAGCCCTTTTATCAGCAGAATGAATGATAGATACAAATAAGCTGTAAGACACCAGCTCTCTCTGCGTGAGATCCTCAGGAAGCTACGCTCAGCGGAATTCATTTTCAGTGCTTTTAATTTACAGAGAAATGACTAAACAAAAAGGTTCAAAGCTACAAATTTTTCATAAAATGGGAACATTGGACATATACAGTAAGCTACTAGACTTGGGATACCATCATTTCCTTTTGTTCTAAATGCATAACCCCAAAGGCAGTTACATAGTAGCAGTTGTGTTCAAAATAATAGCAGTGTGTTCACAAACATGAGTTAAAGAGGAACTCCAGTGAGAGAAAACTTTTTAGTACAGTTCCTTCCCTGCTACATGATGAAGCAGAGCTGTATACTGCCGTTCTAGCATCAATAGATCTCTTATAAATTGATAAAATTATAGCTGCTCCTTAGCTCTCACCCCACCTCATGGGACTGAGAATCTTCAGCCTGACAGTCTCATGCTGTTGCTGAGTAGAAGAGGTGAGTCGGGGGCGTGGATGTTGGGAGCTGCAGGATCATCCTATGTTCCAGCCCCTTCACATGTCTGTATGGGGAGGGGGCATTGCAGGGGGCATGGCCACTGCCCCCACACTCACACATACAATCCTGTCCCTGATATACCATTCTATGTTACAGGGGCGTCCAGGCTTGAAACAGCAATCATGTCACCAAGCAGATACAAATACATGATGTGATCCTCTGCTGTTTGATGATGCATAATGTATAATGTTATTGTGAGGCTAGGTTCAGAGGCAAATCATTACATTGATCAATTCAGCTCAGCATGATCTCCCCTCTCCCAAAGGAACATGGCATCTTCCTATCCCTCCAACCTTTAATGGATCATCATCATCATCACTCCTCACTGGAATGTAGGATGATCCTACAGCTCCCAGCATTCACGCCCCTGACACACCTCGTGCTTTTTGCTCCTACATGAAGCTGCCAGGCTGAAGATTCTCAATCCCATGAGGTGGGGTTCAGAGCTGTGGAGCAGGTTTGATTTTATCAATTTATAAGAGATCTATAGATCCTAGAACTGCAGTGTACACCTCTGCTTCGTCATGTAGCAGGGCACGTTTTCTCTCACTGGAGTTCCCCTTAAAGCCCAAATTCTTTATAATAGTTTTTATTTCCATACGTTGGAAACATTGCAGACTATTTTGTAAATCAAAATATGAAGAGAAATATGTATATAATTATATATAATATGTATATAATTATATATAAAATATAAGTATATAATTTTTAATTTACTTTACAGAAAATGAACATTGGGCTGTGCACAAAAATAGCAGTGTCTGTATTTGTCTTTACAAACTCGAAATATGTACTCATTTTTTAGGATTTAGCATTCCTGAGAATCACTAACCTACCGTATATACTCGTGTATAAGCCGATCCGTGTATAAGCCGACCCCCCTACTTTTGCCCCCAAAATCTGGGAAAACCTATTGACTCGTGTATAAGCCGAGGGTGGACCCCAGCACAGGTATACAGCCCCCAGCAGTGTGGTATACAGGCCTCCCCAGTGGTAGTATACAGCCCCCAGCAGTGTGGTATACAGCAGCCTCCCCAGTGGTATATACAGGCCCCAGCAGTGTTACAGCAGCCTTAACAGGGGTATATACAGCAGCAGCCCCAGGGTTATACAGCAGCAGTCCCAGGGTTATACAGCAGCAGCCCCAGGGCTATACAGCAGCAGCCCCAGGGTTATACAGCAGCAGCCCCAGGGTTATACAACAGCAGCCCCAGGGTTATACAGCAGCAGCCCCAGGGTTATACAGCAGCAGCCCGAGGTATACAGGCCCCCCATCAGTATCCAGGGCCCCCCCATGCTCCGGAAACCTGTAAAGTAAGATGATTATACTTATCACTGTCCCGCTGCCATCCCTGCTCTGCATTGCGCTCCTCCATCTTCATTCAGGGTCTTCCGGTTTCCTGTGTTCGGCGCTGACAATGACGTCATTGTCGGCGCCAAACACAGGAAGCCGGAAGACGCTGAATGAAGATGGAGGAGCGCGATGCAGAGCGGGGACGGCAGCGGGACAGTGATAAGTATAATCATCTTACTTTACAGGTTTCCGGAGCATGGGGGGGCCCTGGATACTGATGGGGGGCCTGTATACCTCTGGGGGGGTGGCGCCCGTGTAGTGACTCGCGTATAAGCCGAGGGGGGAACTTTTCAGCCCAATTTTTGGGCTGAAAAACTCGGCTTATACGCGAGTATATACGGTAATATTTAGTTGTATAACCACAGTTTATTAAAACTGCTTTGCATCTATGGTGTATAGAGTCAACCAACTTTTGGCACCTGTCAACTGTTATTTAAACCCTGTATGCTTGGACTAAATCCCACAATTTCTTTGCATGTGCTGACTTTACCTCAGAAATGGCACTTTTTATGTCACCCCACAAGTGTTCTATTGGATTAAAATCTGTGGATGGGGTTGGCAACTCCATAACCTCAATTTTGTTGGACTGGAACTGAGATTTTGCTCATTTACTGGTGCGTTTAGGGTCGTTGTCCTGTTGAGACACCCATTTCAAGGGCATTTCTTCTTCAGTGTAAGGCAGCATGATCTCTTCAAGTATTTTGATATATGCAATCTGCTCCATGATCACTGGTATATGGTAAACAGATTCGGCACCATAGTAAGGCTAGGGTCAGACTAGTGTCTGCCTTTTAGCTAACAAATCTGTTTAAAACTTAGAATTCTGCAGCCTGAGCGCATAGTATTAATGTGGTGTAACGCTGTGCTCAGGCTGCCTATACATCCCTATGGGTACCTTTACACACGGCTACATTTGTAGCTTGTCACCAGGTAACTTACTGGTTGCAGTGAAATCATGGAGACATGGTTCTATCTTGTTGCTGTGTACAAATGGAATCATGTATCCATGATTCATGATTTCACTGCAACCAGTAAGTTACCTGGTGACAAGCTACAAATGTAGCCGTGTGTAAAGGTACCCTAAGGTTACTGGTCACTTGACACAGAAGGACTGGATATGCGCAATTCCTGACCGCACAGGGAAACGCTGCAAACTGTGTTCAGGAATAGTGCATATCCGGTCATTTTGTGACAAGCGGCCAGCTGCGCTGGGAGACCGGTAACCATAGGGATTTATAGGTAGCCTAAGCACAGCGTTACAACACATTAACGTTATGCATTGGGCTGCAGAATTCTAAGTTTTAAATTGATTTGTCAGCCAAAAGGCTGATGCTAGTCTTACCATAGCCTAAGGGTACTGTCACACGTGGTGACGATACCACTGATTTGTTAGGTGATGCAGGGGCGTGGCCTATTGGCACCGATATTTCCCCTGCATCGCCTAATGTAATTAGACGATGGCAATGCCTTTTACTGGTCGCCTGGTTTCAGAGCATTGCTCTGAAACCAGGCGGTCGATCTGGGGCGATGTGTACACATCGCCCCGTGTAAACGGCCGACGATGACCTGACAGGTGATGGGAGCAATAGGCTCCCATTGTACTGCATCGCCGCTGGGGTGTTGACACACCACGGCGGCTATGCCGCCTGTTAGCTTGGAGGTGTCTCCCCATGTAAACGGGGGGCAGCAACGCTGGCAGGGCGCCAATAGCGTGTGCGCTCCCGCCAGTCACCGGCGACATCTCCGGCGAGGTGGCACCGTGTGACAGACCCCTAAGAGAAACATGCCTATATCATGATGCTTGCACCAACATGCTTCACTGTCTTCAAAGTGTACTGTGGCTTGAATTCAGAGTTTGTGGGTTGCCTGATGAACTGTCTGCAGCCCTTGGACCCCAAAAGAACAATTTTATTTTCATCAGTCCGCAAAATGTTTCTCCATTTCTCTTTAGGCCAGTTGTTGTGTTTTTTGACAAACTGTTTTCATTTCAGTATGTCTTTTTTAAGAGTGGGACTTTAGGGGGACTTCTTGCTAATAGATTAGCTTCACATTGGCGTATGCTAACTTTCACAGTCTTCACAGGTAAGTTGAGACTGTCTTTGACCATCCTGGAGCTGACCATTGGCTGAGCCTTAGTCATTCTGGCTATTCTTCCATCCATTTTAGTGGTAGTCTTTAATTTTCTTCCACTTCTATCTGGTTTTGCTTTTCATTTTAAAGCACTGGAGATCATTTTAGCTGAACAGCCTATCATTGTCTGCACTTATTGACACGTTTTACCCTCTCCAATCAACTTTTTAATCAAAGTACACTGTTCTTCTTAACAATGTCTCAAACGACCTATATTTCTAAGGCTGGCTTAACATTGCGGGTCAGATCCGATCCGAGGCTGTCCGTGTAAAAGCCCCGGACCAGATTTTGGCCCCATAGTATACTATGGGGCCGGATAGAAGCCGGAAGGCAGCTCTTTGCCATCCTATTTCTATCTATCTGGAACAATCCGGGAGAATTCAGTATCTTCTCACGGACACAAAAACGTTGCTTGCAACGTTTTTGTGTCCGAGAGGAGAATATCTCCTCTAATTGCCTACTCCCGGATTGCCCCGGATTCGCCCGGATCCTCCCAGATCCAGGGAAATCCGGCGCTCCCTAACATGGGAGCCTATGGGGCCGGATTGCCCTGGTGTGGGAGGATCCGGGAATGGGACACCTGCAGCTGCATGCTGCTGTTGTTTCAGGACCGCAGCTAGCTCCGTGCGAGCCGTGGTCCTGATTCATCAGTGGCGGCAGCTGCGTGTGGCAGCACACCGGACACGAGGGCATATTAGGCCTCCGGATCTGTGTGCTGATCCGATCCGGGGCTGTCAGGTTCACCCTGACAGCCTCGGATCCGATCTGACCCGCAATGTGAATCCAGCCTAAGGTTTTCAAGGAGAAATACATGTACAACATGTGCTAGCTTCACCCTTAAATAAGGACCACCTGATCCACCCCTGTTTCTTCAAAGAATGATTGACCTCACTAATTGAACTCCACACTGCTATTATTTTGAACACACCCTGTTTCAATAAATTACTGAAATACACAGACTCAAAAACATGCAGATCATGAATGCTGAGTCTGTTAGTTAACTAAGAATCACTGCACCAACTGGTAAATTGTTTTACATGTGTTAATATAATTTATTTCAAATAAAGTGAAAAATTTGGTGAGTCATAGTGGACTGCCATTATTTTGAACACTACTGTACATAGGATGAAAAATAGACATAGGTCCATGCACTTCAATCTTTTTTGACTAATATACATTGCATATTGTAATTATTTATAACCCCTAATAACATGAGCCATGCATCAAAACTTTTTTTAAATGCTGTTATAGTATCTCCTGTTAGGCCGGCTTCATACCACGGTGAAATCCGATCCGGGGCTGTCGGGACCGGATTTTGGCCCCATAGTATCCTATGGGGCCGGATGGAGCTGGATGGCAGCTCCCTGCCGTCCGGTTTCCATGTGTCCGGGAGAACCCAGGAGGAATCAGATATTTCTCCCAGACACAAAATTGGAGCATGCAGGTTTTTTGTGTCTGGGGGACACTGTCTCCGGTTCTGTGTCCAAATCTGGTCCAGGGCTGTCAGGTTCACCCCTGACAGCCCCGGACCAGATCTGGCCGTAGTGTGAAGCCAGCCTTACTATGTCTTGTGTGTC
The DNA here is from genome assembly GCA_033576535.1 of Allobates femoralis. NCBI lineage: Eukaryota > Metazoa > Chordata > Amphibia > Anura > Aromobatidae > Allobates > Allobates femoralis. Next base: position 146,209,814 of record JARQOC010000004.1, read on the forward strand.
GTAGGGCATTTCTCAAATTGAATACTTGAAATATAAAGAACCCTTTCTTATTTAGAAGCCAGAATCACCTGTCTTCCACATACAATGAATGCCCTCTAGTCCTCTGTAAAATCCTTAGAAGGAATAAAACAAGAAAAAAGAGGGGGGGGTCAAGAGGCGCAATAGTGCCCTTATCACTAGACACTGATGGGTGTAATGGTGAGTAATTAAATCTGCTCACCTGGTCCAGTTGTGAGACCCACAACTGGTTTGAAGGCTTATTGGTAATGTCCTGATGGCTGCTGCTGGACTCCCACCGGCCACACTCACGTGTAGGTTGTAACAATGCTTAGGGAAAAAAAGTGTGCTGTAGTCCGCGCTGCCAGGATCACTCACTCCAATAAATACGAGTAGAAAATCTTCATCAAAACCTCCTTTATTCTCCTACGCGTTTCAGTGCCCTCCTGGCACCTTCATCAGGGTTCCCTGATGAAGGTGCCAGGAGGGCACTGAAACGCGTAGCAGAATAAAGGAGGTTTTGATGAAGATTTTCTACTCGTATTTATTGGAGTGAGTGATCCTGGCAGCGCGGACTACAGCACACCTTTTTTCCCTAAGCATTGTTAGAAGGAATAAATCACAGGTCCCCAACCTGTGTCTCGGGAGCTACATGTGGCTTGTTGGCCCTTAACATGTGGCTCTTGGCTATCTGCCAGCTTGCTGCAATAGCATCTCATTTAGAAAATAGTTATGAAAATCAGGTCTCCAGATGGTGAATTATGTGCATATTCTTGCAGAAGAGCAGATCTTGACAGCCATATATTGGATTTGGGACTTTAGTAATAATTTCTTTATGATATGCTAGAGACAGGAAGATACTACCTGTCAGAGGAGGTGGATGAGGCCAGATGTGACAGTGTACTGGGATGCAAGATGAAAGAATACTGAATAAGGGTATTGTGGGAATGCCTGAATCTTGGAATACTGCCTCAGTGTGATTTCTGTGGGAAAGGCTTGTGTAGCACCGGCGTTCCAGTCCCAAACAAACCCAGCGCCTTCGTGAATACTTGTGCAGATGTGCCTACACTCTCCTCTCCCCTATTCAGCAGATACTAATGACATTACCTTTTTGTCTGCTTGCTCGGTTCCTTGTTCTGCTGGGTTACTGCACACATGTGGTGCAAACCCCGGTTCTCCTCTACAGCTGCCCACGTATGTTTCGGCTGCCACCGGGGTCCCTAGGCCACACATATATTTATACAATTGAATGGGCTCTTTAAGGATACCTTTACATGCTGCAATCTCGCCTGGCGATATGAGGCGATCTAACGTGCGCGTGCACGTTTTTCATGCTCGCCTCAGATCGCTGATGGCGCTATTATATGCCGCAATCTCGCCCTGAAAGAAAGGCGATGTGTTGCCCCGGAAATCGCCTCACCCACAGTGTAACCAATCCACTCGACTTCCGTTGCCGCTTCACATGCCGCAATCCCAAAGGTAATGTGGGCGTGCATGTTCAGTGCGGTGAGGACATAGGCGTGCCACAGTGCATTATACCACGCCCCAAAAACCCTCATTGGACAACGCAACAGCGTTACCATTGGGCAGCTTGCTCTGGAAGGCTGGCTAATACATGACGCCATTGTCTATCGGACTTTGTCATTAATACACACTCATTTTGTCGATAGTGGCTACTGCAACACACTTTTGAGGCGTTACACAAAAAAAAAAGCGTCACACAGGAGCGGTGTTGTGCAGGACAGTGGCTTACACTACACAATGGCTATGCAGTATAATGTACCCATCTGCATCACCTAATTCATACTGTGTAGGGTGATTGTAGTGCGTGGCCCATGCCACCCATGTACAATGTGTACAGCAACATCTGACAGAGCATGTGGCACTATACTAGACACAGTGCTGATGAATACACGCGGATGACATAGCTTGCGCGCATCTATGCTGCCAATTCATGAACTGTGTTTACGTACTGTTGTGTAAGTGAAGATGTGTGTGGTGCTGAACGGACAGCTCTTCAAATATAGAGCCCTGTCAACTGATATACAATGGGAACACAGTACCCACCACCAATCATCGCAGATGGGGCGTGGACTACAGCACGCTGTGGCATACCTACGGGAGATCAATAGGCGACGCAGATTCCATCACTATCGCCCTATCACACGCCTATCAAACCCAGCAATCTCGCCTTCATGATCGCGTCTGATTTCATACCAGTGCTCAGTAATCAGGCGACAGGCGAGAGGCGATTTATCGCTGCGAAATTCCCCAATCACATGCCGCAACTGTGAGGCAATTTCACGGCGATCGGTTCGGGGCAACGTGTTGCCTTTAAGATTACCTGGCGAGATTGTGGCGTGTAAAGGTACCCTAAGGCATTTCTTTTTTCAAAGCAACACAAGCCCAATTTTCCTAACCTTTTATTACAAGACAATAAGGTGTTGCCTAGTAGAGTATGTGATAGGGTGTTAAAATGGAAAATTGTATGTTTTTAAAGTAAAAATATACAACTAATAATAATCTAAATAAATAAATCAATGAACTGCATCACAAATGTCTATCTTTCATATCAGTTTATAGCAATATATCCACCAGCAACCTTGCCTTGCCTGGCAAATAATACTGATTTGCATGTAGTGAACACTATTATTTCAATGATCAAAAATGTATTCTTGTAACCTTTCTTCAGTCAGTTATAATTCATTCTGTTAATTTTCTACTACAGCATTTCTATAGCACTAAGTGGAATATAAAGTTGTCCGATATGTAGGTGACTTAGAGCATTAACATGATAATTGCTATCTAGACATGCACTGAACATGAACACTGTCTACACTGTCTTCCATAGTAACATACATCTGACAAAATTTTGCTTGCTAGATTAGCTCGAATTGACTGTGAAATTTGATTTGTTCTGCATTTATTTGAATAGAATTTCTAGTAAAAGCTATTTTTTTATGCTCTGTAGTCTCAGCGAGCATAATAGATGGAAGGGTAAAAAATATAATACTCCTCTCCTAAAATGTCCTGGCTCTTCAGCTCACCCGCCTGTTTGCTTGCTGGCTTGCTTGATCCCACCAGCTCTGGTCTTCTTCCCTCTTCAGCACATCCGGTGCTCACTAGTAGGGATGAGCAAACAGAACTTTAAAGTTTGGTGTTGGTACTGAATACAGACTTTACAAAAATGTCAATGTACGGGTGATTTAGCAAGCCTCGTTGTGCTTGGGTACACTCAGTGCTTGGGACAATGCAAGCCACTAACAGTGTTTGAGTGGCTCATACTAGTTAAAAAATCAAGGCTATCAGATGTGGTGTGCACAAAAAAAAAGAAATTGAAAAATTGTCCCTACCCCGAAAGAGCTTTGTTTACGGGTGGCTGTATTTGGCCAGAGATCCACACTGCCCAATCAGTGCCTCTTAATGAGGTTTGGGTCCAGATTAGAACTTTTTATAAACCTCCAGAACCTGATTTTCCACAGGTCCACTCATCTCTACTCACTAGATTGCTCACATCTTTATGATGTATATTGTCCCGTAACATCATGATGTCACTTCAACATTCAGAGTGCAGATATATGAAGAAGACTTAGGATGAAACAGAATACCAGAGCCAGAGGTTAGAATCGAGCTAGCAAGGTCAAGTTGACTATCATTCATGATCCTTTATTTTTTTAACCACGTTCCCTGTCTTAGGCTGGGGTCACAGTACCATTTTTCACATGCGTTTTTGGAGACCTGCGTTTTCAAAAACGCATGTAAAAAACGCACCCATATGCCCCCATGTTAAAAAACGCATGCCCTAATAGCAAAAAAGCATGTGTGACAGTCCCATGCGTTTTTGGAGCTTTTCCAAAAACACATGCGTTTTTTAATATGGGGCCTTATGGGAAACGCATGCAAAAACGCATGTACAATTAGTGCCATTCAAAAACGCATGCGTTTCCCATAGGAGCCCATGTTAAAAAACGCATGCGTTTTTCAAAACGCACCAAAAAATAGTACATGCACTATTTTTGGGTGCAGATTCCAAAACGCAGCCAAAAACGCAGGGAGCCATCAGACACCTTAAAAAACTCATGATGACATGAAAAACGCATGTAAAAAAGCATGCGTTTTTAAAAAGCACTAAAAAAACACATGTCAACTGTGACCACAGCCTTAAAAAGAATCAAGCAAAATGGAGGACGACCTGCCGCTATTTTGCTTCATTCTAGTGAATCAGATCACAAAGAATACAGTTTCTTGTGAATTTAATTTTTTTTGTTAAATTCAAAGTGAATTTAATTCCCTCAAATTGATTTGCTCATCACTATATCATATATATTTTTTATTACATTTTCTTATATTTAAAGTGTACCTATAACTTGTGAGAGGAAAATGTAAAAGAATTGACACATTTATCTTTATTTTAGCAGAAATGTTGGGGACATAATTTATGTACTTTTACTATTATAAAACACAGGTTCTCCTCTTGTAATTGATAGTACAGCCTTCCTCACATACTGCACAGTGTCCAATCCATAATATGGCCTCCAGTGAAAGAGCAGACCAATCTATCAGCCTCCTCCTATAGAAAAGTAATCTTGTGATGTCAGGTATTTTTCATTTGGAAGAGGTTTGGTCGCATGGTTCTCTGTCCATTATATGGAAACTCTGTACTCTTCTCTCAGATATAATACATTTTAGTTGTTCAATTTGCATATAGTATACAAAATAGATTGCATTTGTTAGTTATTTGTTAAATGTATTAGGCCCTTTCACACTAGCGTTTTTGTCAACTTATGGCAGATGCGGTAGATTTACCACATCTGCCTCATCTGCCTTGCGGCACACTTGCGACAAGCCCTATGCATTGTTGCATTGTCTATGGGGCTTGCGGCAGGTGTGGCATGTGCGGTACAGCTGCAGTTCTGGCACTTGCAGCAGTTGCGGCCTCGAAAAAAAACACGGTCAACAAAGGTGTGAAAATCGCACAGCACCCATCAGCCGGCCATACCTCTAATCGCCTTGTGAGGAAACAGAACACAATCATGCTGGTCAGTCTGTGAGGAAAGCCACATGAATGAGCGCAGGAGAACTTTTCATTAGTGATGAGCGAGGGTAACCATTACTATTCACTAATCGCACAGATAGTACAGTATTCGTAATACTCATTATTCGATGAGTACTGCTGGTGCTCATTAGTGATGTGTCAATCGTGAACACATATTCTGATACATATTGACCGCTCCTTCAGTACACAAAGGGAGTCAGCACCCCAGTGAGAGCAGATTGAATGGTAGGCTCTCTGGGCACCACAGCTAGATGTTTTATGAATTGAAGATGCAAAAAAGCCCACCCTCACGTCCTGCCCTGGAAAGACTCGTTTTATGGCGAATTTGTGTGGGCAGAGCCCATCACTAATTGACTAGCATTGGACTCGTGAATACGCGAGTATTACAAAGTACTCATTATGAGTATAGCAATTATGAATATTTCGCTACTCGCTCATCACTACCTCTCATACCTAAATAATAGTGCCATAATATCATATCCATTAAAAAGCGAAGAAGCATGTATATGAGACCGGGATCAGGGAAATATGATCCCGGTCTCATATACATGCTTCTTCGCTTTTTAATGAATTAGTCTTCTTAAACATGTGACTGGTGGATCACATGACTGTGCCTCACAATTACGGTTTTTCAATAATATCATATCCACAAATCATGTTTAAAAAGGTAAAAATATGCAAAAAGTATAGCAGAAGTCACCCTCCGAAAAGCTAGATTTATTGCTGCATTAACAACATGGATGGAGGGGTAAGGAATAAAAGGACAACGGTCTTTTTGCATGCCCCTCACACTTCAACGGGTCCTGTGTTAGAAAAAGGCTTTTTGCCAACTTCTTTAAGATAAAAGATTTGTATTTTTATTGCATTAAAAACAGCGTAACTCCATATAGAGAGCAGAGAAGATATTCAAAATTTAAAAATTTCCTGCTGGTTTTCCTTTAAGCCATCATTATTTTTATAATAGATCATCGGCATCCCACAGGAAGACTTTATATTGCCACAGAGTCAAGTAGACAAAGACAACCACGAAAAATTAGAGAAAATAAGTGAAAATAAAGAGGGCTACTTCTAGCAATCTTTATGTATTTATGTCCATCCCTTTTTTCTTTTAAAGGGGTTATGACATTATGACAACTCCTATTAATATGCCACTTTCAAGATCACTCATGCATCTTCCATCTATTAATGTCAATCCATGTCCACACATTACATGAGACATTAAAAGAGGACATATTAATATTTTGTCATATAGTGACAACCCATGCTTCTATGCAACATTGTGCCAATATGTCCTTATATACCATATTATAATAACTCATGTCCATATGACAAGTCATATTTGTATACCTATTAGGCCATATGGATAATATGGAGTTTGATTGCTGTCGACCCCCACTAAAAGCAAAAGGAAACTTTTTCAAAGAAATCAGATATTTGATTACTATCCACATTTTAAAAAATTGTAACAAGAAGTGGCCACCCATTGAATATATAATCTTTTTTTCACTTCCTTTTTATATTATATAAAGGAAGACGTAATTCCACATTTTGCTCATAAAACGCTTACAGAGAATTGTTTCAGAGGAAATATATTTTTAGCTTTTATGTTGAAGGGCTCATGAGACATCCATCATTGTAACACCTACAGCTTGACAGAATTATATGACATGAAAGGTTTCTGACATATGGTTGACATACAGAATCCATTGTATTGGATCAATTTATCTGATATCATAGTTTTTTTCATTGAACTAGTCTTAACGTACATCATTCTATTATGTCGAGAGTGGTCTTACATTTTCAATAGTTAAATATATCCACTAATGGTAGTGATTAAAAAAAAAATATTACAATAAATTGTCTTTAAATTCCTGAATATCATGGATGTTTAACCAAACATACAATAAAATGGCTAAGAATACTTACAAATATTAGATAATGGATCGATCCTCTAATTATAAAAATTGCATACTCAAGATAATGGCATTGTTCACACACAATTTGCGTTTTTTTTTAGCACTCCTAAAATCACATGCGTTTTTTTTAGGAGTGCTAAAAATGTCTCTTGTGTGTCTGAAAGGAAATACAGCCCTTTTGGACTTTGTCATTTTTTCCTCAAAAACGCAGGCAAAAACGCAAGCGTTAACGCAGGGTGCATAAATGTGCCTTTAAAAACGCATGCGTTTCCCATAGGGCCCCATGGTACAGAAACGCATGCATTTTTTAGAAAACGCATGCGTTTTTATAACATGGGGTCCTATGGGAAACGCATGCGTTAACGCAGGTGCCTATATGTGCCCTGCGTTAATGTATGGGTTTCCCATAGGGGCCCATGTTAAAAAAACGCATGCGTTTTTGGAAACAACACCTGCGTTTTTTTCCAGCACCCAAAAAACGCTGCATGCAGCGTTTTTTGGACTGGGGGAAAAAAACGCAAGTGGAGCTGAAAAACGCATGTGCACTTAAATGTACCCTGCGTTAACGCACCTGCTTTTTGGAAAACTGCAGAAAAACACAGAGAATGCCAAAAACGCAGGTGAGTGTGAACATGGCCAATCACCCCATCAGTCCATCTAGAGATCGTGTCCAGCCAAGGTTCTTATCCAGTTGACTTGTCCTAATCTAAAGACCCTTAATATGTGTCAATATCGCTAGCGACATCGCCGAAAAGTGACGCATCAGCGATGTCGCTAGCGATATCGCAAATGCGTCGTGCTGTGTGACATTGCGATGCAACTGCGATTTATCGCTGGTCGCAGGTTGACAGGTTTACGAGGAATGAACGTAAACCTGTCAATCTGCAACCAGCGATTAGGCTGGAACGCGCCGTCTGACACCGCAATAGCGTTGTTGGTGGCGATCCAGCCTATACCGCAGCATTGCTGCGGATCGCTCGCTGGGTTGATCCCAGCCCAGCGAGCGATGGCTCCGCCCACATTGCTACGGCATCACCGGCAACATGTTGCCGTGTGACACCAAGGCTGCGATGTCAGAAGCGAGCGCATCGCTTCCGACATCGCAGCCTTGGTTGACACGTGTGAAGGGCCATGACCTTCCTGGATCTCCATTATCACATCAGCCTTAGTGTTGTATTTTCAGGCAACTAGTTTCTTTATTTAGATCAGGCCTTATTACCTTATTAGAGGAAAAAAGCCTCCAATGCATTTTCAGATGGATAAGATTCTCATTTTACTATGCTTATTTTCCTATGCACTTGTTACTAATCTTTTGTTCCTAAATCTGATATTGATTGTGAATATGTTCCCACCATGTCATTTGGATTATTTCACTGTGGTTTTACTCTTGGTCTTCACTAGTGATGAGCGAGTACCAAAATGCTCAGGTGCTCGATGCTCGGGCCGAGCATCCCAAGATACTGTGTACTCGGCCCGAGCACCGAGCCCAATGTTATCCTATGGGAACCCGAGTATTTTTATGAAATGACCCCCGGTAGCATGTAGAAACCCTAAAAATGTCACAAAAGTCTCAGAAGAGTGCTCAAATGACATGGCAACAGCATGGGGAAGACCCCTGTAAACATTTCTCACTCAAAAGTCACAGCTGTGAACAATGTTATTCGAGTTTTACTCCATTTTTACGGACTCACCAGAAAACTTTCCAAAATGACACCAAAAAGAATTTTCATGGCGGAAATGTTAAGGGCACATACCCAATAGTGAGATAGGGCTGGTGTATGTTACTTTTGTGATTGCATGAAAGATTTTACGTTAAAATATTGTGTGGCACTCCGATGTGCCTGAGAAGAGACGTACATGAAGGCCTCTTGATATAATGTGTCCATTTTGAGGAAGTGTGTCTATTGTAGTATTTTCCTTTGCCAGGGCAGTCCAAAATTGGAGGTTCACAATGACCCTGATAAAGAATTTTCATGGCTGAAATGTAAGGGCACCAATAGTAGAGGGTGGTGTATGTTAGTATCTGAGCTTTCATGGTTAAAAATTGTGGGCACTCCGATGTCCCTGAGAAGAGACGTCATGAGGGCCTTGAATAATGTGCCCATTGTGAGGAAGTGTGTTATTGTAGTATTTTCCCTTTGCCAGGGCAGTCCAAAATTGGGAGGTTCCACAATGTCCCTGGATAGAGACGTGCATGAGGGCCTGTAAACCTGAAGTGCCCATTGTAAGGAAGTGGGTGTATTGTAGTATAGCCCTTTGCCAGGGCAGCCAAAAATTGGGAGGCTCCACATTGTCCCTGGATAGAGACGTGCATGAGGGCCTGTAAACCTGAAGTGCCCATTGTAAGGAAGTGGGTGTATTGTAGTATAGCCCTTTGCCAGGGCAGCCAAAAATTGGGAGGCTCCACATTGTCCCTGGATAGAGACGTGCTATGAGGACCTCAAAACATTGTTCCCATTGCAAAGGAGCGGGTCTCCTGTCGTTGTAATGCCCATTCTGAAAGAATGGGCTGAAAAAATTTACCACTGGGGGTATACATGAAACAAGGCCTAACTTTTGTAACGGTCATCATGTGGCGCATGAGGAGAAGGAGGAGCAGTCCAGCGATTAGCCAAAGTCCAGAAGTTTGTACCCATGGGTGAGTGGAGGTACATGGAAATTCCCATTACAAAATTTAAATCCGCTCTCATTTGCTGGTGGTGTGGTGAAGTCTGGCCCAATCCAACCCTTGTTCATCTTGTCAGTGTCAGTCTGTCAGCATTTTCAGTTGACAGGCGGGTGCGTTTATCAGTAAAGATTCCACCTGCTGCACTAAAAACACATCTGACAAAATGCTAGCGGCAGGGCAGGCCAGGAATTCCAAGCTAGAGAGCCAATTCATGCCACGTGTCCAGCTTGGATACCCAATTGTAAGGCACAGAGGAATGTCGGAGTACAGTTGTTCGATCTGCAAGGGACTCCTTCAGCATCTGGCAAACTTACTATTTCTTGTGGCACTACCCGCACCTCAGGGGCTGTGGTACATGAGGGGCTGAGAAAACTGTCCCACATCTTAAAGACTGTTCCCCTACCTCTGGCGGATTGGACTTGTGCCCCTCTTGGCGTACGCCTTGGTTGTCCACCGATTCCTGACCTATGCCGCTAGCGTTTTGTGAGGGGAATGCTTTGCCTAGTTCCGCGACTATGGCCTTCTGGAACTGCTGCATTTTGGCTGATCTCTCCGCCTCAGGAATAAGAGACATAAAGTTCTCCTTGTAGCGTGGGTCTAACAGTGTTACCAACCAGTAATGATTGTCGGCCAAGATGTTCTGAACGCGAGGGTCACGAGCCAGGCAGCTTACCATAAAGTCAGCCATGTGCGCCAGACTCTTAACAGCCATCACTTCAGTGTCCTGACCAACACGATGACTGAACACGCTGTCCTCCTCCTCCTCCTGCTCATGTCCCCTGTCCTCTGGCCAGCCACGCTGAACCGAGGGTATGACTGGTGTGCATGTCATATCCTCAATTTGGCCGGAGAGTTGCTCCATGTCTTCATCCTCCTCCTCCTCCTCGTCATAGTCCTCCACTGCACGTTGTGATGAGATGAGGCTGGGCTGTGTGTTATCACCCACACCCACTACTGTTTTTGCTCCAACTCATCGCGCTCCGCCTGCAATGCATCATGTTTGTTTTTGAGCAGAGACCGTTTCAGAAGGCAGAGAAGCGGTATGGTGATGCTAATAATGGCGTCATCACCGCTCACCATCTTGGTGGAGTCCTCAAAGTTTTGGAGGACGGTACATAGGTCGGACATCCATCTCCACTCCTCAGGTGTTATGTGTGGAGTTTGACCCATTTCCCGACGGCTTAGGTGATGCAGGTACTCAACAACTGCCCTCTTCTGCTCATAAATCCTGACCAACATGTGCAGAGTTGAATTCCAATGCGTGGGGACATCACCCCACCAGTCTAGTGAGCCGGAAGCTGCATAGGCTCGACAGGCGGCGAACTTTTACGAGCAGATCAGACAGCTCTGGGTATGATTTTAGAAACCGCTGAACCATGAGGTTGAGCACATGGGTCACGCATGGAACATGTGTCAGCTGGCCTCGCCTCAAAGCCGCCACCAGGTTCCGGCCATTGTCGCACACGACCTTTCCTGGCTTTAGGTTCAGAGGTGTGAGCCAGTGATCTGCCTGCTGTTTCAGAGCTGTCCACACCTCTTCTGCATTGTGGGTTTGTCACCTATGCATATTAGCTTCAGCACAGCCTGTTGCCACTTCGCCGAGGCAGTGCTGCAGTGCTTCCAGCTTGGGACTGGTGTGGAGGGTAAAGTGGATAAGGATGCACAGGAGGAGGAGGCTGAGGAGGATGACATTCCGGAGCTGTAGAGTGTGGGTGAAACCCTGACTGAGGTAGGGCCTGCAATCCTTGGTGTGGGAAGGACGTGTTCCGTCCCTCGCTGAGACTGGGTCCCAGCTTCCACAATGTGCCGTCACCGAGATGTACCGGCCTTGCCCACAAGCACTTGTCCACGTGTCTGTGGTTAGGTGGACTTTGGTGAAACAGCGTTATTCAGGGCACGTGTGATTTTTGTGACACATGGTTATGTAATGTGGGGATGGCACACCGGGAGAAATAGTGGCTTCTGGGGACCGAGTAACGTGGGACAGCTGCTGCCATCAGGTGCGGAATGCTTCCGTCTCCACCAGCCTAAAAGGCAGCATTTCCAGTGCAAGCAGTCACGAAATGTTAGCATTTAGAACTGTGGCATGTGGGGCGTTGGCAGCGTATTTGCGCCTGCATTCAAAAGTTTCGTGCATGGATAACTGAACGCTTGCTGGGACAAGGACTTGCTTGATGATGGTCTTATTTCTTTGTGGGCAACTACAGGTGCAGGGCAGGAGGCTTGTTCGCATGCAGCATCGACAGGGGATTGGCTCGCATGCACAGCACCCGAAGACGTAGCAGTAACATCAGCAAGCACTGCTCCTCGACTCTGTTGTACATCCCACAAAGTCGGGTGCTTGGCTGATATGTGCCTGATCACTGATCATGTGGTGGTGGTCAGGACTGCTAGTTTTGGTGCCCCTGCTGATGCTGTCATGGCAGGTGTTGCAAATGGCCTTTTTAGAATTATCTGGAGCCAACTTAAAAACTGCCAGACTCGGGAAGACCTAACATTAGTACAGGCACCTTGTGTCGTGTTGTTTTCCGGGGAACGGTTGCCTGACTTCTGCCTGGGGCCACCACCCTGCTTCTTACTGCCTGTTGTGATGCTAACCCTCCCTCCCCCTCTGCACTGCTGTCCTCGCTCTGCATCTCCTCCTGCCAGGTTGGGTCAGTTACTAGATCATCCACCACTCGTCTTCCTCTTCCGCACCCTGCTCCTCCTCCTGACTTCCTGGCAATTGTGTCTCATCATCATCCACCCCTTGTTGAGACAGTTCCCACCATTGCCTTCGTGAGACGTGGCTGCTCAAATATTTGGGCATCGGTACATACGCTCTCCTCATGACCCACTTCAACAGGAGCTGGCGAGAGGCCAGAATGTGCGAATGGATACGTGAACAGCTCTTCAGAGTGTTCAAGTGTGGGATCAGTAATGTCCGTGGACGTGTGCTCGGCCTGGTGGTAGGAAGGAGGATCAGGTTGTGGAATGTGCGGTGCAGTATCACGGCTACTGACATTTGACCATGTGGAAGACAGGGTGTTTGTGGTGGTGCCAATCTGACTGGAAGCATTATCCGCTATCCAACTAACAACCTGTTGACACTGGTCTGGGTTGAAGAGCGGTGTACTGCTGTGGTCCCCAAGAATTTGGGACAGGACGTGCGAGCGAGTAGATGTGGCCCTTTGTTGTGGCGAAATTAGAGCTTGCACACGACCTCGGCCTCTGCCTGCACCACCATCACATCCACTTCCTTGTCCCTTACCAACGCCCTTGCGAATTTTCAATGCTGTGCTGACGGTACACAGCTAAATGAAGGAGTCCCATCAGACGGGTTTTACCTGGACAATCAGATTATAGCTATTGCTACCAGCTTTTTAAGAGCGACAATTAGAGATTAAGTCAGACACAGACAGAGACGTGTATTCACTCTACTTGTGCGTTATATCCTAGTTTGTGCAAAAACACACAAAAGTGCACCCGTACGCTGCCACCAACGGGCACACACTTGACGGAGTTTGTAAATACACCACTAAGAACCTAACAATTTTGGGTGACGGAATTAGTGAGAATTTGACACTATCAGTGCTGTGCAGACGTTGTATTAATTCACTGTACTTGTGCATTATATCCTAGTTTGTGCAAACATACAAAAGTGCACACGTACGCTGCCACCAACGGGCACAACTTGCGGTTTGGAAATGCAGCACTAAGAACCTAACAGCTTTTTAGGGCGAGAATTAGTGAGAAGTCTGACACATACGGCGTGACGTGTATTATCACTCTACTTGTGCGTTATATCCTAGTTTGTGCAAAACACACAAAGTGCACCCGTACGCTGCCACCGACGGGCACACACTTGCGGTTATTAAATGCACGCACTAAGAACCTAACAGCTTTTTAGGAGCGAGAATTAGTGAGAAGTCTGACACTATCACGTGCTGCTGACGTGTATTATTCACTCTACTTGTGCGTTATATCCTAGTTTGTGCAAAACACACAAAAGTGCACCCGTACGCTGCCACCGACGGGCACACACTTGCGGTTTTTAAATGCACGCACTAAGAACCTAACAGCTTTTTAGGAGCGAGAATTAGTGAGAAGTCTGACACTATCAGGACTGTTTTAGACTGTGTACACCAGCCCCAGATATGATGAAGCCTGGTATACTGTCACTAGGAATTGCTATATACCCTGCCTGCCTGCCTACAGCTACAATAGTCCTGAGAAGGACTGTTGTGGTCACTAGAAAGCCTGTACTCCGACCTGGCTATACCCTCCCTGCCTGCCTGCCTATATCCACCTAGATTAGTCCTGAGAAGGACTGTTGTGGTCACCACCAGTTTGCAGCCCTGCAAAACTCTCCCTGATTCAGCAGACACTCTCCCTGCACTGACTGTCTGGATCGCTGTGTGCAGAGCACAGCGCGGCCGGGTCTTATAAAGACTCGGTCACGCTGTGCGGGCGGCCAATCACTGCAATTCCACAACTAACAGGGCTGTGCATTGCAGTGGTCTGCCAGCCAATCCATGCATGAGGGCTGGCTCTCTAAAGAGCGCCAACATACAGGGATGAGGACACGAGCACAGCATGAGTATCGCGAGATTACTCGGTACTCGCCGAGTAGCCCGAGTACAGTGATACATGCGAGTACCGAGTAGTTACAAGCGTACTCGCTCATCACTAGTCTTCACTCCTGGCTATATGCTAAATACAGCCATGTCTTATCTCCTGGCCTGTTGCATTCTGACTACTCACCTGTTGGCAACATTTGGCTTAATTTCTGACTATATTACTTAACAATTCACTATGGCTGGCTTCACACTTGCGGACCCCTCCGCAGCGTCCAATATCTGGTACTATTGTACAGCTGGCTCCCATGATAAATAGGTAGAGGCAGCACATGTGCAAAATACTGATTAAACAAACCACCTACATGCACACAGTTAACAACTACAAGGGGATGGTTGCTTTGTATTCTAACTACACATGTTAAAAGCTTGTCAAGAGCATCAGTGACACACATATGTGTAGTTCAGCATGCCAGCAGTATGGCCTATTGGTCACGTCCATACTATTAGATCAGGCACACTGCCCAAAACTCCCCACAGGGACTGACATACAAAGTTCCCCCACTAATTCTACAAGGCCAGGATGTATTCTGCGAAAGGTGAAAAAAATACATGAAGTTATGGGTGATATTTTGGCCAAATTATGCAATGTTGCATCTCAATTCAAGAGTCCTCTTTGTCTTGCAAGTTACTACTCAAAATTTAAAAGCCATTTACTGAAAAGGACATCAAGCATGAAAATAAATCACAGAAAAATACAGCTTTACATACTCAAACTTGGTCCCATTACTAATACACTGTAGCATCATTTAGGGGAATTAGTGGTCTGTTTTTGAAGAGTATACATATATAGTGCTGGCAAGACAGTGTGTAATCAAACTATGGGGTACCATATTCATAAAAAATAATAATCTTAATAAACAATATTAAAATATATATCACCATCAAACTACAATGAGAAGTTATACCCAGGAAAATTACAAATCACAGTTCCCTCCCAGTGTACCAGCCTGCCCAATAATATTAATCACACAAATGGGAAGTTCTCAGTATCAGTAAAAACACTGTTCAACAAGTTTTTTGTTTACTGTATAAAATTGGGTGAATCCCAATGGCATTGTCATGCTGAGTTCAGAACATAATTTCAGAATTGCCTATCAGGTAAAATTTTTGAGAAAAATGCAATTATATGTATGCATTAAATACTATCATACTGTCAATACTGTCATAAATACTGTCAATGTGTAGTGGCATGTGATATTCCAAATGCAAAAGTCACAAATTTAGAAATGTTTTGCCATTGATTTTCACTTAAATCACTGTGAGTGATTCATGGAAAGATTCCAACAATAGTCAGCTAGCATCAAGGGACTCCACCTTCCCTGGTACCATTTCTCCATCTGGGAAATGTCTTGATGAAACCTTTCTCCATGTTCATCACTTACAGCACTGAGGTTTGGTGGGAAAAAGTCCAGGTGTGAATGGAGGAAATATATTTTAAGTGACATGCTGCACTTCATTGACTTGTAACCCTGAAGAAGACTTTCAACCTGTTCACCATAGTCTGGCGCCTTGTAGTTACCTAGAAAGTTGAAAACGACATTCTTGAAGGCCGACCATGCAACATGTTCTGCACCATGCAGAAAATCATCAAAGTTACTATCATTTACTTGCACTTGGATTTGTGGGTCAATGAAACACCCTCTTTTATCTTGGCATCACTGATGCGTGGAAACTTCTGTCGCAAGGAAGCAAAGGATTCAATTTGCTTGTTTATTGCTTTGACAAAGTTCTTCATTAACCCAGTTTGATGTGCAAGGTGGAAGGAATATACTGTATGTTTCGCTTTATAAGAGGCACTTTCATTTCCCCCAAATTGGGGGGAAATGGGGAGGTGCGTCTTACAAAGCGAATAGTGAAAAAACCTGTGAAAAAAGTACATAAAAGTGCAATAAATCAGTATTACCAGGATTGCGATGGCGGCGGTGGAGCAGACAGGTGCAAGGCAGGTTCGGCAGTCAAGGAATGCAGCAGGTCTGGAGCTGGGGGTGTCGGTGCATTGATCCGCGGTGTTCGGCGGTATGCGGGCGGCTTAGTGCAGGCCGGCGCCATTGCACTTCCGGAATCGTCCACGCATTTCCAGTTCGTAGAGGGAAACGCCAAATGAGGTCCTGTGCCTCCTACACAGGACTTCAGGAAAATGGCTGCCAACACAGCACATGTGCAGATGGAGCTCCCGGTCACTGAGCTCTCGATCTGCACATGCGCTGAAGTTGTTATGGGGAGATAGCCGGTGGCAAGCAGGATTCTGGGCTCTGCTGCACACAGAGACCCAAAGCAGAGGAGGGAGAGAAGAGTGATTCTCCTTCTCCTCTGCAGGGATTGATATTGATTGGTGGAGGGAGCTGTTGCTGAGCTGCTTCCACCAATCAGATATCTATCCCTGCTCAATGTATAGTGAAACACTTGTTATTTACTCTAGTCCAAAAGATCCTTGGGAGAGGGGAGCACACATTAAAGGGAAACACAATCTCTATCATCCTGTAGAATATACTGTACCAATGGGTGTATTGTGATGGATGATGGGGGTTGTAGACATATTCGGTGTAAATAGGGAGGGATTGTAATATGGTCAAAGTGTTTATTGCTACTGTGACTACCACATCCCTCATCTTTCAGCATACACCCATGTATACAGTACATGAGTGTATTCCTAAAGATGAGTGGGATAGTAGTCACAATATATGGTACTCCAGGCACTGTACTGTAGTTCATAGATCCCCCATAACAGAGCGTCACTACAGATCCTCCATAACAGAGCGTCACCACAGATCCTCCATAAAAGAGTGTCACCAAAGATCCTCCATAAGAGTGTCACCACAGATCCCACATAACAGAGTGTCATCCATCCCATACAGAGCTCCACAATCTCCATAACAGAGCGTCACCACAAATCCCCCATAACAGAGTATCATCCACAGATCCACAGATCTCCCATAACACAGCGTCACCACAGATCCTCCATAACAGAGCGTCATCCACAGATCCAAAATAACAGAGCGTCACCACAGATCCTCCATAACTGAGCGTCACCACAGATCCTCCATAACAGAGCGTCACCACAGATCCTTCATAACAGAGCGTCACCACAGATCCCAAATAACAGAGTGTTATCCACAGATCCTCCATAACAGAGCATCACCCAGTCTCCATAACAGACGTCACAGATCCTTCATAACAGAGCTCACACAGTCCAAATACAAGTGTTATCCACAGATCTCCATAACAGAGCATCACCACAGATCCTCCTAACAGAGCTCACCACAGATCCTTCATAACAGAGCATCACCATAGATCCCAAATAACAGAGTGTTATCCACAGATCCTCCATAACAGAGCGTCACCACAGATCCTTCCCTAACAGAGCATCACCATAGATCCCAAATAACAGAGTGTTATCCACAGATCCTCCATAACAGGGCGACACCACAGGTGTCATAGTATTTTTTTTCTTATTTTCCTCCTCTCAAACCTAGGTGCGTCTTATAATCAGGTGCATCGTATAAAGCGAAAAATATGGTATTCTTTTCCTCTAACAATGGTTCATATTTAACATTCTTCTGCCCTGGAATCAATTTATTGTGTAGTGACCAGTCGTTTCTGATATAATGCGAATGTCTTGTGTGACTGTCCCATGTGCAAAGTAAACAACAGTACTTAAGGTGCCGTCACACCTGGCGACGTCGCTAGCAACATCGCCGAAAAAGTGACGTATCTACGGGAAGAACCGTAAACCTGTCAACCGGCGACCTGCGATAAGGCTGAATCGCGACGTTTGACATCGCCAGAGCGATGTCGGCGGCGATCCAGCCTATACCACAGCGTTGCTGCGGATCGCTCGCTGGGCTGAGCCCAGCCCAGCGAGCGATGTCACCGCCCGCATCGCTGCGGTGTCGCCGGCCGCAGCGATGCTGTGTGACAGCTGGCCAGCGATGTCGGAAGCGAGCGGGCACCCGCGCATCGCTTCCGACATCGTTGGCCAGATCGTGCTGTGTGACGGCACCATTAGTGTATCCCAGTTGTCAACCTAATAAAATTGCATCTACCTTGAGATCACCATATACTGTATATTCCATTTGTACCTTGAGTATTGAATGTGATTGAGCAGAAGCTGCATATACTCATAGATCTCCTTCATTTGAACGGACATGTCCGATAGGTACCTGAGAGTGCACAACTAATGCAATGCTTGATAAGACCGGGTTTAAGTGCTGTATATTATATTAAAGAGAGTCCATATTATGCATTTCATTGGTTATTTCTACCAAAAATGCACTTCTGAAATAAAAATATTAATATATGTACAGTCCTTATCATTATATAATCGTAAAATAAAAATACCTTGAGAATGGTACATGCTACAGAAATTCTGATTACATTTCTGAAATCAGCACCTCAAAATACTTGTAGACAACGTAGTTTAAAACAGGAAACAGAAAAAAGTTAAAATGTGTTGACCAGTGAAATAAATTGATATTGTCCTTAATATAAGTGCTTATACAGATTGTATGCAAAATAACTGATGTCTAAAAACACTAATATCCTGCAAAGGTGCCCTATGTCCTTATCCTAATCAAATCAAGATGTAGCATCTACTATTGATATACATATAGGGTACTGATTTATGCATATCATAAGTAAAGGTGCCTGTGAAAAGTGCAGGTACCTAGGTAATTATATTATTCCATGTCTATTACTAAATATCACAGACAGATTCAATCATTAGGTTTACCCATTTTCTAAGGGTATGTGCTCACGGTCCAGAAGAGCTGCGTTGGACGAAGCTCCTCCATACCTGAGTGAACCCGCGGGTGGCCGCAGGGAGAGCACACCCGCCCTGTACTCACCATGTGTGGTGGGTACGGGGCAACTTCTCTTTGCAGCCACTT